>CAMZMU010000063.1:39125880-39665108 GCA_947311845.1 Poa pratensis
ATTATCATGGAGCCCTATTTCGGTATATGAGCTTAGGAAAAATAGGATAATTCAATATAAAAATTTAAAAAGTACTTGTTGCATGATAATGTGACATTTTTTTTTAATTTTCTAATTGGCAAAAGTATAGGTCACAAAGGTGCATCTTTGCATGACAAAATTAGTTTCAAAAGGAGTTTCTATTTTTTATCACAAAAAATATTGTATTTTCTATGTGCCAAAAAGGGGTTTTCTATGTATCAATTGAAAACAATACGGTGCAAAATGAGACATCTCGAAATTTACACAACAACGACCCTAGGGCCGCGCCCGTGATGGTGACCATGCCTCGGTCTCCTCTTTTATGATGAGGGAGATGCCTCCAAAGGGTGTATGCAGTTATGGATGAGGGCTAGGGTTGATGTTGAATATATGACAGGCCTCTTCGTGCCTCCTCTATGGACCCTGCTCTCTCTTTTGATCCAAGGGCTCTGAATGAGTCCAATCTTACCCAATATCTTCCTTAACATCCGATCAAAGTACAGAACAAACTACGAAGAAATAGTGAATCCATGCGCCCAGTATGAACGAGGGTATGGGCATGCCCGGTTGTACCACTCAGGGGCAAACAAATCCGTTGACTGCGCGAGGGGTGTCGTTTTTTGAATGTCATTTTCTTATACGAATATTGATTTTGTCGTTATGAGATTGTTGGATTTGTATGGACGAGCCCAACAATCTCCTTGCATCACATCTTCAATTTGGGCTAATTTTGTCAAATTCTTCGTAAGCTTTGTATCTAGTACTCGAACTTTTCTGGATTGATTCCAACGTTGGGTCTTTCATCTGCTAAGTCTATATACGTCCTCTTCAGCTACGCACGCCGAAACCAAGCAAAAGTAATAAAATCCAATAAAAACTAAATACTATATATCACTACTAGGAAAATAGGCTATCTGTGGCGCACCATTTTAGCTTTCTGTGGCGCATGTGGGTGCGCCACAGATATCCCGCCACTAATTTTTTTTCTATGGCGCATCCGGGCGAGCGCCACAGAAAGCCCAAAATTCTGTGGCGCACCAGGCAGCATGCGCCACAGAAATATTTCTGTGGCACACCCACTGATGCAAGACGTACTTGCTCGTTGGGAGACCCCAAGAGGAAGGTTTGATGTAGCCTAGCAGCAAGTTTTCCCTCAGTATGAAACCAAGGTTTATCGAACCAGTAGGAGTAACGATTCTTCAGAAGGTTGTTGGCGGCTTCGCACGGCGCAACACGATCGCCAACGTGGACCTGCACACAACACAATCAAAGTACTTTGCCCCAACGAAACAGTGAGGTTGTCAATCTCACCGGCTTGCTGAAAACAAAGGATTAAACGTCTCGTGTGGAAAATGAGTATTAAGTTGCAGTGAATGAAAAAGGAACAGTTTGCAGTTTGTGGTTTAATCAATGTAAAAGAATTGGACCGGGGTCCACAGTTCACTAGTGGTGTCTCTCATAAAGATATCTAACATGTTGGGTAAACAAATTACAGCTGGGCAATTGACAAATAGTGAGCGCATGACAATGCAAATACATGGCATGATGATTACTATGATATAATTTGGGCATTACGACATGATACATAGACCGTCATCCAACTGCGTCTATGACTAATAATCCACCGCCGGGTTGTCATCCGAGTCCCCCGTTGGTATTAAGTTGCAAGCAACGGATAATCGCATTAAGTAAAGTGCGTAATGTAAACAAACACATATGCCCGTGGACATAGCATCGTTAGGTTATCCCTAGTGGCAACAGCACATCCACAACCTTAGAACTTTCTGTCACTGTCCCAGATTAAATGGAGGCATGAACCCACTATCTAGCATAAATACTCCTCTTGGAGTTACAAGCATCTACTTGGCCAAGCATCTACTAGCAACGGAGAGCATGCAAGATCATAAATAACATAGGGCATAGATTGATAATCAACTTGACATATATTCAATATTCATCGGATCCCAGCAAACACAACATGTAGCATTACAATAATATGACTTGATCATGTAGGGCAGCTCACAAGATCTAAACATGATGGCACAAATAGGAGAGACAACCATCTAGCTACTGCTATGGACCCGTAGTCCAAGGATGAACTACTCACGCATCACCTCGGAGGCAGGCATGGCGATGTAGAAGCCTCCGGTGACGATTCCCCTCTCCGGCAGGGTGCCGGGAAGAGGTTCTGAACCCTCCCGAGCTAGGGTTGACGGCGCGGCGTCTCTGGAACTTTTCGTGGATAATGGCTCAGGCCTAGGGTTATTTTCTCGGGGGAATAAGTAGGCGAAAGGGCGGCGGCTGGCGAGCCCCGTGGGCCCACACCATGAGGGCGCGGCAGAGGGGGGACCCGCGCCCTCATGGCGTGTGGGCCCCTGTGGCCTCCTCTGTGCTTCTTTGCGTCATCTTGTCTTCTGGAAAAATAGCACCCCCGAAGTTTCGTCCAATTCCGAGAATATTTCCAGACTAGCTTTTCTGGAATACAAAAACAGCAGAAAACAGGAACTGGCACTTCGGCATCTTGTTAATAGGTTAGTCCCAAAATGTATAAAAGTGACATAAAGTAGATGCAAAACATGTAGCAATAGGTATAAAACAAGCATGGAACATCAAAAATTATAGATACGTTGGAGACGTATCAGCATCCCCAAGCTTAGTTCCTGCTCGTCCTCGAGTAGGTAAACGATAAAAACAAAATAATTTTTGAGGTGACATGCTACCATCATAATCTTGATCAATAATATTGCAAGGCACATGTAAATGAATGAAGTGATCCAAGTCAATGGTCTATATTTGCTATCAATAGATAATGAGTAAACAATGAATCACACAAGCTAAACGTTTTCATGAATAGTACTTTCAAGACAAGCATCAAAGTGTTTTGCATAGGTGTTAACTCATAAAGCAATAGTTCTAAAAAGGTATTCAATCAACACAAAGGAAGAATTAAGCTTCAGCATTTGCTTCAACTTTCAACATATTTATCTCATGGATATCGTCAACACAAAGTAGTATAACAAGTCCAATACGTTGCATATAACCCATGTTGTACAAAGTTGACACTAGTGTTTGCTTGTGGAAGACAGAAAGAATAGGAAAACTGACTCAACATAAAAGTAAAAGAAAGGCCCTTCGCAGAGGGAAGCAGGGATTAAGTCATGTGCTAGAGCTTTTAGGTTTTTGAAAGCATATAGAGATTGCATAAAATATTTGATACTCCTCCCAACCTTGCTACACAAGCCATGGCTAGCCGAATCCTCGGGTGCCTTCCATCAATCACATACCATGGAGGAGTATCTATTTTTGAGAGGTGTTTGTTAATTGTCAACGAATGGTAGCGGGTGATAACAGTATTCTACCTGTCAAACGGACTTTTAAGAGCGGCTCCCATAGGGACGTTATTTCTACCAGCAAGGCAGATCATCCCTTTTTCTCTTTGGTTTACACACATGCAGATATTTCACTGTGTTGTCATTGCTTACTGATGAATCAGGGCAAAAGTGTGAAGAGAATTAATGGTTAAAGTTGTAATTAATTGGGACTGGGCACCCCGTTGCCAGCTCTTTTTGCAAAATTAGAGGATAAGCGGATGTATATGCCGCTAGTCCAGGTGTAAAGTCCATTTGACAACCAGAATAAAGAATAACCACACTAATTCCTCATGAGCTGGTAAACATTGACACAAAAAGGGAATAATAACATTTTGAATAATTTAAAGGTAGCACATGAAAAATTTACTTGGAGTGGCAAGGAAATACCACATATAGGTAGTTATGGTGGACACAAATGGCATGGATTTTGGCTCAAGGATTTGGATGCACGAGAAGCATTCCCTCTCAGTACAGAGTTTAGGCTAGCAAGGTTTATGTAAGCAAACAAGATATCAACCCGTACACCAAGTTTTATATGACAAACATATGCAAACGTTATAAACTCATACCGTCTTCCTTGTTAACCAAACCCGTTTATTAGAAAATATCTAGACCTTAGAGATACCACCGATGCAAACCAAATTTTCAACAAGCTTTACGGTAGTTCTTCACTAATAGGCTTAACTCATGTGATGCACAAATTTAATCATGATCTACTTGTTAACTCAAAACAATTGACAAGCATCAAGTTATCCATATAGTGATCTACAAGATTAAGCAAGTTTTTCCTTATACCAATTACCACATGCAACATTTTCGGAACCAACCAAACACCAATCAATTTATTTAATCAACTCTCCAAACAATATAAGTGAAGCAAGAGAGTACTTTCTACAAAAGAAAGCTAATAGCTCTGAAAAGAGATACATGAAAACAAGAGCTAAAAGCTGAACAGCGCTAGATATGAATACTCAACAATATAAGTGAAGAATAGGAGTATTCTCATGAAAAAGCGGAGCGTGTCTCTCTCCCAATCAAGAATGCTAGGGTCCAGTCAAGCTTATTGAAAATAAAAGACAATACTGAAAATAAAAGCACACAGACGCTCCAAGAAAAGCACATATGATGTGAAAGAATTAAAATATAGTTTCACTAGAGATGACCTGATAATTTGCGATGAAGAAGGGGATGCCTTGGGCATCCCCAAGCTTAGACGCTTGAGTCTTCTTGAAATATGCTGGGGAGATCCATGGGAGCCTCCCCAAGCTTAAGCTCTTCACTCTTCTTGATCCTATCATCACCTTCTCTCTTGACCCTTGAAAACTTCCGTCACACCAAACTCAAAGTAAATCTCATTAGAGGGTTAGTACTCAAAAATTTTAATCCACTGGTTCTGTTGTGACACATTGCAAGAACTCAATAAAACATTAGCTACAGCCCTCCATTAGAGAACCTTGCCTAAAGCCCACAAGAGACAATGCAAAAAAACAGAGACAGAATCTGTCAAAACAGAACAGCCAGTAAAGATGAATTTTTTCGAGGCACTTACACGCTCAATCAAAAAACTTTGAACTAATGAAAGATTCAGACATTCATAAAGATCACGCACAAAAATTTCAGATTTTTTCAACAATCTGGTGATTTTAATTTTCGTACAGTGGACAGCAAAAATCTGTTTCTGCGCAGCAATCAAAATTAAGCAAACCTTAACACTAGAGGCTACTCTTGGCACAACAATGCGAGAAAATAAAGATACAAAGGAGTTGCTACAGAAGTAAACAAATCCTTGACTCAATAAAAGAAAAATTGCAGAAAAATAAAATGGGTTGCCTCCCATAAGCGCTTTTCTTTAACGCCTTTTAGCTAGGCACAAAGCATGCATCAAGTATTACCAAGTGAAGAAGCATCAACATTGTAATTTGTTCGAACAATAGAATCATAAGGTGGCTTAATCTTCTTCCTAGGAAAGTGTTCCATACCTTTCTTGAGAGGAAATTGATATTTTATATTCCCTTCTTTCATATCAATAATAGCACCTACAGTTCTAAGAAAAGGTCTTCCAAGCACAATAGGGCATGATGGATTGCATTCAATATCCAAGACAATAAAATCAACGGGAACATAATTGTTATTAACCATGATAAGAACATCATCAATTCTTCCCAAAGGTTTCTTAATAGTAGAATCAGCAAGGTGAACATCCAAGTAACAATTTTCCAAAGGTGCTAAATCAAGCATATCATAAATCTTTTAGGCATAACAGAAATACTAGCACCAAGGTCACACAAAGCATTGCAATCAAATCATTCAATTTCATTTTAATAATAGGCTCCCAACCATCTTCTAACTTCCTAGGGATAGATACTTCACGTTTCAATTTTTCCTCCCTCACTTGTATGAGAGCATTAGTAATATGTTTAGTGAAAGCCATGTTTATCTCACTTGCCTTAGGAGTTCTAGCAAGCTTTTGCAAAATGTAATTACTTCAGAAATTACACCATCAAAATCAAAATCATTATCATCAAAAGTAATGGAATTATCTTCCTTATTGCTAGAAATTTCAGCATCTTTATCAAGAAGTTTTAGAGTTATCAGCAATTTAGGACATTTTGCAATAGAAGTGGAAACATTACCAACACCAATTATCTTGCCATTAATGGTAGGAGGTTTGCTAACACTTGTGTTTGAAGCATTTTCAGAAGTAGTAATAGTATAAACTCTAGCAATATTATTCTTTCTAGCAATTTCATCCTCTCTTTCCCATCTAGCATGCAATTCGGCTAACATCCTCACATTGTTATCAATTTTAACTTGTATGCATTGAGAGTTTTGCTCTCTTTAACATCATGAGGCATGTCTTTAATTTCAACAAATCAACATCAAGAGCAAGACTATCAACTTTAGAAGCAAGAACATCAATTTTCCCAAATTTCTCCTCAACAGATTTATTGAAAGCAGTTTGTGTACTAATAAAATCCTTAAGCATGACTTCAAGATCAGAGGGTACACTCTTATTATTGTTGTAGGAGCTACCATAGGAATTTCCATAACCATTGCCACTATTAGAAGGATAGGGCCTATAATTGCTATTACCAAAATTATTCCTATAAGCATTGTTGTTGAAGTTATTATTTTTAATGAAGTTCACATCAACATGCTCTTCTTGAGCAACCAAAGAAGCTAAAGGAACATTATTTGGATCAACATGTGTTTGACCATTTGCAAGCATAGACATAATAGCATCAATTTTAGCACTCAAGGAGAGGTTTCTTCAACAGAATTTACCTTCTTACCTGTTGGAGCTCTCTCGGTGTGCCACTCAGAATAATTAATCATCATATCATCAAGAAGCTTTGTTGCAGCACCCAAAGTGATGGACATAAAGGTACCTCCAGCGGCCGAATCCAATAAATTCCTTGAAGAAAAATTTAATCCTGCATAGAAGGTTTGGATGATCATCCAAGTAGTCAGTCCGTGAGTGGGACAATTTTTAACCAATGATTTCATTCTCTCCCATGCTTGAGCAACATGTTCATTATCAAATTGCTTAAAATTCATTATGCTACTTCTCAAGGAAATAATCTTAGCAGGAGGATAATATTTTCCAATAAAAGCATCTTTGCATTTAGTCCATGAATCAATACTATTTCTAGGCAAAGATAGCAACCATTCTTTAGCACGTCCTCTCAAGGAGAAAGGAAAAAGTTTCAGTTTAATAATATCACCATCTACTTCCTTGAGCTTTTGCATTTCACAAAGTTCAACAAAGTTATTAAGGTGAACAGCAGCATCATCAGTACTAACACCAGAAAATTGCTCTTTCATAACAAGATTTAAAAGTGCAGGTTTAATTTCATAAAACTCTGCTGAAGCAGCAGGTGGAGCAATAGGTGTGCATATGAAATCATTGTTGTTTGTGCTAGTGAAATCACACAACTTAGTGTTCTCAGGAGTACTCATTTTAGCAGAATTAAAAACAGGACAGAAAATAACTTGAAAATAAAGTAAAAGCAAGTAACTAATTTTTTTGTGTTTTTGATAATTGAAAGCAAACAAGATAAAATAAAATAAACTAAGCAAGACAAAAACAAAGTAAAGAGATTGGAAGCGTGAAACTCCCCTTGCAGAAGACTGCTACTCCCCGGCAACGGCGCCAGAAAAAGCTTGATGCAGACGTACTTGCTCGTTGGGAGACCCCAAGAGGAAGGTTGATGTAGCTAGCAGCAAGTTTTCCCTCAGTATGAAACCAAGGTTTATCGAACCAGTAGGAGCAACATCTTCAGAAGGTTGTTGGCGGCTCGCACGGCGCAACCGATCGCCAACGTGGACCTGCACACAACACAATCAAATACTTTGCCCCAACGAAACAGTGAGGTTGTCAATCTCACCGGCTTGCTGAAAACAAAGGATTAAACGTCTCGTGTGGAAAATGAGTATTAAATTGCAGAGAATGAAAAAGGAACAGTTTGCAGTTTGTGGTTTAATCAATGTAAAAGAATGGACCGGGGTCCACAGTTCACTAGTGGTGTCTCTCCATAAAAGATAACTAACATGTTGGGTAAACAAATTACAGCTGGGCAATTGACAAATAGTGAGCGCATGACAATGCAAATACATGGCATGATGATTACTATGATATTTAATTGGGCATTACGACATATACATAGACCGTTATCCAACAGCGTCTATGACTAATAATCCACCGCCGGGTTGTCATCCGAGTCCCCGTTGGTATTAAGTTGCAAGCAACGGATAATCGCATTAAGTAAAGTGCGTAATGTAAACAAACACATATGCCCGTGGACATAGCATCGTTAGGTTATCCCTAGTGGCAACAGCACATCCACAACCTTAGAACTTTCTGTCACTGTCCCAGATTAAATGGAGGCATGAACCCACTATCTAGCATAAATACTCCCTCTTGGAGTTACAAGCATCTACTTGGCCAAAGCATCTACTAGTAACGGAGAGCATGCAAGATCATAAATAACATAGGGCATAGATTGATAATCAACTTGACATAATATTCAATATTCATCGGATCCCAGCAAACACAACATGTAGCATTACAATAATATGATCTTGATCATGTAGGGCAGCTCACAAGATCTAAACATGATGGCACAAATAGGAGAGACAACCATCTAGCTACTGCTATGGACCCGTAGTCCAAGGATGAACTACTCACGCATCACCTCGGAGGCAGGCATGGCGATGTAGAAGCCTCCGGTGACGATTCCCCTCTCCGGCAGGGTGCCGGGAAGAGGTTCTGAACCCTCCCGAGCTAGGGTTGACGGCGGCGGCGTCTCTGGAACTTTTCGTGGATAATGGCTCAGGCCTAGGGTTATTTTCTCGGGGGGAATAAGTAGGCGAAAGGGCGGCGCTGGCGAGCCCCGTGGGGCCCACACCATGAGGGGCGGCAGAGGGGGGACCCGCGCCCTCATGGCGTGTGGGGCCCCTGTGGGCCTCCTCTGCTGCTTCTTTGCGTCATCTTGTGTCTTCTGGAAAAATAGCACCTCCCGAAAAGTTTCGTCCAATTCCGAGAATATTTCCAGACTAGCTTTTCTGGAATACAAAAACAGCAGAAAACAGGAACTGGCGCTTCGGCATCTTGTTAATAGGTTAGTCCCGAAAATGTATAAAAGTGACATAAAGTAGATGCAAAACATGTAGCAATAGGTATAAAACAAGCATGGAACATCAAAAATTATAGATACGTTGGAGACGTATCATCCACCACCATGCACCAGATCTTGATCTAGCCGCTGCCGGAATTTCGCCGGAATTTCGTCGGAGCTCGTCGAAGGCCGTGTTGCCCGAGGCCATGGCCGTAGGTGGCTTGGCCGGAGGTGGGTGGGTGGGTGATGGGGGTCGCCGGAGGTGGGTGGGTGGGTGATGGGGGTCGCCGGAGATGGTGGAGGAGGAGGTCGTTGGGTGGAGGAGAGGTCGCCGAAGGACGTCGCCGGGGTGGAGGAGGAGGTCGCTGGAGGTCGCCGGAGGTGGAGGTGGACGTCTCCCGAGGTCGCCGGAGGAGGAGGTCGCCGGAGGTGGAGGTGGAGGTGGAGGAGGAGGTCGCCGGGGGGGTGGAGGAGGAGGAGGAGGAGAGAAGAAGTGGAGGAGAGGAGAGGAGAAGGAGGAGAGATGAGAAGGGGAGAGGAGAAGTGGAGGAGAAGTGGAGGAGAGGAGAGGAGAGGAGAAGTGGAGAAGAAGTGGAGGAGAGAAGGAGAGGGAGAAGAAGTGGAGGCTTGGGCGGGATTCAAATTTCGAATCCCGCCCAACAATTCTGTGGCGCATCCCTAGTCATGCGCCACACAATTGTCTTCTCCAATTTTTTTTTTTGATTTTCTAGAAAAAAACTTCATTTCGAAATAACTTTTTTACTCTTTTGGAATTTCCCGAATCTGAGAAAAGCTCCTTTTTTCTCACGATTTGTTTTTGACATATTAAACGTATTTTTCGACGTCGTATGCGAAAGTTATGGCCGTGTCAATATTTTTTTCGTTTTTTGCAAAAATGTCAAAATTCATATTTCAAAATTTCTACACCAACTAGAAACTAAAACCTAACTACATGTCAAAAAAAATTATTTTTTGAATTTTTTATCATTTTCTTTTCTTGTCTGCAAAACTGAAAAGGCGATCCGGGGGGTGGGTGGGTGGGTGGGTGGGTGTGGGTGTGGGTGGGGTTGGGGGGTGGGATTTGAGTGAAAAAAATCTGTGGCGCACGCATTTCTGTGGCGCACGTTCCACATGCGCCACAGAAATGTGTCTTTCTGTGGCGCATGGGACTCTTTTCTGTGGCGCACGTTCCACATGCTCCACAGAAATGTGTCTTTCTGTGCCGCACTCTACCCATGCGCCACAAAATGTTTCTTTCTGTGGCGCATGTGGATTTCGTGCGCCACAGAATTTTCAAATTCTGTGGCGCATGCAAAACTATGCGCCACAGAAATATTTTCTGTGGCGCACGTATATTTGGTGCGCCACAGAATGTGGATCCACCTATAGCTAGTTTCCTATTAGTGTATGATTACCACAATAAAATGATCTGAAAGTAGTGATATGGAATAATATATAGTAAAGTGGATAGATGCCATGGAATATAATCCTGCGCGACCTCACCGATCTGGAGGAGGATTTTGGGGTGAAGAAATCAGGTAGATAAAAGCACGTGGACGAGATGGCTTCATCAGAGCGTTCTTCAAGTCTTGTTAGGACATCCTGAGTGGAGATGTCATTGTGGCCATCCGCCGGAATGGCTGATCAAGGGACTTAACTAACATAATCTTTTCTCCCCAAGCGACCTGACGCGGGCCAGTGTGGTGACTACCATCCTCAACATGCCAAAACTCTTCTCCAAGATCATGCAGATATTCACTTTGCCTCCTGAGATCATATGCTCCTGGTATATTAAACAAAATTTAAAAAATAATAAAACATTTTAAAAAAATCTGAAAAGATTTGGAGCGAACACATACCCATGTCCAAACATACGTGCCAAGTTTCGTGACGAAATGACATTCGGTATGTCCTTTGCAAAAAAGACAAATCTATGGTCGAAATGCAATTTTAAAAACGTACTTTTTAGAGCACTGATTTTCTTATTTTGCACAGAGCGCCACACATGACATTTCATCACGAAACTTGGCACGTATTTAAAAATCATGTATATGTTCATAAAAAAAATTCAAAAATTTTAGACATGTTTTACTATTTTTTAAATTTTGTTTAGTATAACAGGAGCATATGACCTCGGAGGCAAAACGCCTCTCCCGCTCTAGCTTGCGCAGAGCAAGAAGGACATAAAGCTTGCATAGTACCACCACGTGTTGCAGGACATGAAAGGTCCTCCGGTGGTTGCTCTGCTGTCCGGCTTCCTTTGGGACTTTGTGTGTGAAGAGTCGAGACCTGAACTGATGTGTTACTCGTCTCTTTCCTCGGAGGCCACCGCACCGGCCAGATGGTCCGGATTCCCGATCCGACGCGGCGCTTCGGAGTGACGTGTGACGCGCTCTTATCCAGCGGGATGTAACGTGGAGATTCATGGAGGATCAGATCGTCCACGGAGGCCTCCGTGTCTCTGAAAGGTACCTGCACTACTAGAAAAAGGACCTCTAGTCGCGGTTCCAGAGCCCCTTTAGTCGCGGCCGGGCAACCGCGACTAAGCAGTCGGGACTAAAGCCCCCCCCCCCTTTAGTCGCGGCGGGTTCCGAACCGGGACTAGAGGTCCCTCCACGTGGGGGACGTGGGGACGTGGTGTGTTGGGACCTTTAGTCCCGGTTGGTAGAACCAACCGGGAAGGGTTTTTGGATTTTTTTTTCGATTTAATTGCAGGGTTTAGGGTTTATATATGCCGGGGTTTGGTTATAGGTTCCCGTGTCCCATGTCGTAACCGTGGTTTCACTAGTAACCCTTCCCGTAACGGTAACCGGTAACCGTTACGGTGACGGTGACCGTTACGGTGACGGTTACGGTAACCGTTACGGTAACGGTGACGGTTACCGTAACGTTTTCCACGTCGTAACCGTTCCCGTGTCGTATGAAGTCGATGCACATATTTATAACACATACAATTAAATTAAGTAATACTTTTAGATCGTAGTCAAGAGTTGATGCGCCAAGAGTTATCGTAGTACAAGAGTTGAAGCAAAACAACAAGTTATTTACACGCTTTCAACGCTTTCATGCTTTCAGCATCGTAGTACTCTCCTTTCTCCGATAAGGCCTCCGAAAGGTAAAATCCCGCCAATTCCTCTCCAATTGCTTTGAAGCGGTGCTCGAATGGTAGCTTGCAGCGCTTTTTTGCCAACTCTGCACTTTTCATATTCCATTTCTCGGTGACTAGTACATGTACATACTCGCAAACGAAGTATGCACATAACTCAGTTCCCTTTGGTTGCTCCAAGCAAGACTATACAAGAATAGATTTCAATCAATAATAATGAAGTATGCATGAGAATGTTGTGTGGACGTAGGTAGCAGTACTTACCTTGTTCAACTTCCAATCCAGCTTTTTGGGCCACCCACCTGCAGGATCTTCCTCGACAAACCTTGCCCAAACGCTGCCCGACAAAGAACATTCACAAATGATTTATTCGTTAATGACTTGACATCAAGATATGAATGACAGAGGCGGTAAGAAATGAATGTACCTTGCTAGTAAGTCGAAACAACTCCTGTATTTGTCAGGATGATACCTCAATGAGTCAAGTGAATGAATAAGTCCTTTGCGATGTTCAATGACAAGAAGAATCCAGTGGTAGCTGCGCACAGTCATGCATAACTCATCAGTTAAACTTAACATCGGGTGAGCAAATTAGAATGTGTAGAAGACACTAAAACTTACCCGAAGTGGTAAGGCCAATATATAGTTCTTTTGTCGCGGTATCGCTTGAACACCCTTAGCAAATCATCCGGTGTGTTCTTGTTATACAAGGGATTTATTATGGTTTCTTCGTTATATTTATCCGGGTCAATGAACCCAATGTCATGCTGGTTCAGCTTTTTGAGCTCGAGCATCTTCAATCTGCATAATATAGCACACAAAAGATTAAAGTGAGAATAATTACAAACAATGAACGAGACTAGGTAAAGACTTAAATAAATCACTTACAGGCAATAGGAACTCATGATAGATTTGTCGAGTGCCCGCAGATTGTATAGCTGAAAAAGTTCGCTAAACCGAACAATGTGGTTGTAGTCTTCTAAGAAGTGCTCATCGTCTTTCCTACATTTCAGAACGACAGAAGCTGTCCCTTTCTTTGCGGCTTTCAAGTACCAAAAATGGAGAGCACGCATTTTTGTTGGTAACTTGCATTTCACCAAAGCTTCCCCCATAACAAATTTACTTACTGGTGGAGCTGTTGGTGCAGTCTCAAAGTTCAATCTCGAAGCATATTCGTCTATAGGAACTTGCGCTTCGGCGGCAAGACGACGGATTTCCTCTAAGTCAAACACCATCGGCGCTTTAGGGTTAGATTGTACTAGTTGTTTTCCGCGCTGGGGAACTCGACTATCTTTGTTCGTCGGCGGCGGGACAATTAGCGGGGGGACAGAACGTACGGGTTGTTCTCCGAGCTGGGGAACTTGTTTACCTATCTTCGGCGGCGGTGGGACCGATGGTGCTGCTTTTGTAGCTTCCTTCGGCGGCGGGTCCGATGGTGCTGCTTGTTTATCTTTTGCCGCCGGCGGCGGGACTGACTCTGCGTCTTGTTCACCTTTTTTCGGCGCCTCCACCTCTGTCACCGCGTCATATGACTTTTGAATATAACGGTCATAGTCAGATGGCGGCTTCTCTGGAGGGACATATAAGTTGTCGATGACTCGATTACAAGCCTGTGCAGTATAGCCGGCGGTAAAATTTGGCGGCGGCACTTTCGGTGCGAACAATGCTTTATTATACTCCGCCACGGCTGCTTCGTTTTGCTCATGAGTCTTCTGCCAAGGTAACCTCGGATCAGGCGATGTGGCCCTTTTAGTTCGCCTCCTGACCGGGGAAGACGCGCGCTTTCTCCGGAGAAGCGCTACGGACACTTCCTCACGCGGTGGCGGAGATGGAGATGGACTGTGCTGACTGAGATGGTCCTCTACATCAATTTCCGGTGGGGGGTCCCTGTCACGCGGTGCCGGAGATGGATGTGGCTCATCGATACCCGGGCAGGATGGGCTTTGCTGAGTCGGTGGCTTTGAGAACTTGATGTATTTCTTGTTCCACTGGACGAAACCACCCTTGACATCGTACAATGTCTCCTCACCGTCACGTCCAGAAATCTCAAGAGCCAATGATTCAAATCCCGGCGCAATTTCATCCACCCCGACAACAGCATAGCCAGGAGCAATGTCACCATTATGGTAGCTTGCTCCGGCGTCACTCGATAAAGCATAGCCGTCCGCCACCTTCGTGGATATGTTAACCACAGGTGCATGTAGCTCACATGGTGTCTTCTCCGTGACATCATCCACGGGGTAGTGAGCATCGACATCTATTTGCGTGGAACCCACGCTGCTTCTAAGCTGAGATCGAGCATCCATGGGTTGCTGCTGCTGAGACGGCCCTGTCTGACTATTAATTGACTCCATGAGTTGCTGCACCTTGAGTTCCAATTCCGTTAGCCGCTCTTCACCCTTCTTCTTCTTTCTTGCACGGCTTCTATAAGTGTCAGCGTGTTGCGGATACGCTTTCTTAATGGTGACACCGCCGGGCATGCCTCGTAAACGTCCCCAGTGTTCAGGATTCCCTAGGGCCCGTGTCAGCTCGTCGTCCTCTCTATAGGGTTTCCACACACCCCGTTTAACTTCCTCTATTACCTTTTCAATCTTCGGGACGATTTCTTCTACTTTTTTCTTGAATTTTTCAACCTTCGGGACAATATACCCTGTTTCCTCGTCCAACGTTGCGCCATGCGCGAACAACCAGAATTTGGACCTTTCGGGCCAGTAGTATGTCTGTGGAGTGATATCTTTAGCAAAGATTTTATCTTCTAAGGCTAGCCACTTAGGAATGGCTGACCTGTAGCCACCTGTCCCCAAGTTATGGTGGTGAACCTTATTCGCGGCATTTGCCTTATTTATGTTCGATCGGGCCACAGCCGCATCCGATTTCTTATACGCCTTAAACTCTTCCCAGTGATCTCTTATCTTCACTAGTTTTTCTTCACTGAAATCTGGATCAACTGTTTTATATTTTGCCCATAATGTTTGCTTATATTTCCGAAATGCGTCGGCCATCTTGGAGAGAGTCCACTGCTTGAGTTTCAACTTCGTGGTGGGTTCAATATCATCCGGGAGGTTAACATGCTCCAAGAGTGTGTCAAAGCACAAATCTTTCAAATGGTTGTGGACATAGCAGGGGTCATCCTCGGCAACGCCCGCCGGCTTATTCCATTCTGGTATGGAGATCGGGACCAAGTCCCTAACAATAACTCCAGCTTGACTTATATATTTTTTGCGGTTCTCTGGGGTTCCACCGGATCGCCCTCTTCATCAATTTCATAGATCGGTAACTTTGCATCTTTGCTCGTCATTCTTTTCGTGCGGCCTCGAGGAGCTTGATTCTTAGCCTTTTTATTCGAGGTGGAGGCCTAAAGTAAGAAATATAATGCGTTACTAAGTGCAATACAAATCAGTTAATGCATTTTGTGATCAACAAAATATAGAATTCATATATATACCTCGAGGTGGAGGGTGTTTGAGGTGGCGGGTGTTATTTCTTCTTCATCTAAAAGACCCTCACCAGAGTCCATCAGAAATTGTGAGGCAAATTCCTCAAAATCAAGATCTACACCGGCACCGGCGCCTTCTCCACCGGCGCCTTCTCCACCGGCAGCATCTTTATCGCGATGCTCAAAAATACTCTGCATTAATATGTCTTCATTCTCCTCGTCTCGCACATAGCCAGGCTCCATAGCTCAATGTTCCTACACTCAATAAAATTTGCATAAATTTGCATGTATAAATTTGCATTTATAAATTTGCATCTATAGTTCTAACACATTGCTAAAAATTTGATCAAAAGTTCTAACACAAAATTGCATCAAAAATTGCATCTAGTTCTAACACTAGATAATAATTAACCTAAATATGCAAAAAAAAAAAGATTGCTAACACATTGTTAAAAATTGCAAAATTACAAAAATTGCTAACACTAGATAAAGTTTCCAACACATTGCAAAGTGCTAAAGTTTCCAACACATTTCTAAATTTCATAACATTATTTTCTAACACTAAATTTCATACAAATTAACTAGAAATTTCATTGCTAACAACCTAAATTTGCTTACACTGTAATATCCTAAATTTTCTAACACTAGATAATAACCTAAAAATGAAAAAAAATGAATAAGAAAAACAAACCTGAGGAGATGGGGCTTGGGCAGGGGAGGCGATGGGGCCGGCTCGGGAAGGGCAGCACGGCGGAGCGACCGAGCGGCGGTGGCGTGGGGCTCGAGGTCGGGGAAGCTCCACGGCGACCCTGGGACGGCGGCTGGAGAAGGCGACCGCGGTGCGGCGGGCAGCAGCACGCGGCCGGAGGCGGCGACACGGCGAGGGCAGCAAGCGCGCGGGGCCGGAGGGGGCGGCACCACGGCGGCTTGCGGTCGAGGTCGGGGAAGCTCCACGGCGCCCTGGAGACGCGACGTCGACGGTGGCTGGAGGGAGGCGCGACGTCGACGGTGGGGCGAGGCGCAGCACCACGGCGGCCTGCGAAAAAGACGGCGAGTATGAGCTAGGGTTGGACGGCGGCGGCGGCGCGTCTTGGAGAGGAGTAGGGGCACCTCGGGCGGCGGCGGAGCGGCAGCACAACGGCGGGGCAGCACGACGGCGTGGCGGAGCAGGGCTTCACCGTCGGGGGGCGTCGGCAGCGTCGGGGAGCAGTTCTTGTTCGATTTGGGGGAAGTTACGAAAAATTTCGGCCAAAGACACACAAAACCGCGCCGAATCCACCTTTAGTCGCGGTTGGTGGCTACAACCGCGACTAAAGACCCTTTAGTCGCGGTTGTAGCCACCAACCGCGACTAAAGGTCTCCCTGGGCCGCCAAAATTCTGGCGCCAAGCCCAGGGGGACATCTAGTCGCGGTTGCTGGCTGCAACCGCGACTAGTTGGGCTTTTTCTATTTTTTTTTGTTGTTTCTGTTTTCTTTTTCTGTTTTGAATGTTTTAAAGGTGTTACTGATTTGATTTAAAGGTGCCAAACTGGTTTTTGATCAGGGGTGTGTTTCTTTTCTATTTTTTTGTTGTTTCCGTTTTATTTTGTTGTATTTGTTTTCTTTTATATACTTTGATTTAAGTTCTTTTTGAATTGTTTTTGTTTCTAGTTTCTTTTCCTGTTTTGTTTTAGACCTCGACAACAAAATGCCCCTTTCAGAGACTACCTAAATTAACCGACTACCTAAATTAACCATGCCCCTTTCAGAGATCCTTGCCGCTGCTTGGATCCGACCGAGGGGAGGGTTCCCGGAACCGAATGATTTGTGTTCGGTCGATGAAATGAAGGATTATATAGATATATAGAACAGAACACACGGCTCCCCTGCATACAGCCCAAGAAGAGTGACGCTGGAATGTTTTGTGTTTGAGCGCCACTTCGATCCAAGCAGCGGCAAGACGTCTCTGATGATCTACAACCGTCCGGCAAAACATCTCTGATGATCTGCAACCGTTTGGAACGGTCGCAGGTCATCAGAGACGTCTTGCCGCTGGTTGCCCAAAGATGCCTCTCCGAATGACGCTGGAATGTTTTGTGTGTGAGTAACCTGTCTGAGGAGGGGGGCTATATATAGGGTACGTGTGCTTCTTTAGTCCCGGTTGGTAACACCAACCGGGTCATGTGGCTCACGAAGTGGTCGTGATGATACTGCTGATCCAACAGCTCAAAGATCCCTCAAAAGAAACACACCCCTGATCCAACGTCTCACAAGCGCTTGAAAGAAACACACGATCCGTGTGCTTCTTTAGTCCCGGTTGGTAACACCAACCGGGACTAAAGGCGGGTTTTTGAGGTCTTTATATATTGTCGCCGACGGGGTAAACCCTAATCCACCATTCCTAGCCACGAACGCATCGTCTCCACGAGATGGATCCGCCACGTCCGCCGCAGCGCCTTCTGGACGAGGTCGAGCGTGCTCGGCAGAGCGCGCTTGGGCGCAACCGCGGGAGCCTATCCCGCCGTATGCCCACGAGCCCGGCGTGGAGAGGAATGCCCAGCTACCGGCCTCCTGCTCCACCAGGTGCCGCCGCACCTCCACCTGGCGCCGCTGCACCTCCACCAGGCGCCACCACTCCTCCCGCGGAGGAGGAGGAGGACGACGACTTCGACTGGAGCGACGACGGGGAAGAGGGTTGTGGGTTGCAGATACAGGAGGCCATGGAAGCCTCATTCCAGTCTGTCCGCGACTACCCTGTCCAGCGAGCCAAGACTTCCTACCAGCTCAAGGCGAAGGAGGCTTCCGAGCTGGATTGGGCGCTGAAAGACTCATCCTCCATGGATCTTGCCCTCCGCCGCAAACGTGCGCGCGAGAACCGGGCGGCCGCCCACGGGGCTGGCTCCTCCCGCCGTTCCCCCTAATCCTACGGCCTTCGAGCCAGCAAGTCCGTTTATGTAGAATAATGTTGGTGATGTTGGATCAGGGGTGTGTTTCTTTCAAGCGCTTGTGAGACGTTGGATCATGTGTAATAATGTATTAAACCTTTTATGTGGCTCGTGAGTGCCTGCATATCAAATCGACCTTCGATCCACAGCGGCAAGACGTCTCTGATGATCTACGACCGTCCCAAAAAGTGTTGGGAATGTCGCAGATCATCAGAGCGCCTTGCCGCTGCTTGGATCGGACCGAGGGGCATGGCTACCACTTCCACCACCACCACCACCACCCCACCTCCTCGGCAATTCATCATTGCGTCACCCTAATCCAGTGGCTGGATTCAACCTACCTGAGGGCTTGTGTTTCCAACAGCGTCGTTGTGTTGTCCTTGTTCACCGTCCTACAGGAGGTGGCTCCAATGGCTGGCCGGTGAACAAGGACGAACACAATAATGCCAGGGAACATGCCAGCAGGTAGGCTAAATCCAGCCATTGGATTCGGTGGCGAAGGTAGACGCTCGTTGTGTGCCGTTCGCTGCAGGGACGCCGCTATTTATAGGCGATTAGAAAGTGTACCTGTGGATGAGGTGGGAGTGCTGATCCAACAGCTCACAAGCCCTCAAAAGAAACACACCCCTGATCCAACGGCTCACAAGCGTTTGAAAGAAACACACGATCCGTGTGCTTCTTCAGTCCCGGTTGGTGTTACCAACCGGGACTAAAGGCGGGCTTTGCGGTCACGACTCGTGTCCTCCCGCCACCGTTTCCCGCCAACGTTTCCCGCTATCGTTCCCGCCACCGTTTCCCGCCAAATGCTTTGCAATTTCAAGTTGTACCTTAATTTGTTCTATCCAGTATTTAGAACTAGTGAAGTTGTAACGTAGATCTCTAGTTCTATGTTAAATCGTCTCCGCATAAGACGGTTGATCGCACATCGGAGTTGTATCTTGGTTCACACAACTTACGAACACACTCTTAACTAATACCAATAAACAGTCCACAATAAAAGTAAAGAAGAAAAACAAATAGAAAAAAGGACCACGGCACAGAAATGTCGCACGGTTACATAAAAGGTTTAATACATATTAATTATTACACATCACCAACAACATCCCTACCTAGCTAGTGTTCACTTGTTCTTCGTGTGTGTCCCTTTCTTCTTATTGCACCGTAGCCATGGACAAAATTCTTCATTTAACGTGATGGTTGGGTCAATTTTCACTTTGAAGGGCGGAATTTCATGAAACTTATTGTAATCTTCTGACATGTCCGTGTGGTCCTCCACTCCCACGATGTTTCTTTTACCTGAAAGAACTATGTGGCGCTTTGGCTCATCGTATGATGTATTCGCTTGCTTATCTTTTCTTTTTTTTGGTAGGGTAGACATGTCCTTCACATAGAAAACCTGAGCCACTTCACTGGCTAAAATGAATGGTTCGTTCTCGTACTGAAGATTCTTGAAATCCACTGTAGTCATTCCGTACAGTGTGTCTACGGCTACACCGCCATCTAGGTTGAACCATTTGCACTTGAACAAAGGAATCTTAAATGAAGGTCCATAGTCCAGTTCCCATATCTCCTCTATGTAACCATAATATGTTACCTTTTCCCCACTGCAGCCATCTATTGCATCAAAGCGAACACCACTGTTTTGGTTGGTGCTCTTTTTATCTTGGTCGGCCGTGTAAAATGTATTTCCATTTATCTCGTACCCTTGAAAAGTCAATATAGTCGAAGATGGTGACTTGGCCAAATAGTATAGCTGTAGTTCATTTGTGGTGACATTCATCAGAAGTTTCTGTAACCAACCGCCAAAAGTCTTGAAGTGTACTCCATCAATCTCATCTTCTGGGTATTGGGAGCGTAAATAATTCTTGTGTTGCTCGATATACGGAGCCACCAAGATGGAATTATGCAGAACTGTGTAGTGTGCTCGAGTGAAAGAATCCACGTCTTCACATATGATTGCTTTCTTTCCTAGCGTGCCTTTTCCACGCAGTCTCCCCTCATGACGCGATTGAGGAACACCAATCGGCTTAAGATCAGGAATAAAGTCAACACAAAACTCAATGACCTCCTCAGTTCCATAACCCTTGGAGATGCTTCCTTCTGGCCTAGCACGGTTATGAACGTATTTCTTTAAGACTCCCATAAACCTCTCAAAGGGGAACATGTTGTGTAGAAATACAGGACCGAGAACACGTATCTCTTCCACCAGGTGAACTAGAAGGTGCGTCATAATATTGAAGAAGGTTGGTGGGAACACCAACTCGAAGCTGACAAGACATTGGACCACATCATTCTCTATATCTTTTAGAGTAAGCGGATTGATAACCTTCTGAGAAATTGCATTCAGGAATGCACATAGCTTCACAATGGGTACTCGAACATTTTCTGGTAGAAGTCCCCTCAATGCAACCGGAAGTAATTGTGTCATAATCACGTGACAGTCATGAGACTTTAGGTTCTGAAATTTTGCTCTTTTATGTTTATTATTCCCTTTATATTCGACGAGAAGCCAGATGGAACCTTCATACTGCGAAGACATTCAAAAAATATTTTCTTCTCTCTTTCGTAAGAGCGTAGCTCGCAGGACCTTGATGATTATCAGAATGATCGCCGTCTCGTGAATGCATACGTCGATGGGCCTGTCTTGCTTCCGGTGTATCTTTTGACTTTCCATACACGCCCAACAAGTTAAGCAGGTTCAAGCAAAGATTTTTTGTCACGTGCATCACGTCGATTGCAGAGTGAACCTCTAGCATTATCCAATAGGGCAGCTCCCAAAATATAGATTTCTTCTTCCACATGGGAACGTGGTTCTGAGCGTCTTTCGGAACAGATAGTGCTCCAGCACCCTTCCCAAAGATTACTTTTAAATCCTTGACCATTTCATGTATAACAGAACTAGATCGAGTAGGCTTCCGCCGAATATCTTCCTCACCTTTGTAATGTTGGCCTTCCTTTCTTACTGATGCCTCGGTACAAGCCATCGACGATGGCCCAGGTACACAATCTTGTTACCTATATGTATACCTTGAGTCTCACCTAAACAATGCGTACATGCATTGTATCCCTTGTTTGACTGTCCTGAAATGTTACTAAGAGCAGGCCAATCATTGATGGTTACAAACAAGAGCGCTCGTAGGTCAAATTCTGTTTGTCCGTGCTCATCCACACACGCACACCTTCATCACTCCACAACTGTAAAAGTTCTTCCACCAATGGCCTCAGGTACACATCAATGTCGTTGCCAGGTTGCTTCGGTCCTTGGATGAGCACTGGCATCATAATGAACTTCCGCTTCATGCACAACCAGGGAGGAAGGTTATATATACATAGAGTCACAGGCCAAGTGCTATGACTGGAGCTCTGCTCTCCAAATGGATTAAATCCATCTGTACTTAGACCAAATCTTAAGTTCCTAGCGTCATCCGAAAATTTCGGGAACTCTCTGTCGATTTTTCTCCACTGGGACCCATCAGCGGGGTGTCTGATCATCAGGTCTTTTTTACGTTCTTCTTTGTGCCAGCGCAACAACTTGGCATGCTCTTTGTTTTGGAACAAACGTTTCAGACGTGGTATTATAGGAGCATACCACATCACCTTGGCAGGAATCCTCTTCCTTGGACAACCTTGCTCGCCCTCAACTTCACCTGGGTCATCTCGCCCAATCTTAAACCGCAATGCACCGCATACAGGACAAGCATTTAAATTTGCGTGCTTGCCGCGGTAGAGGATGCAGTCATTAATGCATGCATGTATCTTCTGCACCTCTAATCCTAGAGGGCAGACAACCTTCTTTGCTTCGTACGTACTAGAGGGCAATTCGTTTTCATTTGGAAGCATCTTCTTAATTATTTTCAGCAAACTTTCAAAGTGCTTGTCGGTAGTACCACTCTCTGCCTTCCATTGTAGCATTTCCAGTATGGTACCGAGCTTTTTCTGGCCATCTGTACAAGTTGGGTACAACAATTTGGTGTGATCGGCTAACATGCGCTCCAACTTCAACCTCTCGTTTTCACTTCCACAGTCCATTTGTGCATCATGAATGGCCTGACGAAGATCATCGTCAGGCTCATCTTTTTTTTCATCCTCTTCAACTTCGTCTTCCCCCATTGAAGTACCACCGTGTTCATCGAACATAGGATAGTTGTCATTATCCTCTTCTTCTTCATTCTCTTCCATTATAACCCCTGTTTCTCCGTGCCTGGTCCAACAATAATAACCACGCATGAAACCATTTTGCAACAGGTGTTGGTGAAGCTTGGCTGAGGAAGGGTAATCCTTCTTATTCTCACAGAGACTGCATGGACAACACATAAAACCATTTTTTCGCTTGCTTATCTCGGCCACAGTGAGAAATTCATGCATGCCCTTAAGGAAATCGTCAGAAACTCGGGAACCGTACATCCATTGACGTCTCATCTGCATTATGCATGCCAGTAATGAATAGATAAGTGACCATAATAATTCTTACAAGTTCTTCAAGCAAAGTAGAGTGGCGACAAATGTAATACATTGTAGCATTAAATATTCATTAATTTAAACTAACATAGAACTATCTAAAGAATTTAAATCCAACAACAAATGCGAACATAATCGCAACTAAGGTCATTATTGAACCAACAGCATAATGATACCAAGCCTCTTGACTAATGGCATAACTTCTAATTTTTTTAAGCTTCAAGCGCATCGCATCCAACTTGATCTCGTAAGCATCAACGACGTCGGCAAGCTTCGAGCGCATCCCATCCAACTTGATCTCGTAAGTATCGACGACGTCGGCAAGCTTGAACTGGTGTTCATCGATGATGTTGGCAAGCTTGACCTCCAATTTCCTCTTCTCTTCTTGGCGGAGATCTTCACTTATTTTTAATTTAGCTTTCAAATCATCGTTCTCTTTCACAAAAAATTCAACAATAGGGTCCATTGGAATTTCCGGTTCAACTACCTCCTAGACAAATATATATTTATGTCAAAGTTGGTCGGCATGATTGTCATAAACACGAAACGAAACAAATATATAGTTATTAACAGTCATACCACATCCGAATAATAGAACGGACGAGAGCCGGTGGGGGTATTTGTGAAAACCATGGCACTATATATATATAAAAAACATTATACAACTTATACAAAAAACAAATAATTATGGAACAAAATCATACAACAAAGATTTTTTTAAAATAAAAAAGAAGGCTCACCTAGGTGGTGTCGGTGACAAGACGGCGCGGTCTATCGACGACGGTGAGGACGTGAATGTTGTGACACTGAAATACAAAAACATAATTTAGTTTAAGCTCAAACTGAATAAACAAAATTGAGCTAAATAAGCAAAATGAGCTAACTTAGGCATTTCATCAAACACCTACCTAGCACTAGAAATATAAAATGAGCTAAATAAGCTAAACAACTAAAGAAACGAGCGCCGGAAGAGAGAGTTTGCAGTTGCTAACCCTTGGATAGATGCACACCGTCAATCTTAACAAATGGGGCAAAAAATCGTGGAAGAAATCGAGCTCGGTGGAGAGAAAATGGAGATGAAACTCGAGCTCAAAATGGCCATGGCTGGCTCGGGGTGGAAGATGTAGTTGAAGGACCTGCAGTCCCGGTTCCAGCCACAAACCGCGACTAAAGGGTCACCTTTAGTCGCGGTTCCAGCCACGAACCGCGACTAAAGGTCCTCGCGCGCGGCGCGGGGCCCGCGCGAGGACCTTTAGTCGCGGTTCGTGGCTGGAACCGCGACTAAAGGTCCCGCACCAACCGGACACCTGTCCTAGCCGTTGGAGATGTCGGAGCCGGAGCCCTCTAGTCGCGGTTCGGAAAGGAACCGTGACTAAAGGTCCGGGTCTATTGCCTCTTTTCTACTAGTGATGTAGGCTGTAGCGTTGCGTGCCCAGATGACGCTTGTGTGGCTGTCCAGCTAGGATGGATAATCTTGTTCTACCTAACTAACCGCCACGGTGGACCAATGTTTATCCATCTTCCCAGACAGTACCACCTAGCACGGTCCAGCCTCAACTTGCTAGCTAGTGGTTTTGGTAGCTCAATGATGTTATAATTGTTTAGAAATTAGCACTAATTGCTGAGAGTTGCGTGGAAGGAAGAACTACGTACGTACGGACTCCTGATCGTTTGGCCTGATGGCGTATAGCCTAGCTAGCACACTTAATCACTGGCGATAACAATGCCCAAACCATTCACTAAAGCTGCGGTGGATAACCATAATTCATACCCAAATCCATATCCACTTATTTGGGTCGGGTATGGATTAAAGAATGATTACCCATTCGGTAGAGCTAGCAGCTAGCTACGCCCACGGTTACATAGCTAGGATCGATGCATACGTAGTACTGCTTATCCATTGGGTAATCTGTGTGAAATATACATTGGGTAATTTGTCCATTGGATAATCATCATACCCAAATCCATATCCACTTATTTGGGTAGGGTATGGATTAAAGAATGATTACCCATTCGGTAGACCTAGCAGCTAGCTACGCCCACGGTCACATAGCTAGGATCGATGCATACGTACGTACTGCTTATCCATTGGGTAATCTGTGTGAAATATACATTGGGTAATTTGTCCATTGGATAATCGGCATTGGATAATGGGTAAACCCATACCCTCCCCAACGGCAGGTCTACCATTCACCTTATCCCACGGATAATTTATGATTCATCGTATAATTTATTTTCAAAGAGATTGTATCCTCTATGACTATGGACTATGAACTATGAACTATGATTGTCCAACAATTAGTATTGTAAGTTCTTTATGCATATTTCAAACTATTAGTATGGTTTCTATTTGTATGGTAATTTATGCAACTTTTCAACTTAATTCTTCCATGCCATATCTGTGGCGACGCTAAGAATGGAAGGCTGGGTATTCAGCCTTTTTTTTTTGCCTCTACACACACTATATGAACCAAACAGTACAACTATGGCAATATATGAACAAAACAATACGACATAACAGCAATAGCAAATTTTCAATGTATCAAACCATAATAATTATACATCAACATGAATACATAAGTACCTTTTGATTGATAAAGCGATGATATCCCATCTTACAGTATAACTCTGCGGTCGCCTTTTTGGAAGAGATCGATGACATCCTCATCCTTTACTTGATTTGGATGGAGATATAACTCTGTGGTCTCCTTTTGGCAAAAGCGACGGTCACTTCACTTTT
This sequence comes from Poa pratensis, assembly GCA_947311845.1. Classification (NCBI taxonomy): domain Eukaryota; kingdom Viridiplantae; phylum Streptophyta; class Magnoliopsida; order Poales; family Poaceae; genus Poa; species Poa pratensis. Next base: position 39,151,555 of record CAMZMU010000063.1, read on the forward strand.
ATTTGTAAACTCAAACTTATGATTTTTTTATTGACATGGCCCCATCTCAATATATCTCCTTCTTTACTCTATCTTGGTCATTGTCAGCATACACTAAGATGGGAATCCGCTTCCTAGGATTATGTTCGAGTGCCTCCAAATCTGCTTGCATCAGTTCATCATCTTTATCAATAGCTTCATCATCTTCTACATGAGGTGTTGAGGTTTGTCCTCCTTTGCTCTCCGGTTCTTGCAATAACTCCAATTGCAAATTGTTCCCTGGATGGATGAACAGGAGAAGTACAAGTACTATATGCAGCTGTTGTTTGATTCGGTGGATATTTCATCTGTTTTCCTTGTCTTTGCCTTTTCCCACATTGCAAATATACTAGTGCCAACAACCCCACTCTTCTTCTTCTTCTTCTTCTTCTTCTTCTACGTTAAGAAAACAAGGGGAACAAAAAATTAAACACTTGCATCTGGTAAATTAGATCGACTACTGCACCATTATAGAAACTAGTGTTGGAGCAAATCATGAATCCACAATATTGGGCGAGGCCGCACCTTCTGCGCCGCTACGCGGGGGCGAAGAGGAGGGGCGGTCGGGGGGACGGGCGCCACCGCTAGGGTCGCACGTCCCTGCTCGGCTGCTGCTCCCCCCTAGGGTTTACATCGGCTTGCCGGCAGCGCTACGCCTCATCTCGAGGGATTGAGGGAAAGAACAAACATGGGAGATGCAGAGGGCAGACATTGTCTGCGATTGTGCAAGCAGTGGATGCGTGCGATTGTGCAAGCAGTGTATGTGTGTGACAGTGCGAGCGGCCGATCGAGCGAATGCTGACTGGATGGATGTACGTTTATGCCTTCGTGGGCTGGGCCGATATATACATAATTTTTTCCATAGGAATCTTGGGTATTCATCTGAATACAGGTGAATACACTTGCCGTCGCCCCTGTGCCATATTACAATCAAACATTTAATTTATTTTTACTAAATTGGTGAATGTACTTTACCAAAATGGCTGTAACATTTGGTGCGGCATGTCATTGATCGCCTCTTTCACCTCTTCTTGCATGGACGTCATGGCGGTGTTGGAGATGAAGTTATGGATAGGGAGATGCCTCCCTCTAGATGAGAGGGAGAGCCCTCTAATGGCTACGTGGAGTTGTGGAGGGATTGATGGATTTCAGCCGGCAGCTAGGGTTGATGTTGTATATATAATCGGCCTCATCATGCCTCCTTTGTGGTTCCTCCTCCTCTCTTTTGATAAAAAAACTCTAGATGAGTCTCAACCTCTCACAATACCTTCATTATCATCTGAAATAAATATAAGAACAAAGCAGGAAGTAATCAATTAAAAAACGCAACAGTTACGACGAATCCCTACGCCAAATCGTCTGGTACGAGCACGGGTACAAACATGCCGGTCACACATGCAGGGCAAATCTTCTATTGACTGTGTTAAGTGTCATATTTGAAACTCATTTCTTCATACAAATTTCAATTGGTCGTTCCCATGTTATTGGATTTGTATGGACGAGCCCAACATTCTCCTTGTATTGCACCTTAAATTCGGACTAAAAAATAGTCTTCATTAGCCTTGCATCTAGTGCTCATAAATTTTCTGGATTGATTCCAACTTGGATTCTTTCATGGTGCTAAGCCCATAGAAGTTCCACTTCACCTACACGCTGAAACCAAGAAAAAGTAGCAATTCTAATAAAAATTAAACATATGCGGAATGAATATTAGATGCTCTGAAATATATCCCACACGACCTCACCGACCTGGAGGTGAATATTAAGGATGAAGAGATCAATGAGGCGGTGTTTTCGCCCCCCGTAAAAGTACGTGGACGGCAGCCGGGTTCATCGGAGCATTCTTCAAGTCTTGTTGGGACATCAAGAGTGGAGACGCTGAAAACCATCCCATAAGCTTCATTCTCAAACATATCGAAAATCTTCTTGCCTCACAACATCCATGTCTAGCTTTCGCAGACAAGAAGAACGACATAAACATTGTATAGTACCACCACGTGTTGCAGGACATGAAAGGTCCTCCGGTGGTTGGTCTGCTGTCCAGCCTCAGGCGTCCAAATTTATAGTACTGTTCCATTTGGACGTTGTGTGAAGTGTCGAGCGCTGGTTGCTCGTCTCCTTCCTCGAGGCCACCGGCCAGATGGCGGACCAGACAGGGTCCCGTCCGACGCGGCGCTGCGTTGTGTGATGCGACGCGTCCTTAATTTCTTATCCAGCGCCAGCGGGATGCAACGTGGAGATTCATCGAGGATCAGATCGTCCACGGAGGACGATGGCGACGATTAATTCGGACTAGATTATTGTTCATGTGCGTCTCTGAAAGCTACTTGTAGCTTTGCCCAGATGAGGCTTATGCGGCTGTCCAGCTAGGATGGATCTTGGTCAGTAGTTGATGAGTGCCATTGGGATTCGATAACTAGGACGACCAAAGTTTATCCATCTTCCCAGACAATACTACCTGTGCACGGTCCTATCCTGTCTGCCTGAACTTGCTAGGAGTACGTATTAATTTTGGTTTTGGGAGCTCAATGATTTTATTGGTTCAAAATTAACAAACTGATTGCAGAGAGTTGCGTGAAAGGAACTACTGACTACTCCGAAGCTTCGTTCTGATCAGAGCTGCCGGAATTAGGCAGGCTCTTTGTCTATGACTTCCGGCGATAAACTTCTAGCGATGATACAATACAAGAGGGATTACGGGTCCTGATGTGAATTTTGTTTGTCTGCTAGCTCGATCTGCGAGGTAGTAGCGCGTAAGCAACCAATTTCAGAGTTTAGGACGTTAGGTCCCAGGAGGAGATGTGCCGCGTCGACAGAGCAACATCTATTGCCACGTTATCCTTCAGCATGCACGTCGACGCAAAACTTGACGTAAGAAGTTCCATTAATTTGACATATCCTAGGAGGTCGGCTGCAAGAAGAGATTTTTGTTTGTAACTGTATATGAGACGATCTTTAGTGAAGAGTGGCACTAAATAATTCAGACGAAGTCATTGCAAAAGGAGAATGTTTTCCAATACTCCTCGAGTCTTCTCCTGGTAATCGCACTTGGTAGATGTATATCACTTGGCAATCGCACGATCCTATCTTGCTAGTAATTTTAGTTTTGTTTTGGAAGCTCAATGATTTCACTGCTGGTACTCCATTGGGCAGAGAACTGAGAGTTGCGTGAAAGGAACTACTCTGAATTTTCGTGAGAGCAGCCGGAAATGGTCAGACCCTTGACCTATGGCTGCTACTGATACAATGCAAGAGAGATACGGTCCTGGTGAGAACTATAATTTGAAAATAAATAAATTAAAGCTCAGCGAGGCCGCGCATTGCCAGGTAACCCTTTCAGCATGTGCATGTCGACACAAGACTCACTGTAAGGACTTAATAATGGGCGATTTTTACGGTACCTTTTACTGCTCAGGGAGGAAGAGTAGTATGATTTCAACGGACGGCTCAGATTAGTCGGTGAAGATTAGGCCCAGGAGGCCCAGGAATCTGGCCGCGTGGGCCCACCTCTTTTGGCCCTCGAATCTCCGTTTATTCGCTTCCTTCGCTCCTACGCTTCGTTCCTTCCAAAAACTGACGCCCGTAAAATATTAGGTCATTTGGACGTCGTTTGGGTCCCTGAAATATAAAATATAGAAAATAGGGTTTTCTGCCAGTGCAGGGTTAATTCCAAATAAATGGGAAAACTGTGAATTATCCCTAAAATCATTATAAACATAAATATAACCCATATATGATGCAAATAAGTTGGAATATCAAGTAATAAAATATAAAGTTCATGTATGCATTTTACATGCATCAACATCCCCAAGCTTAACCAATACTCGTCCTCGAGTATGAAGGTGATAAAACTAACATGGACTTTGCATTTTAATACTATCAATGGATATCAAAGATGATTACTATTGCTACATAAAGTCAAATGATTCATTCTCAAAGGAGTAGCAATATACAAGATAGATTATAAAGTGATATCAAATATTCAATGAAAGGATGTTCAATGATAATTCACAAAGTGTAACATAGAAGAAAGCACTATGGAACAAATGTATGCATAATGAAAAGTAAAAACATCCTATAATGGTCATAGAGTATTCTTGTAAAATCTGAATATAAAGTGGACACTTTGGAAAGATAGATAAATAAGTAGAGGTAAAACATGCAAAAGTTTCATCTAGCTTCCAAATGCTTCTACTTAAGTTAATGTTTGCAATGTGGTATCATTGGCGTGGAGCTCCATTACCCCTATCATAGCATCTTGAATGGTTAAAGTTTAAAGTGAAAGCAAATATGAGTAGTGTGCTTGACAAAGTATGGGTTGAATGCCTCATGCCCCGTGAATACGAGTACCTACACCACGGTGTTACTCAACTCGGGCCACAAAGCAAGTTCAAGTTAAAGTCATTGTAAGTAATATAATAGCGTCATCAAGAGCGTCAACTGGGGTACCTCTTGTCCAGGACATGGAACAAGCCCATGTCAAAATGACAAGACAAACAAACAATGAACAATCTCAACACTCTTTTATTTACTATTGGTATAGCTTTTTATTGTGAGGTGCATCACTGAATGTTCACCATGATGTGTAAATTTCCACCATGAATGATGCATGGCTTAGATTAGCGGCCCAGGCGTCTCTCTAGCCATTTATACAAACTCCTCAAACTTACTAAGTTTCCGCATTTATTTGGCACCATGATAAGCATCCATAAACAAAAGTACATGATATCAACTAAATATAATTAAGAGCACGTTGAAAGCTTGCCATGTGACAGCACATATGAGCTAACTCCCAACCAAGACTCTTGTCAAGCTCACAACTTCATAATTTTAATCACAATGGTTCATGTTTATTAAGTGCAATAAAAGTAAAGTGTGCATCAAGTTCGTGAGAGCTTTTTAACCAACTTTTCCCATAACAATCAATAACATAAGCATTTTAATTCAGAAATAGATAATACAATATAACATGATAAACATACTCGGAATAGCATTAAGCTAATAGGTAGATATGGTGGACTCACTGGAAAAACTTTGGTTGAAGGTGTTGGAAAACAAGTTTTTACTTGTTGGAATTTTTGGGCTAGCAAGAGGGAGAAAGTTGACCGTCTAAATGCATGCATAAGTGTCCATAGAACTAACCAATCCATGTTAAACAAAGTAACATTCAGCATCAAAACATGAATAAAAGATAGCTCTTGATAAAACACTTGCAAATTAATACTCATTAAAAAGCACATGAATCATGCAACTATATGTATCTTTTTGAATCAACTCAAACATCCCTTTCCCAATCTTTTTAATAGCATCCAACTTAATTCAACCCAAATTTCCAGTAGCTCTCTCATATATAAATGATAGTGGTGGTCTCAAGACAAACAAAAATCAAACCGAAATAAAAAGCAAAAAAAGACGCTCCAAGTTTATGCGATAAAGTGCATTGATCGAAAAACAGAAGTTAGACGTGTGCAAACCGAGAGTGTGTTGGTCCAGTGGGGTTGTCTTCACATCCCCAAGCTTATGGTCTTCACCATCCTTGGATAGCTCTTGGTGCATCTCCTCTAATCCCTGTGAAAAAACTTCAAAACACCGTTTCTCCCATTTCTTTTCTGTGGGGTGACATTAGTAGTGATAGACAAATGAATTGCTTGCTGCATAAAATCCTTAAACAAAAATTCATATGAATGTCCAGAAAGTGTATAATGTTGTATGCCTACTTATAAACTCAATTGGATCAAAAAGATTCAAGTTAAAAGTTCAAAGAATGCATCAAACAAAATGGGACAGAATCTGTCCAGAAAAACAGCAGCAGCAAAACGCATTTTTCTACCCTACTTAAATATGTCGAAAAATTCTGAAAAATTCATGCTTACAGAGGATGAAAAGTTGCAACTACAGTTAAAATATCAGCTCATTCGGAGTTACAGAATAGGAATGAAAAATCATACCGTGCACAGATTCGTGCTGGAATAAAATCTCCGAATACAATAAGCAACTTTTTCAACCCAAAATGGGTAAAACTTGGCACTTTATTAAAAATTTCAGAAACAAAACTAAAAACTAAGTCTCTTGTTACAGCAAGAGGACACAAAGAAAACCAAAAGCAAAAAACCGGGTTGCCTCCCGTAAAGCGCTTTCTTTATAGCCATATAGCTAGGCTTACTTACTTGGTATCAAGATGGTTGGAGTGAGGTGGCTTGGCATCCCCAAGCTTGAATTCTTGTACTTATTTGATATATGTAGGGTGAGTCTAGGGGTAACATCCCCAAGCTTGAGTGGTTGTCCCTCTTGATCTTTGTGCATCACCCTCAACTCTTCCACTTGAAAATTCTCTTTACACAAAACTCAACATAAAACTTGATTAGAGGGGTTAGTGTCTCCATAAATTAAATCCTCATAGGTACAGCAAAGACATATCATGAGTTGATTCTAAACATTAGCTACTGTTACTATGGTTGTGTATTGCTCTTTGATCAATAGAACTACACAAAACACAAGTAATGAGAGTAATGCAAAATAAAGACAGAATCTGTCAAAAACTGGACAGCCCGTAAAGAGTGAATTTTCAGAGGCACTTACGTTGCTCAAATCAGAAAATTTTGAACTAATGAAATGTGTATTAGTAACTGAATATTGCTGTCGTAAAATCTCAGCTCAAAATTCCTCTTCTGTGATTTTATACATTTTTCGCAGTTAAGCTCAGGAATCTGTTTTCTGGACAGCAAATCACTATTGTTTAATCCTACCTCTCAAAAGAGGTTATTCTTGCCATAAAGATGAAAAATAAGATACAAAGGTGTTGTTACAGTAGTAATCAAGCACCTTGACTCAAAAACCAAAAATTAAACTGAATATAAAAAATCATGGGTTGTCTCCCACAAGCGCTTTTCTTTAACGTCTTTTAGCTAGACATGATAGTTTTAATGATGCTCACATAGGAATAAGAATTGAAATGCAAAAGAGAGCATCAAGAGAAAAATATGAAACACATTTAAGTCTAACCCACTTCCTATGCATTGGGATCTTGTAAGAAAATAAATCATTGAAACACAAAGCAAGTAGCATAGGAAGATAAAACAAGAGCAATTTCAAGACTTTGAACTTAAAGAGAGGAAACGTAATAATATTGAAATGTTTAGAACCATGTTTTCCCCTCTCATAATAACTTTCAGTAGCATCATGAATGAATTCAACAATATAATTATGACATAAAGCATGTCTTTCATTATCTACAATCATAAAAGTATTAATACTCTCCACATAAGTAAAATCCTTCTTATTAGTGATAGTGGGAGTAAAACATTCATAATCATCATTGTAATCATCATATATAGGAGGCATGTCATAATCATAATAAACTTTATCCTCAATAGTAGGTGGACTGAAAATATCACATTCATCATTGTAATCGTCATAAATGGGAGACATAGTATCATCAAAATAATTTTTCTCCTCTATAGTGTAATCAGGAGAATTCAAAGACAAAGTAGGACTCTCATGAGTGAGAGTATTGTCACAAACAGCAAGTATATCATCTTTATCCCTACATAATTTAGTAACAAGTTCTAAACATGGAGGATTATCAAGCAAAATAGGACCATCATCTAGAGTACTATCATAAAACATGTCTAAACCATACTCCTCATCATTTTTAAAATTATTATCAATAATGTTCTCATTAGACATAGGTTGATATTCCTCTTCATCATCAGAATCATAAGAACAAAGTTTATCATCAATAAAATCTTGAGTGTTACCCTCATCCATGGGTGGTGAAGGTGGAAGTTTCCTCTCTTCATTCTCTAGTTGTTCATCATCTTCTTGGGGTTGCACGGGCATCCCCAAGCTTAGGTTTTTATCCTCTTCTTCACATTCTTCCTCTTCCAAGCTTATGTTTTCATCATCTTCTTCCTGCAAAACATCAGTACTTTCTTGGGGAACCTTGCCCCTCTCATTATAGTCAACAACATAAATATTTTGAGAGAACTTGGCTATGCAATATTCAAGAATAGAAGTGACCTTTCCTTCGAATCTCTTAACTCTAGGGCAAGTTTTATTTTCATTAGCAAAGGTGTGCAATTCATTAGATGCATAATAAGTAACAAATTCCTCTACTTGTTCCATCCCTAAATGAGTGTAATCATAAGTATGGTAAGATGCTATGACACGTTCTTCATGGAACTTACATTGAAATTCAAAGTGTCTATCAGTATGTTTAAAGCAACAAGTTTTATTATCATGGAATAAAAGCCACTCTCCAGCAATATAATTTAAACTTTCCATGAAATCTTTTAGTATTTTCCGTTCTGTTGACTCTCTAAATTCCTCAGCAATTTTAGAAGCTTTCATGTATCCATAGTAAAGATTCATTATCTCCGGAAGAGTTTTTATGGTATTTTCCATTTTCTAATTTTTTTGGGTTTTGATATATATAACTGAAAGTAAAACTAAACTAAATGCAAAACTAAAAAGATATCTAGTGCAAACAAGAATAAAAACTTAAGCGCTACACTCCCCGGCAACGGCGCCAGAAAATGTCTTGATACCCACAAGTATAGGGATCGTTGAAATCTTCATGTGTAAGTATTAGTATCGATCCCACGAGGAGTAGAAGGTATAAGTGTTTATCCTTCAAATAAGAGTGTCACTATTCTTATTATCTATGCACTAGACAAAGTAAAATGATGCAAGTGTTTTTGGGTTTTTGGTGTAGAGTTTGCAATAAAATAAAATGCTGAAAATAAAATATGACAAGTGAAAGCTCTCAAAGAGAGAAAGCCCAATCCTCTATGCAGCAAGAGGACAAGCTCAAGTGTGTGTTTCTTATAAGTGGAAACGTTCCCAAGGGCTACCTAGACTTCATGGCATAAATATTTCTAGAACAACAAGGTAAACATTTTGTCAAGTTTTAATCTTCTTTGGACGGAGCCATTATTAGGTATAGCTAAATAAATAAACTAAACCCCTTATGATGGATCTTGTGGCCAAGTAAATGACTGCACAAGAATTATTAAGACATAAAGTCCCACCATAGCATTACACTCTAAGGTCCCCGATACTAATACCCTCATAATGCAACTTCATGACTCGGTCTCAGGTTTACATGTCCTCCCAAGTCTCCCTCACTCCATTACACTACGGTGTTCTCCTATGAGCCCATATAGGTGAAGTGATGTGCAGTCGACGTTCGCACAACACCATCATAGAATTACATAAAAGATAAAAACTAGACAAAATACCAACACATGTTATATATAAATCATTGCCAATCCATCCTATGCCCCCAGGAACATGAGAGAACTACTCACAACGCAAAGACATGATATGATTCAATGGTATAAGTGATACAACACAATCTGAGAATATAATCTCCCCACAAAACAATGACAAGTAGCAATTCACAAACATGTAGAATAGTACTTAGACAATAGCTAGGGTTCAACAATCTCAAACTATGAGGGGGATGAAGTGGATCACGAAGATGGTGATGGAGATGGTGCTGGTCTTGACGGTGGTGTTGATGGAGACTCCGGAGGGGGATGGAGGAGCCTTCCGGAGGTGATTCCGGCGGCGTTTCCCCCCTCCGATCTTCTCCGGCGGCAGCCTTCTGTCTCCTGTTTCGTGGTTTTTGTGTTTCTCCGCCGCCTCCTCGCGAAACTCCTCGGGGGACTATTTTTATAGTCATTTTAGGTCAAGACGAAGCACGGGATGAAGATCGACGGCATCGGAGGCTCGAGGCCCAGGATGGGGGTCCCACGCGGCCAAGGAATCTGGCCGCGTGGGCCCACCTCTTTTGGCCCTCGATCTCCGTTTGTTCGCTTCCTTCGCTCCTACGCTTCGTTCCTTCCAAAAACTGACGCCCGTAAAATATTAGGTCATTTGGACGTCGTTTGGGTCCCTGAAACATAAAATATAGAAAATAGGGTTTTCTGCCAGTGCAGGGTTAATTCCAAATAAATGGGGAAACTGTGAATTATCCCCTAAAATCATTATAACATAAATATAACCCATATATGATGCAAATAAGTTGGAATATCAAGTAATAAAATGTAAAGTTCATGTATGCATTTTACATGCATCACCGGGGAGCAAGAGGATTTCAGCAAGGGGAGTTTCACGCTTCCAATCTCTTTACTTTGTTATTGTCTTGCTTAGTTTATTTTTATTTACTCTTGTTTGCTTTATTTATCAAAAACACAAAAAAATTAGTTACTTTTAATTTCGAATTGTTATTTTTCAGTCTTGTTATCATGTCTAGCTCAGCTCCTTTTTCCGTAGTGCCACCTGTGGGAGAAATTATTACCTTTAGACAAAAAGTGGGGAATCCTTTAGGAATGCCTGGGAGAGAATTTTGGAATTGCACAAGAAGGTGCAACATAAGATGGATTTGAGAGTTCTTATAAAAAATTTCTACTATGTTTATTTTCTGTTTATCAACATGCTTTAGATACCATGGTAGGGGAAACCTTTTCTGAGTTTGATACAACGAAAGATCATAATATTATGAATGGTTTGTCAATTTTCCCAATGGTGGACGAAACTGGGATATTTACTAAGCTAGATAAAATAGAAAAGTCAATTGATAATTTAACTCTGAGCCATAATCTTAAAGAACAACCTTTAGTTGAGTTAAAAAATGATTGGGAACCATTCATTGAGATTAATATTGGTAATGAAAAGTTTCGTGCCTACTGTGACCTTGGTTCAACAATGTCCATCATGCCTAAAATGGTTTATGATCTATTAAAATTTGATAATATCGTTGATTACCCTGTTTTTCATTTTCATGCTGATGGAACAATCACAAGAAGCATGGGGATTATTAATGATATTATGGTCACTGTTCAAAATAAGACCATCCCTGTGAATTTCATGATCCTTGCAAAATCTCCCAACCATATTGTTTTAGGGAGATCCTTTTTAAAGAGTAATGGGGGTTTTATCAATGCAAAGTATGGGTTTATGAAATTTAATGATCCTATCAATCGAAGGTTCTTCTTCCCGATCAAAAAAGATGACCTCACCGAAAGGTTGGGGATTTTAATGTCTTTGGAAATACTTGATTCTTACTTTCTGCGTCTAGCTAAAAGGCGTTAAAGAAAAGCGCTTATGGGAGACAACCCATTATTTTATTTCTGCAATTTTTCTTTTTTTGAGTCAAGGAGTTGTTTACTTCTGTAACAATCCCTTTGTATCTTTATTTTATCGCATTGTTGTGCCAAGTATTGCCTCTAACAGGAAGATGATGCTAGATTTGGATTTCTGCGCAGGAACAGATTTCTGCTGTTCACCGTTTTAATTCTGTAAAATCACAGAAAAATTATTTAAATCTGCAAATTGTTGTGCGTGATCCTCAGATATGTACGAAACTTTCGTTAGTTTAAAGTTTTTGATCTGAGCAACGTAAGTGCCTCGAAAAAATTCGTCTTTGCGGACTGTTCTGTTTAGACAGATTATGTCTTATTTTTCGCATTCTCTCTTTTACTAGTGTTGAGTGGAATTATTTTTTAGGGTGAAGAGCTTCACATAACATCAGTGGCAGTAGCTAATGTTAAAAGTAACGGTCATGTTTGTGTCCTTATTTAACATGTGAGTTTTTGATTGTGCACCAACCCTCTAATGAGAATTACTTTGAGTTTGGTGTAGCGGAAGTTTTCAAGGGTCAAGAGAGAAGGATGATATAATGTGATCAAGAAGAGTGAAGAGCTTAAGCTTGGGGATGCTCCCATGGATCACCCCAGCATATTTCAAGAAGACTCAATCATCTAAGCATGGGGATGCCCAAGGCATCCCCTTCTTCATCAGCAACTTATCAGGTCATCTCTTGTGAAACTATATTTTAATTCTTTCACATCATATGTGCTTTACTTGGAGCGTCTGTGTGCTTTTATCTTCAGTATTTTATTTTTTTATGGTCAACTTGATTGGACCCCAGCATTCTTGATTGGGAGAGAGACATGCTCCTCTTTTTCATATGAATACTCCTATTCTTCACTTATACTAGTTGAGTATTCTTATCTAGCTATTCCTATGCTTTTAGCTCCTGTTTTGCATGCATCTCTTATTCAGAGTTGTTAGTTCTTTTAAAGAAAGTACTCTCTTGCTTCACTTATAATTGTTTGGAGAGTTTATGTTGAAATAAATTGATTGGTGTTTGGTTGGAACAGAAAATGTTGCATGTGGTAGATGGTATAATTGAAAAGCTTACATATTTTTGTAGATCATTGTATTGGATAATTTGATACTTGTCAATTGTTTTGAGTTATAAAGTAGTTCATGTTTAAACTTTTGTATCATGTAGTTAAAACCTATTAATGAAGAACTACCGTGAAGCTCGTTGAAATTTGGTTTGCATGATTGGTATCTCTAAGGTCTAGATATTTTCTAATAAAAGGGTTTGGTTAACAAGGAAGACAGTTGAAAGTGCATGTGTTGCCCCATGCGTGGTTTTGGTAATTAATGACAATCCTTATGGACTAATGTTTGCATTGAGATACACTTGTAGATCTTGTCCATAGGTAAAGATTGGAGTTCATGTGTTGGACTCTAGAAGATTTCATGATGACCAAGGTTCCATCCAAGGGTTTATATGAAGAATGGTCATGTGAAGAGTTGAGCTTATTGCAAGCATGGCTTGGAAAAGAAGATTGAGTGAACTTCATGTTTATCTCCAAGCCATCATCTATATCAAGATAAGAAGATGAAGTGCAAGCTCAATATGATCCATCTCGAAAGACATCATTTGATTGAAGCTTGCAAAGGAGACATGAAGACGGAGCTTAGCAAGGCCCTCCCATAATGGTGTATGGGGGAGCATTTGGAGAAGTCTTCATCAAGCATGTGCTATCAAGCACAATCAAGAAAGGTGTTCCAACTTGAGAGAGTCAAGATCGTCATCATCGAGCTCAAGTGGAATGCGCAAGGCAAAGGTATGATCTTGATAGGTTTTCTGTTTTACCGGTCTCATGTGTGGGAGACCGGGTTATAGGATAGACGGCGTACTATCAAGAGGGGCTCTCAAGTGAGTAACTTGATCGCATCTTTGTGGAGAGCTCAAACCTTTGCATACTTGGCATATCATCTTTCTTGGTTCTTATTTGGCTTTTATCCATGTGAGAATTTAGAGCTTGTGTTCATCTCCATACCAAGCTCTAGTTCATCAAAAACGGATTCCATTTGAATATCTTGTGATTTTTTGATGTTGGAAGTTTTACCGGTTCGTCTCTTGTAGAGAGGTCAAACTCTCCTCTTGTGTTATCTTTCTCACATGATGGACTATGATGTGTATATGCATGATCTTGTAGTGCTTGTGATTATCTTCGGAGCAAGCCCAAGATCATTGAAAGCGGAGTCCGGATGGAAAACTTGTTGCGTTCTCGGTGTTGGAAATATTACCGGTCCTCCTCGAGATAAGGTCCACACCTCCCATGTGTGATATCTCCTCCATATTTGTGACCCTTAATATTCACCTGTTTTGGAGTTCATACGAGAAAGTTATTGCATTTCAGGTTTTACAGTTTCACTGCTCTGGTCGGAAGTTCCGGGTTGGCCTGGAAGTTCCGGCCCAAGGGGCGGAAGTTCCGGCCAGAAACTTCCGGCCGACTTTTTTCGAAGCAAATGTGTTCTGTGGTCGGCCGGAGATTTGCCCGAAAATTCCGGCTTGCCGGAACTTCCGGCCCAACCGGAACTTCCGGCCTAAGTGAAAACTGTGTGGTTTTGAAGGCAACGGCTAGAATTTCTGGAGGGTATAAATACCCCTCCACCTACCTCCAGCCAAGCAGCTCGCCCAGATTTCTCTCTCCTCCATTGTTGCAAGCTCATTTCCTTGATATCTCCCAATCCCTCCACCCAAACTCTTTGATCTTTGGAGGATTGAAGGAGAAGACCTAGATCTACATTTCCACCATTCAATATCTCCTCTAAGTGAGGGGAACCTAGTGGATCTAGTTCTTGGAGTTCTTGAGTGGTTCTCCTCTTTGTTCTTCCTCTGTCACAAGGTAATGATATGGTGAGTGGTGATAGAAATTGCATTGGTGATGGTGAACTTACTATTGATTATACTTCTTCTCTATCTCATTGCAATGTTCTATCTTTGGACTTAAACTCTTCTAGCACTCCAAATGTCATACATGCTAGAGTTGATAGTCCTTGCATATCATGTAATAGTTGTTTAACTAAATCTCATGATGATATGCTTCATATGTCTTGTTGCCATGAAAACAATACTTCCATATCCTCTATTTCTTGTGACTAACAATGTAGAGGAATCCCAACATTTGTTGGAACAAGACATGGACCTAAATGGTGCTTCAAGTAATTCTCATTCTTTAATCATGTTTGCCTTATGGCTAAGGATTCCGAGGTGTCTCCCACCTCAAATCCAAATTGTGATGATGAGGATGAGGATTCTCATGAAGAAGGTTTTGATTTTGAATCCTTAACCAAGATGGGTGAGATGGTACTTGGTGCTCTCCCCAAAGGTAGTAAAGCTATCCCTCCTCTTTGTGAAATCATTGATTATGTTACTAAGAGTAGGGAATTCATTGAGGATTTGGAAAGTCAATTTGATGAGAAATGTCAAATTGAGAGGGATGACTCTATTACTATAGCTTCCTTGAAAGCTTCTCTTGAAGAAGAAGAAGAAGAACTTAGGTCTTCTCTTGAAGAGAGACTTGAATCTCTTGATGAGTCTAATGATCTTATTATTGCTAAAATCATTAAGGAAAGAGATCATGCCCTTGCTAAATTAAAGTGCTTAAAAAGGAAAAAGTTGAATTTGGTGTTGGCAATGCTAGACTAAGTGAGGACATAGAGAGACTTGACAAAGCTCACAAGGCTTTAGAAAGTGAACACTCTCTCCTTATCAAGTCTCATGATCAACTCCAAACTCAACTATCTAAGAATGATAAGCTTGCCAAATTGTCTCCTTCTATTTCTAATATTAATGATGCTTGTGCTACTAACTCCACTTCTTGTGAAGCATCTATTTTGAAGGAGAATGTTGAGCTAAGGGCTCAACTTGAGTTGCTATCTAGCAAGTATGGGAAATTGGAAGAAAGTCATGAAAAGCTTTCTAGCTCTAATGATGATCTTCTAGCATCCCATGCTAGGCTAAAGTTAGCTCATGAGGCTATTATACAAAGGTAACATCTTGTGAGCCTCATGTGGACAATGGCACAACTTCTACTAAAATGCTTTATTGCCATGTGCTAGTCCTAGTGATTCATCCACTCACATTGCTACATCTTGTGATGAATTACTTTCATTGCCTTGTTGCTCTAACAATGAAGCTTCTACTTCCTCTAGTGTTTTTGTTGATACTAACCATGTAGAGGAACTAAATGAGCTCAAGGCCCAAGTCACTTCTTTGAAGAAAGACTTGGAAAAGCGTCATGTTGGGAAGTCCACACTTGACAATATGTTGAGTGTTCAAAGACGCCCCAATGACAAGAGTGGACTTGGATTCAACTCCAATAACAAGAACAAGTCCAAGTCTATCAAGAAGAACAAGGGCCAAGAACAAGTTAAAGATTCGGCCAAGATTGTTTGCTTCAAGTGCAAAGTTGAAGGGCACCATGTTAGATCTTGCCCTTTGAAGAAGAAGGCTCTTAGTGAGAAGCAACAAGGGAAGAAGCCTCAAGTTCCTCAAGTTGAAGAACACCTCTTCCCAAGAAGAATCATACTCCTCCTCAAGTCAAGATTCCAACCAAGAAGAGAGGAGGAAGTCGATGTTGCTACCTATGCCGTGAGAAGGGTCACCTTGCTTCTTCATGCACAAATGGTACCTTATCCAACCCCATTATATTGATGATGTTTATTCTCTTCGGAAGGATAAGGTTGGCAATGTGTTTGCCAAATATGTTGGGACTCAAAGTGGTGTCAAGAAAAGAACCATTTGGGTTGCCAAACCTATTGTGACTAACCTCTTAGGACCCAACTTGGTTGGGGACCAACAAGCTAAAACTTGATCAATAGGTGTTGTTGGAGGGCATTGGAGACTTGGCTACATCATGAAGAATTAAGGGATCTTCATCAATTATTTTCTCAAGCCAAGTCATTTGGATTATATTGTTCTATCATATCCAATGTTCCTCCTTGCGGTAACTTTTATTTAAATCATATATACATTGAAAGTTGCTTGCACCCTTGCATGTGTTTGGTTTTGTACCTTGCTAGTGTTTGTATGTGTTGTGCTCTCTACTTACTTATCTTGAGAAATCAAGTATGTGTATGTTGGTTTGCACACCATTTACTTGTTTGAGCCTTATTGCTTTTATTTGATATCTTATCTTGTTGGCTCTCTTTTGAGAGATTAATGGACCATTCCATTTTTGGAGAGTGATATGCTTCGTGCACTTCACAAACCAAAAATGTGTGTACATGAGGAATACCACTTAGTGATGATATATCAATATTATCTATTCTCTATGTGGTATGTCATGCTCATGAGAAATTCAAATTCTATAATGTCCATTAATTTCTGAGTTGGTTTTGTTTGCCTCTTGCTTTAAAGAAAATTTGGATTATCACGTTATGGGGGAGTAATAAGCTATGTGCATATTACAAACCTAGAAAATGTGAACATGTGAGGTATTGCCACCTAGAATTGATATCTTCATTATCTTTTCCTTTGTGGCATGTTTCTCAAACAAGTTCCTTTTTGCTTAAATGCTTTTTGCCTCTCTCCGTTGGATCTTGTTTGTGATGGAATTTCTTGATATGGCTTTCCCTAAATATGTTCTCATATATCTCTTGGGAAACCAATTGCTTCAAGCTACTCCTTGGAGTTGCTTTGCACTATTGCGTGATTTTTGAAGCTATCAAGAATATCTATCTATCTAAGCATGGCTTTTAATTCCTATCCTTTGCCATATGCTTATGTTTTGTGAATATGATCTTGAATATATCTTTGCAATCCACCACCGAGAAATATCTCCATACATTACTTGTCTTGACAAGTGATAATCATATTGTGGTAAATATATTGATCATATTCATTTTGGCTCTTGCTTTGAATTGCCTTATTTGATTGCCAAGGATTTGTTTTGATCTAACTCTCGTTTGTCTTCCTTGTATCTTTGGATCCTTTATTGCTCTACTTGAAATTTGTTTTGTGCTTTCTTGAGTTGGGAAAAGCAATGAACCAATTCTTGTGCATTGATCTTCAAAAGTCATACTTCTTGATAATGCACTATTCTTGGGAAGCTATCCTACTTTGAGTAAAACACCGCTCTTTAAATTGGTATTGCAATTTCTTGCGCTTCTTGAACATGACTAGTGGTCGAATAATATATTTATGGAGAGTGATGATCTCATTTGTGTGCATTTTGTATTCAAATGCAAAATCATAAATAATGCACACATCTTGGGGGAGCAATCCTACATGTTTTTGAACATTAGTTGTCTTCATTTGGTATTTGATCCCGATGATATGTCTCTTGAAGACAACATTTTCGTCTTGGTACTTTGTGCCATCATGAAAAATGTAGAGGGTTTGGTTATTCCTTGACCACATTTTCATTTGGTATCTTTTCAAAGTGGTATCTTCACTCATGTGTTGATTTGGATATTTGATATAATTTGGACAATTTGTTTTCTTGTCACACTTGTGTGTGCTTTGTTGGTTTACTTGGTGTTTTGTCTAAATTATATCTCGTTTGGTTCTTGAAAGTCATGTGCATGCATATTTATTATATGTATATCTTTTGGCATGCTTACTTTCGTTGATCCAATATATAGGATAAACTCCATCAAATCCTAAATGGCTAAGATGTGCATGAAATTCAATTTCACATTAATATGCACATATTTATGTGGAGTTTGTCCTATGTATTGTAGTTGCTCTAACTACTTTGGACCCAATGAGTTTGGGTACCATTTGTACTTGAATTGTTTTAGGTATATTGGAGATGCATTGGAAGCTTGTCTCATCTACAAGGAAGGTGTTGTCACCATGTGCTTATTGGAGCCAAGCTTGGATGATCATGAGCTCCTATCTTCTACATCACCAATGCTATCTCGGTAACAAGTATCTACCTCATGCATACTTTTCTAGCTCTCAACCTTGTGTAGGTTGTTTCATGGCATGAATCTCTTTGGTTGCAATTCTTTTGATTCTTGCAAAACGTCTTTATTGCAAATGTGAGTTGGCCGGGATGATTACATATCAAGGGAATATATATAATCATTTTCATGATTCATCGATCCCATTTATGTCAATCTAGCACTTTCTACTTAAAGTCTCTCATGTGCAACATTGATGAATTTTCAAAATCATTTGCGTTTTGTGATACTTGTTATCTTACTCGGAGCATCCCGTTTATCACCTTTATCCTTTGTGGATAGTTTTTGATGCTATGATGAGTATAGGTTGGAAGTTCATCTATATCCCTTTAAGATAAAATTGAGCTTTGTGCTATGCTTTTAAGCAAAAATCTTATTGGTGTATTTATGACTTCCTCTTGGATATCATGACCCTTACCTTTGTACCTATTTTGTGTGTACATGTTTATTTGTGGACTTATATCTTCGTGATTCGTGTCTACTTAGAAACTTATACACATGAGAATAGTTACATCTTTAATTGATATTCCAATTCTTTAGTGACCACCTCTTATTGCTTTTGATTCTTTGGTGGTTTCTAAAAGGCACAAGCTTTATTTTTTGTGTTATGCTTTGTGCATCCTTCTAAGCTTGTGGAGCTATTTGATTTATCTCCGTTGGTGTGTGAGTATGTGAAAGACATGATATGCACTAATGTGCAACACTTTTTGAAAGACTATGTTGATGATTTTGCTCATCCTTGTATTAGTCTCCTAAAATGTCTTTATATCTCACACCCATCCTTTTATTTGCCGCTCCTTGCTCATGTTGCAAAATGAGTGTATTTGTTGCAAGTTGTTTTGCCTCACTTCTCATTTATATTCTCTTGCATGGGCTTGTGTTCGAATTTATCTAGGAGGGAGTGAGGATTCCATGTTGTGCACACTATATTGAAATAGAAATCCTATTTGTGCACGTACCTTGGGGAGTTCCCTCTTGATATTTAGAACATTTTTCGGATCCTTTTGATTGCTTGCTTCTTTCGTTGAAGTATCTTTCTATTTGATTTTCATTTGCAATCTTTGGATCCTCAATATAGTTTGATCTCCTTTCCAACTATTCGTTATTGGATATGTGCATTTGATTTCACTCATATTATGAGAAATGCACACATTATGGGGGAGCTCTTATTATATTGGCCTTCTTACTTTTCACCCATTTCGGCAATCGTTGCCAATGGGGGAGAAGTTTAGAGGGTTTAAGAGTTGTTGGTTTTATGCTTTAGTTTCGTTCTCAAGCATTTGCCTTTCTTGCTCTTGCATCCTTGCTCTTTGTGTTGCTTGGTTGCTTAATTCATTATATAAACCCTCGTAAAAGGGATTGTCATCAATTACCAAAATGGGGGAGATTGAAAGTGCATGTGTTGCCCCATGCGTGGTTTTGGTAATTAATGACAATCCTTATGGACTAATGTTTGCATTGAGATACACTTGTAGATCTTGTCCATAGGTAAAGATTGGAGTTCATGTGTTGGACTCTAGAAGATTTCATGATGACCAAGGTTCCATCCAAGGGTTTATATGAAGAATGGTCATGTGAAGAGTTGAGCTTATTGCAAGCATGGCTTGGAAAAGAAGATTGAGTGAACTTCATGTTTATCTCCAAGCCATCATCTATATCAAGATAAGAAGATGAAGTGCAAGCTCAATATGATCCATCTCGAAAGACATCATTTGATTGAAGCTTGCAAAGGAGACATGAAGACGGAGCTTAGCAGGCCCTCCCATAATGGTGTATGGGGGAGCATTTGGAGAAGTCTTCATCAAGCATGTGCTAGCAAGCACAATCAAGAAAGGTGTTCCAACTTGAGAGAGTCAAGATCGTCATCATCGAGCTCAAGTGGAATGCGCAAGGCAAAGGTATGATCTTGATAGGTTTTCTGTTTTACCGGTCTCATGTGTGGGAGACCGGGTTTTAGGATAGACGGCGTACTATCAAGAGGGGCTCTCAAGTGAGTAACTTGATCGCATCTTTGTGGAGAGCTCAAACCTTTGCATACTTGGCATATCATCTTTCTTGGTTCTTATTTGGCTTTTATCCATGTGAGAATTTAGAGCTTGTGTTCATCTCCATACCAAGCTCTAGTTCATCAAAAACGGATTCCATTTGAATATCTTGTGATGTTTTTTATGTTGGAAGTTTTACCGGTTCGTCTCTTGTAGAGAGGTCAAACTCTCCTCTTGTGTTATCTTCCTCACATGATGGACTATGATGTGTATATGCATGATCTTGTAGTGCTTGTGATTATCTTCGGAGCAAGCCCAAGATCATTGAAAACGGAGTCCGGATGGAAAACTTGTTGCGTTCTCGGTGTTGGAAATATTACCGGTCCTCCTCGAGATAAGGTCCACACCTCCCATGTGTAATATCTCCTCCATATTTGTGACCCTTAATATTCACCTGTTTTGGAGTTCATACGAGAAAGTTATTGTATTTCAGGTTTTACAGTTTCACTGCTCTAGCCGGAAGTTCCGGGTTGGCCCGGAAGTTCCGGCCCAAGGGGCGGAAGTTCCGGCCAGAAACTTCCGGCCGACTTTTTTCGAAGCAAATGTGTTCTGTGGTCGGCCGGAGATTTGCCCGGAAATTCCGGCTTGCCGGAACTTCCGGCCCAACCGAAACTTCCGGCCTAAGTGAAAACTGTGTGGTTTTGAAGGCAACGGCTAGAATTTCTGGAGGGGTATAAATACCCCTCCACCTACCTCCAGCCAAGCAGCTCGCCCAGATTTCTCTCTCCTCCATTGTTGCAAGCTCATTTCCTTGATATCTCCCAATCCCTCCACCCAAACTCTTTGATCTTTGGAGGATTGAAGGAGAAGACCTAGATCTACATTTCCACCATTCAATATCTCCTCTAAGTGAGGGGAACCTAGTGGATCTAGTTCTTGGAGTTCTTGAGTGGTTCTCCTCTTTGTTCTTCCTCTCTTATTCCCCCATAAGCATTTGTTGCTTTGTTGGAATTTGAGAGTGGAGGACTTGAGCACTTGTGCTCTTGCCTTTTGCATTTGGTGCATCGGTGTGCTCTCCACGAGGATTCGTGGAAGTTGAAATCTTGTGAACTTGTTACTCTTGGGTCTTCGGGCCCTAGACGCCTTTGTGGTGGTTGGACCGTTGTGTGGTCACTTGAAGCCGTTCGGGAGCCCCCAACCCATTGTGGGTTGTGCCCCGGATTGTTGTTGAAAGGCTCCGGATTCCGCCTCGAAGGAATACCGATAGTGGTAGGTGAACCAAACCTTTGTGGTGCGGTTCATCGGAGAAGAGGGTGAAACCTTTGTGGTTGTTGAACCGTTGTGTCGGTTCACACCTCTCCAACGAGACGTACTCCCTTTCAAGGAGGAACTCGGGAATACATCCTCGTCTCCGCGTGCTTCGGTTATTTCTATACCCGAGCTTTTTACTTATGCACTCTACATTGTGATAGCCTTCGTGCTTGAAGTATTCTATATTGCTATCACCTTGTTGCTTGTCTTGCTTAGCATAAGTTGTTGGTGCACACAGGTGAGCCTAGTTTATTTAGATTGTTGGCTTGTTAATTTAAACACCTAGTTTTATTCCGCAATTAGCAAGCCTAAACCGGAAAAGTTTTAATCGCCTATTCACCCCCCCTCTAGGCGACATCATTTTCCTTTCAACAGTGTAGAGTCTTATAATGCTTGCACTATGTTTTCATATAAGTCTTGCTGTGTCGGATGATATCCTGTGTTTGCTTCAAATAACCTTGCTAGACTAAACTCTGTACTGAGAGGGAATGCTTCTCGTGCATTCAAAACCTTGAGCCAAAATCCATGCATTCTGTGTCCACCATAACTAGCTATATGTGGTATTTGCTTGCCATTCCAAGTAAAATTTTCATGTGCTACCTTTAAACTATTCAAACTTTATTACCCCTATTTTGTGTCAATGTTTACCAAGCTCATGAGGACGGGGTGGATGCCATTATGTCAACTGTCAAACAGACTTTACCACCTGACTAGCGGCATATACATCCGCTTATCCATTAATTTTGCAAAAAGAGCTGGCAAATAGGGTGCCCAGTCCCAATTAATTACAACTTTAACCGCTTAATTCTCTTCACATTTTTGCCCTGATTTATCAGTCAAGCAATGACAAACAGTGAAATACCTGCATGTGTAAACAAAAGAGAAAGAGGGATGATCTGCCTTGCTGGTAGAAATAACGTCCTTCATGGGAGCCGCTCTTAAAAGTCTGGTTGGCAGGGGTCATATTGTACTTTCCATTTTCTGATTCGTTGACAATTAACAAACATCTCTCAAAACTTATTTTTACTCTCTATATGATTTCAAAAACTTAAAAAGCTCTAGCACATGATTTAATCCCTGCTTCCCTCTGCGAAGGGCCTTTCTTTTACTTTTATGTTGAGTCAGTTTTCCTACTTCTTTCTATCTTAGAAGCAAACACTAGTGTCAACTTTGGTGCAACAATTTTTATATGCTTGTATATTGCACATATTATACTGCTTTGTGTTGACAAATATCCATGAGATATATATGTTGAAAGTTGAAAGCAATTGCTGAAACTTAAATCTTCCTTTGTGTTGGTTAAATCTTTTACTTAGAATCTATTGCTTTATGAGTTAACTCTTATGAAAAACTCTTTGATGCTTGTCTCGAAAGTACTATTCATGAAAAGTTTTTACTTATATGATTCAGTTGTTTGCTCATTATCTACTTGCTAGCAAACTATAGACCATTGACCTAGATCACTTCATTCATAACATGTGCTTTACAATACTATTTGATCAAGATTATGATTGTAGCATATCACCTCAGAAATTATTTTGTTTTTATCGTTTTACCTACTCGAGGACGAGTAGAACTAAGCTTGGGGATGCTTGATACGTTTCAAACGTATCTATAATTTCTGATGTTCCATGTTGGTATTATACCAATTGTTACATGTTTTATATACACTTCATAGCATTTTTATGCATTTTCTGGGACTAACCTATTAACAAGATGCCCTAGTGCCAGTTCCTGTTTTCTGCTGTTTTTGTATTGCAGAAAAGCTAGTCTGGAAATATTCTCGGAATTGGACGAAACTTGGACATAACCTCCTATTTTTCCAACACGAACACGGAGTCCAGAGGAGAGACGGAGGAGGGCCACATGGCAGCCACACCATGGGGCCGCGCGGGCCCCCCTGCCACGCCGTGGGGTGGTGTGGGGGCCCACGTGGCTCTGCAGCCGCCGCCCTTTCGCCTATTTATTCCTCCCGACGCGAAAACCCTAAATACCCGAGCCATTATCCACGAAAAGTTCCAGAGACGCCGCCGCCATCAACCCTAGCTCAGGAGGGTTCTGAAGCTCTTCCCGGCACCCTGCCGGAGAGGGGAATCATCACCGGAGGGCTCTACATCACCATGCCTGCCTCCGGAGTGATGCGTGAGTAGTTCATCCTTGGACTACGGGTCCATGGCAGTAGCTAGATGGTTGTCTCTCCACTTTATGCTATCATGTTTAGATCTTGTGAGTTGCCTATCATGATCAAGATCATCTTGTTGTAATGCTACATGTTGTGTTTGCTGGGATCCGATGAATATTGAATACTATGTCAAGTTGATTATCAATCTATCTTATATGTTATTTATGATCTTGCATGCTTTCCGTTACTAATAGATGCTTTGGCCAAGTAGATGCTTGTAACTCCAAGAGTGAGTATTTATGCTAGATAGTGGGTCATGCCTCCGGTAATCTGGGAGAGTGACAGCAACTTCTAAGATTGTGGATGTGCTGTTGCCACTAGGGATACAATAAACGATGCTTAGCTTAAGGGTGCGCCGTTAGGTCTAATGCATTTGTTTACATTACACACATTACTTAATGCGATTATCCGTTGCTTGCAACTTAATACCAATGGGGAACTCGGTATGACAACCTGGCGGTGGATTATTAATCATAGACGCTGTTGGATAACGGTCTATGTATTTTGACGTAATGCCCACATGAATATCATAGTAATCATCATGTCATATATATGCATTGTCATGCGCTCAATATTTTGTCAATTGCCCAGCTGTAATCTGTTCACCCAGCATGTTAGTTATCTTTTATGGAGAGACACCACTAGTGAACTGTGGACCCCGGTCCCTTCTTTTACACTGATAATACAACCAACTGCAAACATTGTTCCTATTCATTCTCTACAATTTACTACTGTTTTCCACACCATACGTTTAATCCTTTGTTTTCAGCAAGCCGGTGAGATTGACAACCTCACTGTTTCGTTGGGGCAAAGTAGTTTGATTGTGTTGTGTGCATGGTCCACGTCAGCGCGCCACTGATAACCTTCAGAAGTGATTTCTTGCTCCTACTGGTTCGATTAAACCTTGGTTTCATACTGCGGGAAAACTGCTGCTACACTGCATCATACCTTCCTCTTGGGGTCTCCCAGCGAACGTGTGATCCACGCAATCAGTATCTAGACCCCCTTGATAGTCATTGATCGGAGAACGGGTCTCGATCATGTCTGGAGTGATCCCGAACCGTAGGGTGGCACACTTAAGGGTAGGCGACGTTTATTTAGATTGGACGCAAAAAAGAAAATAGAGAGAAGGACACCAGAAGTGTTCCGGGACATATCCGATGGAGTTCGGAGGGTGACGAAATAGTTTTCGGAGATCTAATAAATTAAATAATATGTATTTAATATTAATTAATGTAATTAATGATTAAATATATTTTTATTTATTTATTTTCAAATTTATTGGCAGCCCAAAGCTTACTGCGCCAACTCCCAGAGGAGAAGGCGCATGGGGGGAGGATTCCCCCCAAGGGAGGCGCACCATGGAGGTGGCCGGGTGGGACACTTGGGGCCCACCTAGGCCGACGCACCGGCTGGTGGTGCGGCTGGTGTGGGAATAGTCCCACACCGCCAAGCCACCAAGCCTGGCAGCCTCCCTCCTCCTTTAAATAGGGGTGCCCCCATGCATTGGAAATTCACCCAGAAATTCCTCTCTCTCTCTCACCTTTGAACGTGACTCCGCAATTGGGGTTGCGCTTAGGTTGAGGTTTTCTCCACCATACGCACTCCGTCGTGCTGCTGGTCTTCTTCGGTCCAAGTCTTCTGCTTCCGCTGCTCGGCTGGATCGGAGCCCGGAGGTCGTCGTCTACACCGTATATGTGTAGAGCTATGAGGTGCTACACTTGTGGCACTTGGAGGAGTTCGTCTTCACGACCTTGAGGTCGGCTACGTCGGCTTCATCAACAATGCTTGTGCGGGAGCGTAATTCCCGTGTTTCGGTCTACAAGGGTATGTACATCGATCCCCTCCGTTACGGTATATCTGCATAGTAATAGATTCTGGCTAGTATATAAGGCTATCGTTATTAGGATTTTTTTTGTTTTCTGCATACGATTCCCTTCAGTTGACAACAAGCTGACACATGACTATTTTGGACCAACTCTATTCTTTTCGGAGCATACTTTCGACGACGCTTTAGTATGCCGAAAGATTTGTTCCATCAAATTGCCCACTCTGTGAAGCAACTATGTGATAAACTTTGAACTGTGTTTGATGAATTTGTTGTTGTATTTTATTTGAAAAAATGATGAACTATGTAATAATTATGTAAAATGTGTGTTTGATTTGTGTGTGATTATTTGAGACTTAATTTGATGGTTCAATGTATGCATTTGTGTGTGATGAAAATTTGTTTTCATGCTCTATTTTACATCATCTCTTGTAGCTCCCAGTTTTCTGGTGCCCTAAAATGCATCATCCACCGGAGCAAAACCAATTATCGTGCTTGATAACAAAAAGTTGGTGCCCTATAATAAAAAAGTGGTGTCTTATTACCAAAAAGTGGTGCCCTATTTTAGGTCATCTACTGGAGATGCTCTAGTACAGCACCTCAGAGCATCTCCACCGGTGGCCCCGAGACCCCCAAACGTCTCAATGTCTGTCCTGACAGAAAAAATGGCCCGAGTAGGGGCTCGGATGCGCCGGACACGCTCGCCACATAGATCCCGAGAGACATGCACCAAATGCCAGCGACAACCATTTTCCCTCGCCCCCTCCTGTGTCCCGTCCTGGTTTCACTCTCTTCGTTGAATTGCATCGTGGTCATTGCTCATTTTCTTTTCCAACTCTTCGTTGGGAGTCCGCAACGACCACGCATGCCGACTCGCCACTACTCTCCGTCCTCGTTTTGCACCATCATTTGTAAGCTGCCGCTTTCCCTGGCTCGTTTAGCCAGCGGCCGTAAACGACCTCTTGCCCCGCACGTAAGGTGTCCATCTGTTTGCCTAATAGTTAATCCCATTGAAATCTTCGCTCTTGATAAATTTTGTGCAATTTTTGTCATTCCTCTGCTTCATTGTTTAATTCATAAGCTACATATATCGATGTGAGGGAAAAACCCAGATGATTCTCGTTATTTTCTTATCTGCGCAAGAGAAGCTCAAAGTTATGGGGATTATTTCTTAAGAGTAATTTTTTTGCGTGTGAGAAACCAAATGTGCTATTCACCAATTCAACAGTCGTCGACTTGAGCGACCTAGTGAGGACACTCGCGGTGTTCGCCGCCGGAGGTCCGCAACGACGTCGCCAAGCCAACCTGTCACGTGGCACCGACATGGAGAATGCCTTATTGGTCTACTTTATTAATGTCCACCTCCCCGTCACGTCGAAGGACAAATCCTCTTACCCTGTCTAAGGAGAATTAATATCTCTTCATTCTTATGGCATCGTAGCAATTCCTTCTTATGGTCGATCATTTCAATGTTTAAGGTCGGCCTTAAGGCCTTATGGCCTGACCTTATTTCCACATTAGAGGATATTAAGCGATGACCTTATTTCCACATTAGAGGATATTAAACGATGTCATGACAATGTTGTGGTGGAGGGGAAGAATGGTGGTGAGCTGGACTGTGGTAAATGGGAAATGGGAGGAAAAATGGGAGAGGTGTCGTAGGTGCTTTATTAGTCTTCGAAATAGTAACAAGGAGAATAATAAACCCCAGATACGTCCTCAGGAGTCAAGTCGCTGTCGGCTACACAATGGCCATGACTTAGTTGCAGAGTTCTTAATTTTCAAGCCACTTAGAAATAGTTATTTTATAATCAACATTCATAGCAATTTTATACAGATATTATCATTCCATTATATTTACACAAACTCCAATGTTTTCTTGTTGAAGTAGAAATAGTTATTTCTCACCAAGCGATAATTATCAAAACTGTTAGCTATTTCAGGAAGGCAAGGATGGGGCGGATGTTGCAGTCAAGACAAGAAAACTAGCAGAGATGAGCATGGAAATGTACACCATATGGACATATGTACTTTCTCTATTCCTTTACAAAGCATAAACACTGACTCGGACCGTTCGTTGACATGTTTAATCAACACTAGTGAACGTGCACGTGCAACGCACGTCTCATAATTTATTATAATACAAGCACATCTTTGTTTCATTCGGTTATTTCACTAAGCCATTTAAATTGATTTCTTGATAAAAAATTGAAATCAGACCAAATATCTTCTGAGAATTATTTCAGTGTCTCATTCCAGTTAGCAATGATGATATAGGAAGAAGGTGTTTGTTATTTTTCGGGATAAATGATATAATTTATCTTTTTTCGCTTGTGACCCATGTGAAACGGGCTAGAAAAATTTGCGGCGTTCAAACGCATAATCGTCAACTTCAACACCGACGACTGTGGTAAATGGGAAATGGGAGGAAAAATGGGAGAGGTGTCGTAGGTGCTTTATTACTCTTCGAAATAGTAACAAGGAGAATAATAAACCCCAGATACGTCCTCAGGAGTCAAGTCGCTGTCGGCTACACAATGGCCATGACTTAGTTGCAGAGTTCTTAATTTTCAAGCCACTTAGAAATAGTTATTTTATAATCAACATTCATAGCAATTTTATACAGATATTATCATTCCATTATATTTACACAAACTCCAATGTTTTCTTGTTGAAGTAGAAATAGTTATTTCTCACCAAGCGATAATTATCAAAACTGTTAGCTATTTCAGGAAGGCAAGGATGGGGCGGATGTTGCAGTCAAGACAAGAAAACTAGCAGAGATGAGCATGGAAATGTACACCATATGGACATATGTACTTTCTCTATTCCTTTACAAAGCATAAACACTGACTCGGACCGTTCGTTGACATGTTTAATCAACACTAGTGAACGTGCACGTGCAACGCACGTCTCATAATTTATTATAATACAAGCACATCTTTGTTTCATTCGGTTATTTCACTAAGCCATTTAAATTGATTTCTTGATAAAAAATTGAAATCAGACCAAATATCTTCTGAGAATTATTTCAGTGTCTCATTCCAGTTAGCAATGATGATATAGGAAGAAGGTGTTTGTTATTTTTCGGGATAAATGATATAATTTATCTTTTTTCGCTTGTGACCCATGTGAAACGGGCTAGAAAAATTTGCGGCGTTCAAACACATAATCGTCAACTTCAACACCGACGACACCTAGTTTTTCGCTGACGAATTCTCATCAAATTTCGACCAATGTTGACATGGATGGTGGATATGACGAGTGATAAAAATAGAGTTGAATGAATATCTTCACCTCCATTTTTTTCTTCATCCTCGTGGATCCACTAACTTCTTCAATTTGCACACCTTGTATCCTTTAAAGTTTTGACATTCTACCAAAAACGTTAGTGCGAAATTAATTTTTCATAGAAATCAACCTATACTTCATATAATGTATAAATAGTATACAAAATAAAACCACAATTTATTTATGTTTCAATTTCATCTACTATGAGTTTATTTTTTTGATATATATTAACTGATATTACTTCTTATTAACCTTCACATGAGACACTTTTCATTTTCTTATAGACATAGTAATGGTGCACGTGCAATGCACGTGTTGAATAACACCATAAAGGAAACGATCATAATTTGGTTTGAATTATTTAAAGCCATAACTTAATCTCTGGTTTATTATATTATTATTTGGGAAATTGAGGACATGAAAACAACAAAAACGTTGAATCCATGGCATCTACAGATGCACGAGAAAATCAAGGTTATCGTTCAAAAGAATTATCTGATGCCTATGACATCCATTTGTGTGAAATCAGGGGCATATGGAGCTACCTAGAAACACAATGATATGCACCACCGGCTGTACAAATGAATGGACAATATACTAATTGCATAACCCCATACCTTCTTCACTTATGAAAACGAACTTGTGTCCCAGAAACATGTGTTGCCATATATTGACCATCTAAGGTTAATTTGATGAAAATTTAGTAAGCAAGTCGTAG
Organism: Poa pratensis; assembly: GCA_947311845.1. NCBI lineage: Eukaryota > Viridiplantae > Streptophyta > Magnoliopsida > Poales > Poaceae > Poa > Poa pratensis. The sequence continues at coordinate 39,180,951 of CAMZMU010000063.1, forward strand.
ACATAATTTCCGATCTCAAAGCTCAGTAAATACCTATGAAACCACGCTAAGAATTTTGCATTGGCATGATGGTTTGTCACCAAATTTAGTGCAGTCGCCTCAATAAATTCTGGCTATAATTTTCTCTATTATAGTTTTTTTTTGTTATGGATGCATATTTGCATATTTTTGCCTATCTTGTGTGCATTTTTTATCTTCTATTCTGACTCCAAATTTGCATATTTCTTTCGAAGTGGGCGTTTTGGCTCCTGGGTGCATATGCTCATGTTATTGTTTTCAAAATTAAAAAAAGATGAACATATTTTGTATTTTTTCCACAGATCACATAAAGTGTTATTTCCTTCCGACATTTTGCACGGATGTTGAAAACTTCTATAAGTTTGTGCTCAATTTTTTTTCAGTTTTTTCGAAGTGTTTTAATATTTTTTTAATTTTGAAAAACATAATATTAGCATATGCACCCGGGATTCAAAGTGGATTTCCGATTTCTTCCTCCCTTGTGTACATTTCTTTAAAAAATTAGTTGAATCTTTAATCGTTTTTTTTCGTCGATAGGCTTCAATGCTCTTTTAAGTCTTTATCAATTCTTTTTTTGTTCATTGGTCATCTGTGCATACCGATCTAGCTCTCTATCTCTTTTCATTATTCGCTCCTTGATATCCATGATTTTAGATTACGTCCCAAATTGTTGAATCTGTCATTGTTTTAAAAAGAAGAAACCGATAAAATTTTGCATCGCACGTAGTACAAACTTCTGTCCGTCGAGTTGCGCACGTACAAGCTATATGCACGTATTGGCTAGCTTGGCTATGACTTTCTTAGCTAGCTAGCTTAACGTACAAGTCGACTTGCTTCTGGCGACTTGCTTCTCCCCGAAACACACACCACGGCTCCTGCACGACCATGCAATTCGTACGAGCTCGGAGATCGATTCGTGTCTGTCTTTCCACGATTGGATGTCATCTGGTCAATCAGCCAGCTGAAGTTGAGCATCTCCCACATGAGCTCAGGGTTAAACAAAACAGCATCTTCTCCGGCGAGCAGTCGGCGTAGGCCACCGAGAGCGCCCCTTGGCAAACCCATACAACAACGTTGTGGTCGTCTTCTTGTTAAGACCAGAGTTCCCGGCGTGCGGCAGGTTGGGCAGGAGGACCGTCGTCCGCCGGGGGCAAGCCAGCGCTCGAGGCAGCGCGCGTGGAACCCGTGCCCGCACGCCGGCACGGCGCGCACGGCGTCCCCGTCCGCGAACTCAGCCAGGCAGATGGTGCACTCGGACGCCGCGCCCACCAGCTCCGTCCCGGCCGCCGAGTACTCCAGCACCAGCAGCGCTGGCGCCGGCGCCACCTCCACGGTTGGAGGCTTCTCCGGGTCAGACGCCGCTGTGCCTCCGTCCCTCCCGAGCCTCTGCCGGAGCCGGCGTAGCAGGTGCCTGACGCCGGCGTGGATCGCGAGCGCGAGCGCCAGCGCGGCGTGCAGGGACGCGAGGATGACGGCCATGTTGCCCGCGAAGTCCCCGGCGCCCGAGTAGGGCCCCCACCTGCTCTTCGCGATGGTGGTCGCCGTCGCGTTGGCGCGGCCGTGGTGCTCCGTCTGTGTTGCCGCCGCTGCTGCTGACGCCGCCGTCGCCATCGCAAATAAAAAGGCAACAACTTGATCTCTCCGGCCTGCTCTGTTCTTGGCTAGTGGATGTGGTCGATCTCAGTCGGTGCTACTCCACGGCGCGGAGGCATGGCGGGCTGCGCTCCGAGCATAGGAGGCGGCGTGGACGATTAAGGCTCACCGTGCCCCAGATTAGACTTCCCGTGGGCACAGATGAAAATATGCTAATTAAGTCATGCATGCAGCAACCACTAATTAAGCCATGCATGCGGCCATCATGTGGAATTCCTTTTTCGTTCTCAAAACTTTAAAATGTTTTATCTCTTAAACCATAATTTCAAATCCACATCCGTTTTCATGGTTGGCTTTGTTACGACGAGATCTTTAAAACTAAATCCCATCTTAATATGTTTTGACAACTTTTTTTTTCTCACCCTAGTTGCCAGATTATAGTCACTTGGTAACCAGGCATTGTCAAGTTGGTTGCCATGTTAAAATCAAATGGTTGCCTGGCTTTTTTAACCGCGGTACTCACCGATGTAATCCTTCTGTGACGGTAATACCATATTTTACGTGTCTAGATTGTATCAAATACTCACTTTCTGAACATATAGATCATGGTTACGACAAAAAAAAACATGTAAAAATGACATGGTAACTATGTATTATTTGGGTGGTAACCGTTAACTAGCAATACGTTAACTACAGTATTATAACCTGGCAACTGACGCCGAAAAAAAAAAGTTTGTCAAAACATATTAGGATGAGATCTTATTTTAAAGTACTCGTCGAGAAAAACCCAACGGTGAAAACGGATCCTCAATTGGATTCACGGTTTAAGAGATAATTTATTTTGAATTTTCGGAATATGAAAAGATTCCTGCGTGCATGCATTCCGCAAGTCCCGTATGCATGCGCCCGACAAAATCGATTACTGGGGCACGTCCCCTAGTTAGAATAACCGATAATTGTAACGAACCGTTTCTTAGGACAAAATTGAAAATGTGTGTTGAGTTGTTAAACATTGGAGTGATCTGGATCGTTGATCAAATATTAAACGAATCAAATTTAATGTATCAACACAAGTTTGCTCTTTTAATAATACTAGTACACGTGCACATGCAACGCACGTTTATATAATGTTGGTTTTGCGACTGTACTAATTTATATCTATACAAACTAAAATTAAATTGTATGTGAAATTTATGTGGACAAAGATGTGATTCTATGTTGTTAATATCACTGTTTTTCAATAATTTAATTGCTCTTTATCTCCACAAATTCTAATTGTGATACCATTCAAACTTTCATTATATATTTTTCGGAAAATAATTATCTGTCTTATGTACATGTTAGCAAGCCAGAACAGACATAAAGCATATTTACATGATCTTGTTCTAATTAATAAAGGGCCCTGTCAAGTCAGTCCCCACGTAAAACACGTGTATTAGTATTTGCAAAATTATCCCTTTGCATAAGGGCTAGGTAGTCTAAGTTCATGGCCCCCTCGTTGGCTTTAAAATTCGCGAGAAGTTCTCTCAGAAAGTATGAAAGCACAGTTTGTTTGCTTTGATATTAGTACCGAATTATTGCTGGTGCTGGAAGATGTCGAAGCAAGAGAACATAATCGAACAGGGAGATACTATAGCAGCCGGTGTTTTAATCCCATGGACCAAATTAAAACACCGTTCAGAACTAATGAAGTAGACGATGCTCTCCAACTACAATAAAAGGAAACTTGCCCGTTCCCAAATCATCCAGTGCCCATTAAAAATTGTTCTGTCCCTACTCTATCTCACAATCGGTGCTCAATACCTTCTGAAATGGTGCCTATACAGAACATGGCAGAAAACATTCTCACAGCGGTGCAACCAGAACATGTGCTCCCTTCATCGACATCTGATGGGCCTAGCATGGATCTATGGAAAGGACCAGCTCTTGTATTATCAAAACACCATCTCATAATACAAGAAAAATGACACGGTGCTACAAAATTGCTCTCTGTCTACTCTAAATAACAAGCGGTGCTCTATACATTATGGAGCAGTGACTGTACAGATCCTATCAGCAAACTACAGATTAGGAAAAAAAGAGTGAAAATTCCTCTTCATATACTTTGAAGACACATGAAAATTGAAGAGAAGGCAAATCTGATTCGGTGCCTACGCAAAATTTCAGATCTTAAAAATGCTAAGCCCAAATCACAAGATCGCTCCTAGGCTCCTAGCATCCACCATCATCGTAGCACACCACAGCTGGAGCTGACCTCCTCAGTCCATGGCACAAACCGCATGCCGCACGCCGGTTGCCGGCCGCCACACGCGGAGGAACAGCCTCGAGGCCACTTTCTTTTTCCCCGCACGTTGGCCACGCCCACGTCTCCCATCTGCTCGACGGCGACGGGTCAACGCGACCTCTAACCCGAGCTGCTGCTCGGAAGGCGGCTCGACCGCGAGCGGGGCGGCGGCGGCGGCTGGGAACAGACGCAGTGGTGGCGCGCTCGCATTGGGGAAGGCGGCGGGGGACAGACCCAAAGGTGGCTCGAGCGCGAGCGCTCGTGGGGCGGCGGCATGCTCGCGCTGGGGATGGCGGCGGGGGACAGACGTAGCGGCGGCGAGCTCGTATTGGGGACGGCGACGGGGGACAGACCCAGCGGCGAAGGGCTTAGAATTACCGATGGATCGTTCAGTGCGATTGATCGTGTTTGTTATTTAGGTGGTGGCAATCCTCGTAATTATTAGCAAAACGAAAAGGTGTGTCGAGTTGTCAAACATTGGAGAAATCTGGAGCGTTGATTAAATATTGAACAGATTAGATTTAATGCATCCCGAAAATGTTTGCTCTTTTAATAGTAGTATAGAGTACTAGCAAATGTGCCCGTTGATACCTACAAGTATAGGGGATCGTTGAAATCTTCAATGTGTAAGTATAGTATCGATCCCACGAGGAGTAGAAGGTATAAGTATTTATCCTCTCAAACAAGAGTGTCACTTCTCTTATTATCTATGCACTAGGCAAACTAAAATGATTCAATGATGCAAGTGTTTTTGGATTTTTGGCGTAGAGTTTGCAATAAAGTAAAAAGTTGAAAATAAAATATGACAAGTGAAAGCTCTCAAAGAGAGAAAGCCCAATCCTGTATGAAGCGAGAGGACAAGCTCAAGTGTGTGTTTCTTATAAGTGGAGAACGTTCCCAAGGGCTACCTAGACTTCATGGCATAAATATTTCTAAATAACAAGGTAAGCATTTTGTCAAGTTTTAATCTTCTTTTGGACGGAGCCATAATTAGGGAAAGCTAAATAAATAAACTAAACCCCCTTATGATGGTTCTTATGGCCAAGTAAATAACTGCACAAGAGTTATTAAGACATAGAGTCCCACCATAGCCTTAAACTCTAAGGTCCCCGATACTAATACCCTCATAATGCAACTTCATGACTCGGTCGCAGGTTTACATGTCCTCCCAATCTCCCTCACTCCATTACACTACGGTGTTCTCCTATGAGCCCTATAGGTGAAGTGATGTGCAGTCGACGTTCGCACAACACCATCATAGAATTACATAAAAAGATAAACACTAGACAAAATACCAACACATGTCATAAATAAATCATTGCCAATCCACCCTATGCCCCCAGGAACATGAGAGAACTACTCACAACGCAAAGACATGATATGATTCAATGTTATAAGTGATACAACACAATCTGAAATATAATCTCACCCCAAACAATGACAAGTAGCCAATCATAACAGGTAGAATAGCACTTAAACAATAGCTAGGGTTCGAACAATCTCAAACTATGAGGGGGATGAAGTGGATCACGAAGATGGTGATGGAGATGGTGCTGGTCTTGACGGTGGTGTTGATGGAGACTCCGGAGGGGGAATGGAGGAGCTTCCGGAGGTGATTCCGGCGGCGTTTCCCCCCTCCGATCTTCTCCGGCGGCAGCCTTCTGTCTCCTGTTTCGTGGTTTTTGTGTTTCTCCGCCGCCTCCTTCGCGAAACTCCTCGGGGGACTATTTTTATAGTCGGTTTTAGGTCAAACGAAGCCACGGAGACGAAAACGACGACTTCGGAGCCACGAGGCCCAAGATGGGGGGTCCACGCGGTCAAGGAATCTGACCATGTGGGCCCACCTCTTTTGGCCCTCGGTTTCCGTTTGTTCGCTTCCTTCGCTCCTACGCTTCGTTCCTTCCAAAAACTGACGCCCGTGAAATATTAGGTCATTTGGACGTCGTTTGGGTCCCTGAAAGTCAAAAAGATGAAAAAGGGTTTTCTGGTTCTGCAGGGTTAATTCCAAATAAATGGGGAAACTGTGAATTATCCCCTAAAATCATTATAAAACATAAATATAACCCATATATGATGCAAATAAGTTGGAATATCAAGTAATAAAATGTAAAGTTCATGTATGCATTTTACATGCATCAACATCCCCAAGCTTAACCAATACTCGTCCTCGAGTATGAAGGTGATAAAACTAACATGGACTTTGCATTTTAATACTATCAATGGATATCAAAGATGATTACTATTGCTACATAAAGTCAAATGATTCATTCTCAAAGGAGTAGCAATATACAAGATAGATTATAAAGTGATATCAAATATTCAATGAAAGGATGTTCAATGATAATTCACAAAGTGTAACATAGAAGAAAGCACTATGGAACAAATGTATGCATAATGAAAAGTAAAAACATCCTATAATGGTCATAGAGTATTCTTGTAAAATCTGAATATAAAAGTGGACACTTTGGAAAGATAGATAAATAAGTAGAGGTAAAACATGCAAAAGTTTCATCTAGCTTCCAAATGCTTCTACTTAAGTTAATGTTTGCAATGTGGTATCCATTGGTGTGGAGCTCTCATTACCCCTATCATAGCATCTTGAATGGTTAAGTTTAAAGTGAAAGCAAATATGAGTAATGTGCTTGACAAAGTATGGGTTGAATGCCTCATGCCCCGTGAATACGAGTACCTACACCACGGTGTTACTCAACTCGGGCCACAAAGCAAGTTCAAGTTAAAGTCATTGTAAGTAATATAATAGCGTCATCAAGAGCGTCAACTGGGGTACCTCTTGCCTCAGGACATGGAAACTAGCCCATGTCAAAATGACAAGACAAACAACAATGAACAATCTCACACTCTTTTATTTACTATTTGTATAGCTTTTTATTATGACGTGCATCACTGAATGTTCACTTTGGTGCGCTGTAAATTTCCACCATGAATGATGCATGGCTTAGGTTAGCGGCCCAGGCGTCTCTCTAGCCATTTATACAAACTCCTCAAACTTACTAAGTTTCCGCATTTATTTGGCACCATGATAAGCATCCATAAACAAAAGTACATGATATCAACTAAATATAATTAAGAGCACGTTGAAAGCTTGCCATGTGACAGCACATATGAGCTAACTCCCAACCAAGACTCTTGTCAAGCTCACAACTTCATAATTTTAATCACAATGGTTCATGTTTATTAAGTGCAATAAAAGTAAAGTGTGCATCAAGTTCGTGAGAGCTTTTTAACCAACTTTTCCCATAACAATCAATAACATAAGCATTTTAATTCAGAAGTATAGATAATACAATATAACATGATAAACATACTCGAATAGCATAAAGCTAATAGGTAGATATGGTGGACTCACTGGAAAAACTTTGGTTGAAGGTGTTGGAAAACAAGTTTTTACTTGTTGGAATTTTTGGGTTAGCAAGAGGGAGAAAGTTGACCGTCTAAATGCATGCATAAGTGTCCATAGAACTAACCAATCCATGTTAAACAAAGTAAAGTAACATTCAGCATCAAAACATGAATAAAAGATAGCTCTTGATAAAACACTTGCAAATTAATACTCATTAAAAAGCACATGAATCATGCAACTATATGTATCTTTTTGAATCAACTCAAACATCCCTTTCCCAATCTTTTTAATAGCATCCAACTTAATTCAACCCAAATTCCAGTAGCTTTCTCATAACATAAATGATAGTGGTGGTCTCAAGACAAACAAAAATCAAACCGAAATAAAAAGCAAATAAAGACGCTCCAAGTTTATGCGATAAAGTGCATTGATCGAAAAACAGAAGTTAGACGTGTGCAAACCGAGAGTGTGTTGGTCCAGTGGGGTTGTCTTCACATCCCCAAGCTTATGGTCTTCACCATCCTTGGATAGCTCTTGGTGCATCTCCTCTAATCCCTGTGAAAAAACTTCAAAACACCGTTTCTCCCATTTCTTTTCTGTGGGGTGACATTAGTAGTGGTAGACAAATGAATTGCTTGCTGCATAAAATCCTTAAACAAAAATTCATATGAATCCAGAAAGTGTATAATGTTGTATGCCTACTTATAAACTCAATTGGATCAAAAAGATTCAAGTTAAAAGTTCAAAGAATGCATCAAACAAAATGGGACAGAATCTGTCCAGAAAAGCAGCAGCAAAACGTATTTTTCTACCCTACTTAAATATGTCGAAAAATTCTGAAAAATTCACGCTTACAGATGATGAAAAGTTGCAACTACAGTTCAAATATCAGCTCATTCGGAGTTACAAATAGGAATTAAAAATCATACCGTGCAGATTCGTGCTGGAATAAAATCTCCGAATACAATAAGCAACTTTTTCAACCCAAAATGGGTAAAACTTGGCACTTTATTAAAAATTCCAGAAACAAAACTAAAAACTAAGTCTCTTGTTACAGCAAGAGGACACAAAGAAACCAAAAGCAAAAACAACCGGGTTGCCTCCCGTAAAGCGCTTTCTTTATAGCCATATAGCTAGGCTTACTTACTTGGTATCAAGATGGTTGGAGTGAGGTGGCTTGGCATCCCCAAGCTTGAATTCTTGTACTTATTCGAATATGTAGGGTGAGTCTAGGGTAACATCCCCAAGCTTGAGTGGTTGTCCCTCTTGATCTTTGTGCATCACCCTCAACTCTTCCACTTGAAAATTCTCTTTACACAAAACTCATATAAAACTTGATTAGAGGGGTTAGTGTCTCCATAAATTAAATCCTCATAGGTACAGCAAAGACATATCATGAGTTGATTCTAAACATTAGCTACTGTTACTATGGTTGTGTATTGCTCTTTGATCAAAAGAACCACACAAAACACAAGTAATGAGGCTAATGCAAAATAAAGACAGAATCTGTCAAAAACTGAACAACCCGCAAATAGTGAATTTTCAGAGGCACTTACGTTGCTCAAATCAGAAAACTTTTTACTAATGAAATGTGTAATAATACTGAATATTGCTGTCGTAAAATTTTAGGTCAAAATTCCTCTTCTGTGATTTTTACATTTTTCGCAGTGAAGCTTAGGAATCTGTTTTCTGGACAGCAAATCACTATTGTTTAATCCTACCTCTCAAAAGAGGTTATTCTTGCCATAAAGATGAAAAATAAGATACAAAGGTGTTGTTACAGTAGTAATCAAGCACCTTGACTCAAAAACCAAAAATTAAACTGAATATAAAAAATCATGGGTTGTCTCCACAAGCGCTTTTTTTAACGTCTTTTAGCTAGACATGATAGTTTTAATGATGCTCACATAGGAATAAGAATTGAAATGCAAAAGAGAGCATCAAGAGAAAAATATGAAACACATTTAAGTCTAACCCACTTCCTATGCATTGGGATCTTGTAAGAAAATAAATCATTGAAACACAAAGCAAGTAGCATAGGAAGATAAAACAAGAGCAATTTCAAGACTTTGAACTTAAAGAGAGGAAACGTAATAATATTGAAATGTTTAGAACCATGTTTTCCCCTCTCATAATAACTTTCAGTAGCATCATGAATGAATTCAACAATATAATTATGACATAAAGCATGTCTTTCATTATATACAATCATAAAAGTATTAATACTCTCCACATAAGTAAAATCCTTCTTATTAGTGATAGTGGGACTAAAACATTCATAATCATTATTGTAATCATCATATATAGGAGGCATGTCATAATCATAATAAAATTTATCCTCAATAGTAGGTGGACTGAAAATATCACATTCATCATTGTAATCGTCATAAATGGGAGACATAGTATCATCAAAATAATTTTTCTCCTCTATAGTGTAATCAGGAGAATTCAAAGACAACGTAGGACTCTCATGAGTGAGAGTATTGTCACAAACAGCAAGTATATCATCTTTATCCCTACATAATTTAGTAACAAGTTCTAAACATGGAGGATTATCAAGCAAAATAGGACCATCATAAGAGTACTATCATAAAACATGTCTAAACCATACTCCTCATCATTTTTAAAATTATTATCAATAATGTTCTCATTAGACATAGGTTGATATTCCTCTTCATCATCAGAATCATAAGAACAAAGTTTATCATCAATAAAATCTTGAGTGTTACCCTCATCCATGGGTGGTGAAGGTGGAAGTTTCCTCTCTTCATTCTCTAGTTGTTCATCATTTTCATCATCTTCTTGGGGTTGCACGGGCATCCCCAAGCTTAGGTTTTTATCCTCTTCTTCACATTCTTCCTCTTCCAAGCTTATGTTTTCATCATCTTCTTCCTGCAAAACTGATGCATCCAAAATGCATCTACTTTTCCAAGCACTTTGCTCCATGTTTTGCTCCGGAATCTTCCCATATTTGAATAAAACTGCTGAATCTGACGCTGTTTTTAGCAAAGTCTCTTTTCTGGCTATTTTTGCAGGAAATAAAATCGGGGAAAAATACCACGTCATTTTTTATGGAAAAGGAGGACAACGTGCAAAGAATGGACACGAGGGAGCATCGCAGGCCCAAAAGAGGGGGCCCCACGCGGCCACAGTACCAGGCCGCGTGGGCCCACCCCGTTTGGCCCCCGGGCGCCGCCTCGCCTCTGGTTTTCGACGTACCCCTTCATATAGTGGAAAAACTGCGTGCCCTAGGAGGGGGGGGGGGGGGGAGCTTTCGCGAAACACACCACCGCCGCCACCACGATCTTCGTTTCGGGGACAGATTGATCCAGGATTTCTCCTCCGGTGGAGGGATCCGGAGGCCGTCTTCACCGCCATCTTCACCGCCTTCATCTCCATCGACCATGAGCTCCTTCACCATCACCATGTGTGAGTAGTCCGCTGTAGGCATGTGAGGTGGATGGGGATTGGATGAGATTGATCATGTAATGCTACCCGTTGTCCGGGATTTTAGGGGTTTATCTTGAGGATACTTTTGTATTGTGTTGATGCACTCTTGCTATGTTTAATGCTTGCTACTAGGGCCCGAGTGACATGATTTCAGTACTGAACTTATATTGCTTCATCATATATTTGAGTTTGGTACTTATCTGCAAAGTGTATCACGTGCTATTATGTTGAACCTGCGAACCCTAAAAGTGACGTATAGGGAAAACAAGGGGGAGATGTTTTAGTTTGAGGATTCTATGTGTTCATGAAGTGTTAATGCATTGCTCCGGTCTATTCGAAAGGGTAGACCTTAATTGCCCGTAGTTCCAAGTTGGCCCCAGTAAAATGGGCGGGTAGGACAATAGATGTTGTGCAAATTCTCTTGGTTAGTATTCACAACTAATTATGGAACACATACCTACATATATCGGAGTTATAGATACGTCCTTTGGCTAGCTTTATATCATCATATGATCAATCTTATTCATGCAACACCCCGCTGTCACCTCATGCCTATGTTTTAGATCTCTGAGTTACACCTTCACTTTTCCGGTAAAAACTGGAACACACTTGTTCACTGCTGCTGTTCTGCTTGTTACTTGAATCATACTACTGCCATCACTATTACTGCTGCAAGTTATTGATATACAGGTGTGGTTGAGAGTGACGCCTCGATTGCCAAAGTCTTATTGATATTCTTGTGTTCCCATCGTGTCGAACTATAAATTTGGGTAATACTTCCCAGCGAAGACTTTAGCGATCCCCTATACTTGTGGGTATCAAGACGTTTTTTTGGCGCCGTTGCCGGGGAACCTAGCTTTATCGGTAAGACAACTTGTTATCATATTATTTGCTGCACTTGCTTGTTCCTAACCATGGGTAAGGAAAAGATTACTCCGAAGGAAGTGAGGCCTTCGACCACTCCCAGAGGTACGGATTTGCCAAGTAGGCCAAACTTTTCTCCTAATGTTGTTTCTGCTGTTGCTCTTAAGAAAACGGGAAAAGTTTTGTCTAGCTCACCTTTGTCTAAAATGTCTACTAGTAATGAAAATGATTTAATATGTGGTAGCATAGACAAAGAAGTGACTCCTGAAATACCTGAAACACTTGAAACATCTGAGATAACTGAAACACCTGAAAATCTTGAATCTTCTATTATTGAAAATGTGGAATCTGAGTTAGAAGGTAATGAATATTGTGATGATATGGAAACTTCTTCTGAGGAAGAGGATGCTTTTGTCATGGCTTTTATGGGTTCGGGTTTTGATAAATTGGATAAACTTGAAAGCTATAAAAATTCTCCTCTTGATGGTTATTTCCCTGTTACTGAGAAAATGAATGCTCCTGCTATTAAAATTAAAGATAAAGATTATGAGTTTAGTGTTGATCCTGAAATAATTGAAAAAGCTGAGAAGTATAAGTTTTATGGGAGAGAGGATGAGTTTCCTTTTGAACACATTGCTGTCCTGCATGACTTATCTGTGCTATTTGGTAAAGATGAAATCCATCAACGCTATTATTTCTTAAAGCTATTTCCTTTTACTTTGGGAGGAAGTGCTAAAACTTGGTATAATCGTTTAGAACCTGGATGTATTACTAGCAAGGAAGAATGTTTGCAGGTATTCTATAATAAACATTTCCCTGCTGATAAGATTCATAGTTTGACTATTAAGATTAGCAACTTTTCACAGAAAGAGAAGGAGGATTTACCCATGGCTTAAAGAGTAATGAAAACACTAGAGGCTATCTTGATAGTATTGCAGGTAATGTTTTCAGGGAAAGGACTGTTGATGAAGCAACTGAGCTATTGGAGACTATCTCTAGGAATTATGAAGACTGGAATATTGAAGAAATATTTCTGGAGAAGAAAGGAGGCATGCTTAAATTGGACAACGAAACAATGAAAGAAGCTTCCAAGGCTATTAAAGAGAAGGGAATTAAAACCTCTCATCTTAAGGAATTATCTGAAATGGGTGTTAAACTTCGTGATGATCAACCATGCTTTCCAATTCAAGTCAATGCTATCAGCTCCACTAAAGGTAATGAAAAGGTAACATCTCCTATTGAGGTATCTTATATGAACGATTTTGCTTATCGCCACAATCCTGAGGAGCATAATATTAGAATGATGATTATGGAGAACTCTCAAAAATTAAATCTCTTCGCGAAAGTTTACATGCTAATGTGGGAGAGGTAAAAAGAATTGTTAAACATTGTGAGATGATGAATAATCAAGTTGAACAAATGATATCTCTTCAAAATCAATTGTATGAAAGTCTTATTGTGAAGGAACAGGTTTGTGGAGTTAATAATAGGGGAGGTGCAAGTACTCAGGATCCTGACTATCCTGAAGACCATCCCAAGAGGAAAGAGCAAGAGACTCTCAAGAAGAAATCTTCTGCAGGAAAATCTCCCAATGAAAACAAGGACATTGATGACTCTGAAGAACAAGATAATAATACCTCTATTTCTGATGCTGAGACTGAAGATAACAATAATAATGAAGAAGAAGAATCACCCACACAAGAAGATGAGACACATGAAGCTGAGAATGATGAAGAACCTGAAGCTACTGAAAAGGAAAACCCTCAACCATCTACTGAGAAGAACAAGAAGAAGAACCATCCAAATCCACAAAAAGGTAAAGAAAGGGATCCATGGGTACAAAGACCCATACCATATCCTCAAGAGGTAATCAAAACTTTAGACGATGCTAGATTTGAGAAATTCTTTGAGTTGATTAAATCTTTGTGTTTGCAAATTCCTTTGTTGATGCTATTAAAATTCCTCCATATTCAAAATACATGAAAGATATTGTCACTAATAAAAGAAAGATTCCTACTGATGCAATTACTGCTATGCTTGCTGATTATTCCTTTAAAGGAAAAATGCCTGAAAAGCGTGGAGATCCTGGTATTCCAACCATTCCTTGTCGTATTAAGGAAACTTATGTGAAATATGCACTATGTGATTTGGGAGCTGGCGTTAGTGTCATGCCTTTTTCTCTGTATAAGAAACTTAACTTAAACAAATTGGTTCCAACTGAAGTTTCTTTACAAATGGCTGACAAATCAACTGCTGTACCAATTGGAATATGTGAGGATGTACCTATCTCTATTGCTAATGTGTTAATTCCTACAGACTTTGTTATATTAGAAATGCCTGAGGATGATAACCTATCTATTATCCTTGGAAGACCTTTCTTAAACACTGCAGGAGCTGTGATAGATTGCACTGAAAGCAAAGTGACATTTAACGTCAAAGGGAACGAGCATACCATTTACTTCCCAAGAAGAAAACTGTTACAATGGTAAGCCAAAGTGTGAACTCCATTAAAAAGAATACTCTTATAGTTGGAAGTTTTGAAATTCCATTACCACCTCCTGAACCAAAATATGCTATCATGATGGTTGGAACTATTCCAATCAAATATGAGGTGTCTTGAAACCTTTCTTTAAAACATATAAAATAAAGAATCATGTATTATATCTTTTGCATATTATTAATGAGACTTGATCAACCTCATTACTAATATGAAAATGATGCAAACTTGATTCCCATAAAAATTGCTTTGAATGTTTGATTTCATTTATTCTAGAATTTTTAGATTATTTGCATGAGCATAATTATTTCAAAGTGCAGAAATTCCAGAAATGTAGTTTGAAAAATTCTGTTCAGAAAATTTTCTCGAAAAATTCCAGAAAAATTTGGAGGTAAGTTATTTTAGCAGGGGAGCTCACAGCCAAAAGGGGGACACCAGAGGGCCACCAGGGCCCAGAATAGGGTGCCCCACGCGGCCACAGTACCTGGCCGCGTGGGACCCTCCATTTTGGCCCACAGAGGGTTAGGTGAGGGGTCTGTGCCCATCTCCTCTCCTCGACAGAAAAACAGCCCCAGGTATTTTTCCCAATTTTTCCCGTGCTCTCTTCCTGCTCTCCTCGGATCTCCAAGTTTAGGACAGATTTTTCAAATCTTTGGTGGGATTGCTCATTGGTATGTGACTCCTCCGCCCATCCAATCACTTTTTGTTCTTGTGCCTCATGTATGAAGTATTTTGCTGCACTAGGTGTCACCTAATATGCTTAGGAAATCCATAGATTTAAGTTTTCTAATTGATATTGATGCATGATATTGATGGGGAGACTAGTTATGGATATCTTAATGTTGTATTAGAGTGTTGCATCTTGATTTTTGATGAATATTGTTTATGGGCAGCAAGGTATCATGTTCAGCAAGGGCAAGGGATTGTTTGGGATGAGCTCTAGACCAAGGAGAAGAGAATGCAAAGTCTCCATCAATAATGATGACCAACACCTTTGGGAGGATGAAGCATACTATGTGGGGAGAAGTTGAAAATCCATACAACAAGATGGCAAGATCCCCATGTTCTTGAGCATTGGGGGATTCAAGAGGATTTTTACATCTTCGCCACTGCAACTGGTTTACTTCGTTTTGCTCAGAACCCACAAGATACATACGAGGAACTCTCGCGAGAATTCCTCTCTACATTCAGATTTGAGGGTCCGGAGCCCTACAAGCACAGAAGAAAAGTAAGGCACCCCCTCTTACCTTTGTTTGCAAATTTACTATGAGAGGTGAGCGCCTTGTTATGTCTCTAGAGGAATTTTGCAATGCTATTGGTGTAGAAAACACGGGGAGTTGGAATGAAACTGGTGCTGATTCCAACCCTGAGCTTGTAGCGTTTTGGCATTCTATTACTGTTAGCTCTCCCGTTAGATTGAATAGGGGTAAATTTACTCATATACAGCACCCAAGTTTGAGATATTTTGCGTTGTTTCTTGCAAGAGGATTTCTTGCTAGGGACAACAATTCTGCTTGCACTGGACCGATAGTTTATCTACTTAAATGTGCAAAAGAAAACATACCGTGTGAGTATAACTTGGGAGTCATTCTTGCTAGATCATTGCATACTGCTGTGAGTAGAAATATTACTGATCAAACTCCTATTTATGCTGGTGCTATTGCTACATTAGTGTATAAGTACATTAAAAATGAGAGAGGTTATGGTGATAACATGGGTACTCTTGTGCGAGAGTCCAAATTACTTGATTTTACTTTGACTACTCGCATGGAAATAAGTGTGAAGCATGGAGAGCATTATTTGTATAACTATTTGAGTATTAGTGGGCAGCGAGTGCCCATTAGACTCCCCCGTGCTGACCTTTTTGACAGGAGTACCGGAAAGTGGAAAGTGGAGGAAGCGCCGCCTCAAGAGGAGCCACAAGCTCAAGAGATACAGGGGTACATACCTCAGGCGGAGCCTCTATACCCAAGCATGCAAGGCTACCCATATGGTCACTACCCTGGAGTGGAAGTGGATACGGCCACTACCCAGGATACTAGCTTGATCGCAAGCTTGGGGGAGTACTTCTCTTACTCTCCATTCATTGTTTTATATCACCGTTGCATCATTGTGTTTAGTTCATTTGTTTCTTTTGGTTATTTGCTGCTGGTCATTTGTCTTATGCATAAAAAAACCAAAAAGAACAAAAACATTTTCGTTTTCTTGAAACAAACGCAGAAACGGAGGTGCAGGAATTCTGAAATCTGATCACTGTTTCATTTTTCATTTATTCCCTGTAACTCCGATTGAGCTAAAATTTTAACCACTGCTGCATCATATCATAACCCACACACCTGTAAATTATGAGATTTTTCTGAGGTGTTTTGGTAGGGTTAAAACTCCTCTGTATGCAGTGATGTTTTATGGCAGATTTGAGATTTTGCTGCGCAGTTCAAGTTGGGAGAGGAGAACAACGATGATGAGTTGATGTGCATGGAGTGGATGAAAGGTATGACACCTTTGCCGTGCTTATGCGGACTTTTTAATAACAGCAAGTGAGCACATCATAGTTTCTTTAACATCTAGGAAAGTGGTAGCAAATGTTTATCTTCTCCATGTTCTAGTATGTTATATGATGATGCAAATGAAATATTATTTAGCGACAATACTTGGCTGTGGATTGAATAATTGTGGCTCTAAACAAAGGTCTACGCATCCCATTGTGCTTGCTAAACTTGCCAACCAAAAAGAGAGTAAAAGAATTTTTCAAATGTTAAACATGAAGTCGTATGCTTGACAGGCTTAGTGGTTGGGAGTTAGCTGAAATGTGCTGACACATGGAAAGCTTTCAACATTGCACCACATTATATTTAGTTGATATCATGTGCTTTGGTCTATGGATGCCTATCATTGCGAAATAAAGGAGGAAACTTAGTAAGTTCAATGAGTGAGAATAATTGGCTAGAGAGACGCCTGGGCCGCCAACTTAAGCCATGCATCATTCATGGTGGAAATTTACAGCGTACCATAGTGAACATTCAGTGATGCACATCACAATAAAAAGCTACACAATAGTAAATAAAAGAGTGCTGAGATTGTTCATTGTCTGTTTGTCTTGTCGTTGGGACATGGGCTTGTCCATGTCCTGGGATAAGAGGTACCCCAGTTGACGCTCTTGATGACGCTTTTATTACTTGCAATGACTGAGAAATTTGAACTTGCTTAGTGGCCCGAGTTGAGTAGTCATGGTGTAGGTACTCGTATTCACGGGGCATGAGGCTTTTAACCATGAGTTGGTCAAGCATATGGGTCATAATAGGGAACACCAAATGGTTTGATAAAACTGAGAGCAAGGTTGTAAGCACAATGATTTCACTAGTCAACAAAAGAAAGAATCAAAGATCTCAAAAATCTTGACATGATTCAATCAATAGCGATGCAAAAACCTTTGTTTACTTCTACAGTTGAGCAAACTCATCCAAGTATTGACACTACATGTTATCTCACTTGCAGCAAATATAAAGACTTTAACATTGATTGATATACCTTTGCTAGCATTTTGTTATTTGTCATTGAAGCTATGTTTTGAATGCTTGTTGGTATTAAGCGGTGTTACATATGCAATGCAAAGTTCTTGTCAAAGTCTTTTCATCGCTTCTGCACTATGTTTGAGTTGTTCGAGGACAAACAACGAGCTAAGCTTGGGGGAGCTGATGCATCCAAAATGCATCTACTTTTCCAAGCACTTTGCTTCATGATTTGCTCCGGAATCTTCCCATATTTGAATAAAACTGCTGAATCTGACGCTGTTTTTAGCAAAGTCTCTTTTGGCTATTTTTGCAGGAAATAAAATCGGGAAAAATACCACGTCATTTTTTATGGAAAAGGAGGACAACGTGCAAAGGATGGACACGAGGGAGCATCGGAGGCCCAAAAGAGGGGGCCCCACGCGGCCACAGTACAGGCCGCGTGGGCCCACCCTGTTTGGCCCCCGGGCGCCGCCTCGCCTCCGGTCTTCGACGTACCCCTTCATATAGTGGAAAAACTGCGTGCCCTAGGAGGGGGAGAGCTTTCGCGAAACACACCACCGCCGCCACCACGATCTTCGTTTCGGGGACAGATTGATCCAGGATTTCTCCTCCGGTGGAGGGATCCGGAGGCCGTCTTCACCGCCATCTTCACCGCCTTCATCTCCATCGACCATGAGCTCCTTCACCATCACCATGTGTGAGTAGTCCGCTGTAGGCATGTGAGGTGGATGGGGATTGGATGAGATTGATCATGTAATGCTACCCGTTGTTCGGATTTTAGGGGTTTATCTTGAGGATACTTTTGTATTGTGTTGATGCACTCTTGCTATGTTTAATGCTTGCTACTAGGGCCCGAGTGGCATGATTTCAGTACTGAACTTATATTGCCTCATCATATATTTGAGTTTGGTACTTATCTGCAAAGTG
Source organism: Poa pratensis (assembly GCA_947311845.1). NCBI lineage: Eukaryota > Viridiplantae > Streptophyta > Magnoliopsida > Poales > Poaceae > Poa > Poa pratensis. The sequence continues at coordinate 39,199,457 of CAMZMU010000063.1, forward strand.
TATCGCCTGCTATTATGTTGAACCTGCGAACCCTAAAAGTGACATATAGGGAAAACAAGGGGGATGTTTTAGTTTGAGGATTCTATGTGTTCATGAAGTGTTAATGCATTGTTCGGTCTATTCGAAAGGGTAGACCTTAATTACCCGTAGTTCCAAGTTGGCCCGGTAAAATGGGCGGGAGGACAATAGATGTTGTGCAAATTCTCTTGGTTAGTATACAACTAATTATGGAACACATACCTACATATATCGGAGTTAGAGATACGTCCTTGGCTAGCTTTATATCATCATATGATCAATCTTATTCATGCAACACCCCGCTGTCACCTCATGCCTACGTTTTAGATCTCTGAGTTACACCTTCACTTTTCCGGTAAAAACTGGAAAACACTTGTTCACTGCTGCTGTTCTGCTTGTTACTTGAATCATACTACTGCCATCACTATTACTGCTGCAAGTTATTGATATACAGGTGTGGTTGAGAGTGACGCCTCGATTGCCAAAGTCTTATTGATATTCTTGTGTTCCCATCGTGTCGAACTATAAATTTGGGTAATACTTCCCAGCGAAGACTTTAGCGATCCCCTATACTTGTGGGTATCTAAAACATCAGTACTTTCCTGGGGAACCTTGCCCCTCTCATTATAGTCAACAACATAAATATTTTGAGAGAACTTGGCTATGCAATATTCAAGAATAGAAGTGACCTTTCCTTTGAATCTCTTAACTCTAGGGCACGTTTTATTTTCATTAGCAAAGGTGTGCAATTCATTAGATGCATAATAAGTAACAAATTCCTCTACTTGTTCCATCCCTAAATGAGTGTAATCATAAGTATGGTAAGATGCTATGACACGTTCTTCATGGAACTTACATTGAAATTCAAAGTGTCTATCAGTATGTTTAAAGCAACAAGTTTTATTATCATGGAATAAAAGCCACTCTCCAGCAATATAATTTAAACTTTCTATGAAATCTTTTAGTATTTTCCGTTCTGTTGACTCTCTAAATTCCTCAGTAATTTTAGAAGCTTTCATGTATCCATAGTAAAGATTCATTATCTACGGAAGAGTTTTTATGGTATTTTCCATTTTCTAAATTTTTTGGGTTTTGATATATATAACTGAAAGTAAAACTAAACTAAATGCAAAACTGAAAATAGATATCTAGTGCAAACAAGAATAAAAACTTAAGCGCTACACTCCCCGGCAACGGCGCCAGAAAATGTCTTGATACCCACAAGTATAGGGGATCGTTGAAATCTTCAATGTGTAAATATAGTATCGATCCCACGAGGAGTAGAAGGTATAAGTATTTATCCTCTCAAATAAGAGTGTCACTTCTCTTATTATCTATGCACTAGACAAACTAAAATGATTAAATGATGCAAGTGTTTTTGGGTTTTTGGCGTAGAGTTTGCAATAAAGTAAAAAGCTCAAAATAAAATATGACAAGTGAAAGCTCTCAAAGAGAGAAAGCCCAATCCTCTATGCAGCGAGAGGACAAGCTCAAGTGTGTGTTTCTTATAAGTGGAGAGCGTTCCCAAGGGCTACCTAGACTTCATGGCATAAATATTTCTAGAACTACAAGGTAAGCATTTTGTCAAGTTTTAATCTTCTTTTGGACGGAGCCATAATTAGGGAAAGCTAAATAAATAAACTAAACCCCCTTATGATGGTTCTTATGACCAAGTAAATGACTGCACAAGAGTTATTAAGACATAGAGTCCCACCATAGCCTTAAACTCTAAGGTCCCCGATACTAATACCCTCATAATGCAACGTCATGACTCGGTCTCAGGTTTACATGTCCTCCCAAGTCTCCCTCACTCCATTACACTACGGTGTTCTCCTATGAGCCCCTATAGGTGAAGTGATGTGCAGTCGACGTTCGCACAACACCATCATAGAATTACATAAAAAGATAAACACTAGACAAAATACCAATACATGTCATAAATAAATCATTGCCAATCCACCCTATGCCCCCAGGAACATGAGAGAACTACTCACAACGCAAAGACATGATATGATTCAATGGTATAAGTGATACAACACAATATAAAAATATAATCTCAACCCCAAACAATGACAAGTAGCCAATCATACACAGGTAGAATAGCACTTAAACAATAGCTAGGGTTCGAACAATCTCAAACTATGAGGGGGATGAAGTGGATCACAAAGATGGTGATGGAGATGGTGCTGGTCTTGACGGTGGTGTTGATGGAGACTCCGGAGGGGGGATGGAGGAGCCTTCCGGAGGTGATTTCGGCGGCGTTTCCCCCCTCCGATCTTCTCCGGCGGCAGCCTTCTGTCTCCTGTTTCATGGTTTTTGTGTTTCTCCGCCGCCTCCTTCGCGAAAGTCCTCGGGGGACTATTTTTATAGTCGGTTTTAGGTCAAGACGAAGCCACGGAGACGAAAACAGACGGCATCGGAGCCACGAGGCCCAAGATGGGGGTCCCACGCGGTCAAGGAATCTGACCGCGTGGACCCACCTCTTTTGGTCCTCGGGTTTCCGTTTGTTCGCTTCCTTCGCTCCTACGCTTTGTTCCTTCCAAAAACTGACGCTCGTGAAATATTAGGTCATTTGGACGTCGTTTGGGTCCCTGAAAGTCAAAAAGATGGAAAAATGGGTTTTCTGGTTCTGCAGGGTTAATTCTAAATAAATGGGGAAACTGTGAATTATCGCCTAAAATCATTATAAAACATAAATATAACCCAAATATGATGCAAATAAGTTGGAATATCAAGTAATAAAATGTAAAGTTCATGTATGCATTTTACATGCATCACCCGTGCGTTGCAACAGGTGAGGAAAAAAATCAAAGTTTGGAATGAAACGTCGGAACGACCAATTTTGCCCCAAAGTGATCTCTACACGTGTAACCTATCGTTAGTTCTGTCATTTCGAAGTTCATGTGTGTTGCAACAGATGTAAAATATGCCAAATATTTTAAGTTTGAAGTATACTCTGCGTTTTGTTGTATAATTGTGTCCATTTGAAGTATGTTTGGTTTCACCCAACTTTTAATCCTTTTACATATATAAAAGTATGGCAATATCAATATAAGTTATTTATCATTAGATTATATGGGATAACACTAAATAAATTTAGTCATGTTGAATCACCAAAAACAGTTGCTCACGGCGAAAATTATTGCTCTCTTCTGCAGGTTGCACTTAAGAAAATGCACATCGAATCAATGTAGACAAAATGGTTGATTTCTACTTCCATGGTTGTGCATCGAGGTATATTGTTTCCGGTAAATCGTATCCTTCTATTTGATTTCAAATGGTTGATGTGACTCGAAGATAAGCTGAGCATCCATCCTCCTGTTTAGTGAGAGCATAAAACCTTGTATCCATTCTGACCCGCAAGATTAGGTTTCCATTGTAAATGGCACATTCATGATGTCCCATGCTTGAACCATCTGTCTTGTATCTGTTTGGAGTGTTTCTTTTTGTTCTCACTGAGAGCCATTTATTTGGCTTCATCTGGGGGCTATTTTTTGGTTGCTCCCTAGTTGAATGACTACCCATCACATAAATTGTTTTACATGTTTATGTTATTCACGGTACGTCTCTTATTCATGTGGAGTCCAGATAATATTTAGCTTGTTTCAGAGTGACGAGAGCCTTATAATGAGTAGACATGATAATCCATTATAAAAAAATCTAATCATCCCTAGGAATTTTAGAGAGCCTCTGGACCAAATATGATCAAACATTTGAAAACTCTTCTGATTTGGTTCTTGTTACCTGCAATGGTCATTAGGCTTCATCCACTCTGCTTTCTCCACCGGATGTGGCCTACCTGAATTATTTATGCCATTTCAGGCAAATCCTGTCTTACAGTCAGTCTCAAGTTGACACCAAAGTAGACAACCGACGAGTCTCGGGAATCACCAATAGCTTCATTGGTTACTCCCAATTCACTCGGACACGTTACCTTGTTATTCAGAAAGCAACAATTGAGTTCAACTTGTACGGTCAAACACTGAAAGTAGATGTTCTAATTACTACTGAACATGTTATCAATGAGAGTTTTATTGAGCTATGTCCAAGGAAGGGATACGTTGCACATTTGCAAACATCATTTTTATTTTATTTCCATCACTAAAATATCACCATGAGCACGGGAAAGCCTATGTACACATGCACCGCGCCACTATACTGATGAGCTGACTCGGTGAGATCCCTAGTTGCTATCTGAATTCGCATTATGAGCTAACGACATCAGGTGCTAGTAAGCAACTCTATATCCTAGCTGAGCAGGTCTCTGGCACAAAAATTGCAGTGACCACCGAGTTAGAACTTTCAGAAAAGCTACGTACAATCTGTAGAGACTCGATGGGTGGAGCTTAACACGCACCGCGCTTTGTAAAGTCAGGGATTGCCTCGGCCATGACGTAGGGACTGCGGCGACCTTGACGCAGCTATGTACTGGAGGCGAAGACGAAAACGCCGGGACGACGAGAACCTCGACGCATGGAAGAAGCGGACGACAACGACCTCGACGCAGCCATGCCAGGGAAGGCAGCAGCCTCCGCGCAGGTCGTGCGCGTGCGAGAAATCCCAGAAGCGTGCCCTGCAGCGAGGCCGAGGAGACCAGGGAGCAGGCGCCGTGAGCGTCCCCGCTACTTCGCAACTCCTGGGCGCAGCTCGCCGAGTTATCCTTCGTCGAGGAGACCCGCTTCTTCCAGCTCCATCAACTGTCCCAGAACCACGTCGTAGATGACGTCAACGGCGCCGGCTTGGGGAAGAAGGGCGCCAGGTGTGGCCGCATGAGGGAGAAGGGTAGGATGCTGGGTACGGCAGCGGGAGGCCGTGGGAAAGGGGTCCTAGGCAGCGCCGCGTGTGCTGCTCGACAAGGAGCGGGTCGGACCGTCGAGGGCGACAAACGAAAGGGGGAAGGCGCGGCCGAGATGTATGGCGCTCCCGTCGTCGTAGAGAGCGGATGATGGGGGATGTTGATTCCTACGTGGGAGAGCCACGTGATTTTTGATAGAGGAGGGTGCAACATCACCGAAATTGCAAGTATGAGGACTTGAACTCGGGTGGGTGGGAAGGCATCAGTCCCTCCCCACCACTAGGCCATGCCTTAGTCTGCGATGATGGGGGATGTTGAGCCGTGATTTTTTGATTAAAACAAAACCAACCATTATTTCCACTTATTGGTGGCAGTGGGGGTAATTTTTACGAACTTTAGGGGTATTTTCAACGACGTATCACAAGAAGCAATCCTTCCTTTATTATTAGTAATAATAATTACTACTGAACATGTTATCAATGAATTATAGTCCTTCTTTTTTATTTACTCTATTCCGACAGATACTACTACTAAAAAATAAATTCCCAAAATGTACAGCAAAAGCCACATTTAGCTAGGGGAAAATCCAATCGGCCACACAATGGCCATCCACCGGACGAGCTAACCCAATGTCCTGTTCCTAAATCCTAATACACCTCACCACCGCGCGCCGAGCCTACCATGACCAGCCCGCTGCCGGCGACGTTGACGGTCGCCGCCTTCAGCTCCCAGGCGTCGAGCTTCGACACCTTCACCGCGCCGGTCCCGTTGTTGAACATGTATAGGCGGCTGTTACCCGTCTGCGCGTGCTCCGGGTACGCCCGCGCCGTGATGACCGTCCGGCCACCGCCGCCGAAGCTCTCCACCACCGAATGGTCGACCTGTTGTTAGAAGAAAACATCTTAGTCACTCGATCGCAGTACAAATATATAAGTAATATTTGAAATGTATTGTCCGTGACGAAGAACTCACCAGTGTTCTGAGCGATATGCTCCTGGTCTTCTCTATGTCGATGTCCACAAACCCTCCGTACGGCGGCTTGTACACGTCGGCTCTCGTAGTCGATCTGCACAAATTTGCAAACGATATTGTCACAATTTTGATCTTGCATAGGCAGTAAGTTCAGTTCCAGAGGGTGCTATGTTCTTGTCATACCTTCTGAGGTCGGTGCACATGAGAACCTTGTACTTGCCATTGTGCCTGAACACCCTGAAGAAGATGGAGGTGTGCTCCTGCAGGTCGCTGGAGGCGAGGACAAGCAGCCCGAACGGGCCAACGCCGCCCAGCACAGACGCGCCCTTCTCCCCGCACAGCCTCTGCGGGTCCAGCAGATGGTTGGGATCGAGGTTCTCGGCATGGTCGAGAGCGGGTATCTCGAAGACCACCTCCACGTCCGCCTGCGCGCCCACGACGCCGATGATCTCGTTCACACCACCGGCGTTCACCTCCGCTCCGAGCATCCGGACCTGATTCTTTCTCAGTGTCTCGATCTCCTCGATAGGCCACTGCAACAGCTGCTTTCCAGTGCTGTCCAGCCAGATCTTCCTCGGCACCGTCTGGACGCCGGCCCAACCCTTGGCTTTGTCGTCGGCCTCGGAGTCAGACTCGTTGGCCCAGCTCCAGAGCACGCGCCGCTTCTTGCCCGCGTCGTAGAACGACTTGGACGCGTACACGTGTCCGTAGTCGAAGCGCTCCCATCTCCGGCAGTCGTTGTCGCCCGCAACCGCCTCGGACGGCGTGAAGGTGTCCGCCGCGTCGTCGTACCGCCCCACGACGTAGTAGTCCTGTTTCGTGTCCATCACGCTCTGCTTCAGCACGTGTCTCACCGCCGCGCCGTTCGCCGACGCGAAGTCGAGCCCGTTCTCCGCGCCAGGCTCCGCCACGGGGAACAAGTCCGGGCACTCGACCATGCCGGCGATGCCTGACTCATAGAGCGGGTCGGCGTTGCGCTCCCAGTGGAGGAAGTCCTTGCTTTTGTAGATGAGCGTGGTCCCCGCGCCGGTCTTGAACCTGGCGGAGATGGCGAAGCGCCATAGGCCGTCACTGCCGATCCACGCCGTGGACGGGTCCCGGAAGTCGTCGTGCACGATGTCCTCGGGGACCGGGATGATGGGGTTGTAGCTGGGCTTGAACCACTCGCGGAGGAGCGGGTCGGAGGCGTTCTTGGGGAAGGCGATGTTCTGGACCTGGTTGTTGTCGGCGTCGATGCCGGTGTAGAGGAACACCGGGGTGCCGTCGGGGAGGAAGGTGGCGGAGCCCGACCAGACGCCGTTGATGTCGAAGGAGGAGTCCGGGTCCATCGCGTTGTCGAGGGCGGACCAATTCACGAGGTCGTCGGAGACGGAGTGGCCCCAGGAGAGGTTGCCGGTGCCCCAGGTGGAGCCGAACCGGTTGTACTGGTAGAAGAAATGGTACTTGCCGTTGTAATACATCGGACCTGCAACGGGAAATAACTGTCAGTTCAGTGCTCTGTTTTTCACTAGGCAGCTTCAGTGTTATCTTTATTTTTTAACATCTTCATTCAGTACTACCTTATTATGGTTTGTAAAATTTGGTACACTTAAAACAAGTTTGATAAATATCGGCGAAAAGGAGTAGGAGCTTGGAGGAAAGAGTTTTCTTATGAATAAGGGTCAAAATGTATTTTTCTTTCCGAAACGAACAGGGTCAAAATGTTGAATGTCAAGTAGAGTGCTAATCTTGTGCAAAACGTGGGCGACTTGCTAATTAATCAAATTTGTTGCTGCGTTCTTGTCTGACTGGATCTTGTGTGTGACTTTCCAACCAATTTCGTTGGTGTGTGCTTGTCTGGCTTAATGACCAAAGTTTTGTCCCGTCTTTACCGAACCTAAACAAGAGACGGTCTCTTTAGGAGACTAATTTTCTCTCGCTTTCCCTACTAGGATAATTACGCGTAAGGCGGACCCACGGGCCACGCCAACCGGACCACCGCTGCGGGCCACACAACAGAATCACCGGCCTCTCGAGTAGGATTTCCTCTCGCTTTCCCCGCCATATACTCCCTCCGTTCCAAATTAATTGATTTGAGTTTGTCCAAATATGAATATATCTATACTTATTTAGTGTCTAGATACATTCATATTTGGACATACCCAAGTCAATTAATTTGGAACGGAGGGAGTACATAGCTAGGGATGGATAACCAAAAGCTGCTCACTGATGACGACCTTCGATAATTCCATGATTTAGAAAACTAAGAAGATTCAAGGCGGTCTAACAAAGGTCTAAGCACGTGTCATCAGCCAGAACTCTCGCCCAATTTGGCATAGCCTATGAAGAACTTTCGACAAACGGTCTAAATTTTAAAATATTTTGCTGTGTTTTTGTCCCAGCTGTTGCCTAACAACTTCCGTCTTGGAGACGAAAAGCATGCATAGCTTTGATCTTTCCTCAAACAAGAAACGTTGCCGCTTTGCCCACGGAACTAATCACTAATCAATCAGTTTCACCACGACAGGGGACGGGGCTTGCCTGCTCCGCTTTCCTGCTCCCATCCGTGCGCCCCATCCATCCAACGGCCTCCTTCTTCCCTGGTCCCACCCTCCTTTTCTCTCGACAGAAAAAAAATCGGGATAAAAAAGGGGCGCAGAGTGGCGGCGAGGCTGCCGTCGCGGGCGGCCAGCTGGGCGACGACGTGCGACGGTCCGACCATCGGAGGCAGCAATGAGGAGAGGGCATGCTCGCGGTCGGAAGAGCTCGGCTCAGGTTCGCGGCGGCGGTGGCGCATGGCCACGGCCCACGGCGACGGGGCCTCGCACGAGGCGGCCGGCCGGGCAAGGCGGCAACGCGCCAGGAGGCAGCGGAGGCAGTAGGCAGCGTGACGGTGGCGCGCGGGCATGGAATGAGCAAACCGGTTCGCCTTTTCCCTTGTACAGAGAGCCAATGACGGGAGCCTCGCCGTTGACACGTCGATTTCCAGCAGCGCATGGAAAGCCGCTCATCCACGGTCGCCAAGGAGGATTCTCCTCATCGCTGCCGCCGTTTTACGGTTGTTCCTCGACGTCTCAGCTGTTGCTGTCGTCGTGGGCTCTGTGTCCAGGTCGTCCGGCGCCTTTGGAGCAAGCACTTAGGTGAGCAGAGCTGATACGGCGGAAGCGATGCTCCTTGCTCCGGCTGGTGGTCGTGAACAGCGAACTGGGCGATTGGATTGTGCACTTGCCACCTGCAATTGCTCCATCGTCATGCGCATCGGCTTCTTCATGGTGTTTTTCGCGATCTTTTTATCCCGATTTTTTCTGTCGAAGGAAAAGGAAGGTGGGACCAGAGAAGAATGAGGCCGTCGGATGGATGGGCGCACGGATGGGAGCAGGAAAGCGGAGCAGGCAAGCCCTGTCCACAGCACGACAGGAGGCAAGGCGCGCACTTTACGTCTACGAGCCACATCAGCACACGACAGAGCCATATCCGCTGCATGCGGGGCCACCACCTTCCATCTACGGATAATTCCAGCAACACAAAATCTACCCTGGATATATAAGCGATTAGGCGGACCGGTGTTCACCGATGGCGATGTTCCATAAATTCCAGGATAATTTTTGTGAGGTAACTACACGTGCAGACGGGAAATTAAACTGGTAAAGAAAAGTAAGTTGCGCGTACCATCCGGATCTGCTCAGCATCGTCAGGAGGTCGCCATGAAGAATCCAGCAAGACACGGAGAAGACTCAGGTTAGCTCAATCTCAGGCAACAAATCATGGAACGAAACGAGAAAGTTTGCGTGTACTCATACCGTTCTGCCAGTTCTTGGCGGGCTGGAAGTGGTAGGCGGTCCGGGCGCTGCCATAGCGGATCGTGCTGCCCGCGCTAGCCGCCTGGGAGGAGGAGGCGTCGGAGAGCCAGCGGAGGGAGGCTGCCGGGGAGAGGAGGAGGCAGAGGTGCACGGCCAGGGCGGCGAGAAGGTGGTGTCCGGCCATGGCTGCCGGCCAACAACAGTAGGTGGGTGAGTGGGCGGGCGGTGGACGAAGAGCCAAATGGACCAACAGATGGCTGGTGCTTTTCTCTGCTCTCCGGCCTCGAGCTCCTCCGTAGATATAGACCTAGCATCAGCGACCCGGCCTCGATTACTGGCACTGTTTTGTTTTGGACCGCGTGTGCATGCGTGCGTGCGTGCGTGCGTGCGTGGGAAGGCTCGAGACTTCCTGGCTCGGCTCGGCTCGGCTTCGTTTCTTTCCTTCCTGGTCGACCACCGGCCAGACGAGACGACTGACCAATCAAGGTCCGAATGGGGTACGCCGCCGCGCTTCCCCCAGCGATTTTTATTTATTTCCTCGACGGACGCGGCCTGACGAACAAAACTTTTAATCACTCGATCGAAAAGACCGAGGCTTACTTATCCAGCCCGGTGGGCGGTGACGTGGAAACAGAGAGCTAGTGGATCAGGCTAGATTTGATGACCGGCATCCGGTGGCTGGTCCTCGCGAGTGTAAGAAAATTAGGGTTAGGAGCTCTTCGGCCTACCTCTATTCCTCTATCTTATCGGTGGTGCCGCTCACAATGCATATTGAGCCTAGAGGGTGGGACCTTTATATAGAATCCAAATTTCAGATAACTCAATCTGTTTCCAGATAGGACTCGTGACTTGTTAAACCAACCACTATCATTAACAGTCATTGATCGAGCCTATTACTGTTAAACAATTAGGTCCCAACACGCACGTGTGAGTCTTGCGCCGAGTTCGAATACAAAATCAAACTCGCAGGGTTTAACAATCCATAGAGCCAATCCTATGAACAACCTGGCATTCCGCTCTATACTGTTCCCGGGTATAATTCCAGCATATTAATATACACTGTGTTCCAGTTGAAAGGACACGGATGTCGCCTAGAGGGGGGTGAATAGGCGATTTAAAATTCTTTACGGTTTAGGTTTGAATAAATGCGGAATAAAACTAGCATTTAATTTATCAAGCACAAAACCTAAACAAGCTAGGTTTACCTATGTGCACCAACAACTTATGCTAAACAAGATATACAACTATGTGATAGCAAAATATATTACTTCAAGCTCGATGGCTATCACAAAGTAAATTGCATAAGTAAGAAGCTCGGGTATAGAAATACCGAGGCACTTGGAGACGATGATTTATCCCGAAGTTCACTTTCCAATGGAAGCTACGTCTCCGTTGGAGCGGTGCGGAGTCACAAAGTGATCCCCGAATAGCCGTCAAATGGCACACCGTAATCTCCTTCGTGCATCTACCAATGTAGAGTGCCACGAACCACTATGGGATACTTGAGGGTGGTCACCGAACCCGTACAAGGATGAGGCACACTCCACAACTTAATTGGAGGCTCTCACCGAATTCCCGCGGCTTCCAAAGCCACAAGAATCACAAGGTTGGGGCACGTCTCCACAACTTAATTGGAGGCTCCCAACTATCCCGCGAGCCACCAAAACTCCGAGATCAACAAGGACCGTCTAGGGCACTCCAAGTACCCAAGAGGACAAGCTCTAGGGCACCCCAAGTATCCAAGAGTAACAAGCTTCTCAACTTCAACTTCCACGTATCACCGTGGAGAACTCAAACCGATGCAACCGATGCAATGGGCAAGAACACAAGAAGTGCTCAAAATCCTTCACTCTCAAATCCCACCAAAGCAACTAATGCTATTGGGGGGAGAAGAGAGGAAGAACAAAGAGGAACACAAAATCCCTCCAAGATCTAGATCAAAAAACTTCCCCTCACTTAGAGGAGAGATTGATTGGTGGAATGATAGATCTAGATCTCCTCTCTATTTTCTCTAATTGGAAGCAAGAATCATGGAGGAATAGAGAGATAGCAAAGCTTCAAAGGGTCAACAATGGAGGTCAAAACCGTGCTCAAGAGTTGGGGAACCATTGGGGAAGAAACCCCCTTAAATAGGTCCCCTGAAAAAGTGACCGTTGGAGGGGTACGGGAGCCCGGCCTGGGGGCCAGCCTAGGCTGGCCTGGGGGCTGGCCACCCAGCAGAGCCGGCCGGCCTGGGAGCCGGCCTAGGCTGGTCTGGGGGCTGGTCACCCAGCAGAGCCGGCCAGCCTGGGGGCCGGCCTAGGCTGGTCTGGGGGCTGGCCACCCAGCAGAGCCGGCCAGCCTGGGGGCCGGCCTAGGCTGGTCTGGGGGCTGGCCACCCAGCTGCGAAAAATGAAACTCCCACAACTTTTTCATCCGGACTCCGATTTCGATGATCTTGGGCTCGTTGGAATCACCACAACGAGCACGACAAGATGATGCAGGAAAACATCATAGTCCAACAAGGGAGTATAAAACCAAATGTAGAAAGGTGAAACCTCTCTATAGAAGATGGACCGGGAGAAACTCCAAAACCGAAAACGCAACAAGTTTTTCATACGAAATTCGTTTTCGGAGAACTTGAGCTTGTTATGAAGGTCACAACAAGCTCCAAAACCCCATAGAGAGATAAGCCAAATAAGAACCAAGAAAGATGATGAAGGCAAGTATGCAAAGGTTTGAGCTCTCTCCAACTGATACGCTAAAGCTCAATCGAGAGCCCCTCTTGATAGTACGGTATCTATCCTATAACCCGGTCTCCCAACTAGTACCAGAGACCGGTAAAATAGAAACCCTATCATACCTTTGCCTTGCGCATTCCACTTGAGCTAGATGACGTCGATCTTGATCTCTTCAAGTGGACCACCTTTCTTGATTGCGCTTCGCTTGGTGAAGACCCAAACATTGCTCCCCCATACTCCACTATGGGAGAGCCTCTCTTAGGCACATCTTCACATGAACATTATCTCTAAATGGGTGGCAAGCTTCAAGCCTAGGATTTCTTCGAGATGCTCCTCTTGAACTTGCGCTTCTCAACATTGATGACGATCACCACTTTACGTCATCGATCATGGGCCATATGAAATCTTCATTTGATGCAAGCCCATAGAAAGATACCTAACCACACATAGAAATGCTACACACATATCATGGGTTAGTTCACAAAGCTATATGGACAATTGCTTACCATACCAAGAGATACATGATCCCACTTGGTACATCTTGTAGCTTTGTGTGTTGATCAATACTTGATCAACCTTGTATCTTTTCTTCTCTTGAAGATAACCATGAATGATCACATAATTCTTTTCTTCAAGACATACTTGCAATATGCTCAACTCTATGATCTTGATGCCAAATACTTCATTATATCAATATACTCATGGCATCAACCTTGAATCCAACATATGGAGTTCAAGCATGGTCTATGGACAAACACTACAAGTAAAACTCAATGCAACCATTAGTCCATAGGGATTGTCATTAATTACCAAAACCACACATGGGGGCGCCATGCCCTTTCAATCTCCCCCATTTTGGTAATTGATGACAATCTCTTTTACAAGGGTTTATATAATGAATTAAGCAACTATGCAAATCAACAAGCATAGATGCATGAGCATGAAAGGTAAATGCTTATGACCAAAACAAAAGCATAACACCAAATTCCCTTAAACCCTATAAAACTTCTCCCCCATTGGCATCCATTTCCAAAATGGGCGAAAAAATCTTAGAAGGTCAATATAGTATGAGCTCCCCCATAACGTGTGCATTTCTCAAAATATGAGTGGAATCAAATACACATATCCAATGACGAATAGTTGGAGAGAGCACAAACTATATTGAGGATCCAAAGATTGCAAAAGAATGATATGGAAAACTTTTTACAATTTTCCAAATAAAAAGTGAGCAATCAAAAAGATCCAACTAACCAAATAAACACAAGATATTATGATTTGAGCAAAAGAGTGTTTTAAAAGAAATAGAGGAGCTCCCCAATATTTGTACACAATTTAGAATTATTGTATTTGAATACAAGGTGTACAAACATGGAATCCTCACTCCTTCAGTATCCTCTAAAACACAAAATCAAATGGATTCACAAGCTCAATAAGATGCAAAAGAAAAACAAAGCTTGTGTCATATCCCAAGGTGAAGATTATTGGCTTGTAAAGACAAGCATGAGGTTAAGGATATTCACCAAGATGAGTGCACCAAGATGTGATAAAATAGATATGCACTCATAACAAATTTTTTCGGGGTCACAAAGAATAAAAGGAATAAAGAGGTGACACCAAAGAAATAGGATATCAAGTAAAGATGTAACTCTTCTCATGTATATAAGTTTCTAAGTAGACGACAATCATATGATATATATCCACAGAAATGTATACACAAAATTAGTTAATAAGAAATGAAACAAGATATCCAAAAGAAAGTCATATAATATACACATATGATATTTGTGTAGGATCATAGCCCATAGCTCAATGATTTCATATTGTGTAATAATGAACTTCAAATTCAACCTCAAACAAGCATCACAAATATCACTAAGGGAAAAAGAGATAGTTGGGATGCATTGAGGAAAGCAACAAGTATCATAAGAGCCGAATAGAATTTGCAATAGCTACAACAAAGGCAAATAAATACTTTTCATGCCATGATGAACCTACACAAGGTTCAATGCTATAAAAGTATGCATGAGGGTGGATACTTGTTACCGAGATGACATAGGGTTGATGTAGTAGATAAGAGTTTATCAACCATCCTATCTTGGCTCCAATAAGCATGTGGTGAAGACACTTTCATTGTAAATGAGACAAGCATCCAATGCATCTCCATGTACCTAAAACACATTCAAGTAAAATTGTTCCCAAACTAATTGGGTCCAAAGTAGTTAGTCAAACTACAACATAGAAGGAACTCCACTAAATATGTGCATATAGATATGAAATTGAATTTCATGCACATCTTAGCCGATTTAGGATTCCGTGGAGTTTCACCTATATATTGGCACAAAGAAGGAAAGCATGCCATAAAATAAACATGTAGTAGATATGCATGCCTATTAACTTTAATAACCAAACGGAGATACAATTTGGACAAATATCAAGAAATCAAAGAAGGTCCAAATTATATCAAAGATCCAAATCAAAAAAATGATTTAGAGAACCAATTGAAACTAAAACAAATCATCATATGATTGATGAGATACCAATTGGACAAAGATACCAAAAAGGAAATAGGATACCAATTAATTAATAAATAAAGGGACTAGATATCAAATTCCCAAAGATAGATACCAATTGAGATTAACTCTCAAAAAGAGCTAGGTTCTAACAAATAAACCATCCCTCTACACTTTTCATGATGGCACAAAGTACCAAGCCGAAAAGGTTTGTCTTCCATGAGACATGTCATCGGGATCAAAGACCAATGGAAAGGATCAAATACCAATAGAATATAAATAGTGTTTAAAAGGATACATGATAGCTCTCCCAACAAAAGTGCATTATTTTATGATCTTGTATTTGAATACACAATGCACACACATGGAATCATCGCTCTCAAATATCTATTCAAACACTAGTCATGTATCAAGAAAAAGCAATAAGATCCAATACTAATGAAAATATAAGTTGTACTCAATATAGGATAGCTCACCCAAGAATAGTGCATTATCTATAAGTAGCCTTTGAATGCAAGGTGCACAATGATGGGATCAATGCCTCTCCTATACCAAATAAAACACTAGGAAAGTTTGAGTAAAGCAAAATGATCCACAAGAGGTAAGGAAGACAATGGGAGTTAAAACAAATTAATTTTTGGCAAGAAATAAGGCAATAAAATCAAGAGCCAATATGAAGATGATCTACAATTTCACCACAATTATGACTATCAATTGTCATGGAGCTTAGTGGTGTATTGGATTGATATTCAAGATCATCTTCACAACCAATAAGCACATGGTGAAGGATAAGATTTAAGCGCGATGCTTATGTAGATAAATGTTCTTGATAGCTTCAAATATTCACGCGATAATGCAAAGCAACTACAAAGAGTGCTTTGAAGCAATCGGTTTCCAAAGAGATATATGAGAACATATTAGAGGAAAACCTTACCAAGAACATTCATCACAAACAAGATCCAAAGTGTGAGTAAGTAAAAACATTTAAGCAAATGGGAACTTGTTTGAGAAACATGCCACAAAGGAATAAGATAATTAACAATATCAATTCTAGGTGGCAATACCTCACATGTTCACATTGTCTAGGTTTGTAATATGCACATAGCTTATTACTCCCCCATAATGTGATAATCCATTTATTCCACAAGAGGCAATAAAACCCAACTAGAGATGATTAATGAACATTATAGAATTTGAATTTCTCATGAGAAGGACATACCATATAGAGACTAGATAAAATTGATATATCAACACTAAGTGGTAGTACTCATGTATATACATTTTTAGGATTGTGAAGTGCGCAAGCATATCACTCCCCAAAATGGGATAGTCCATTAATCTCTCAAAAAGAGCCAATTAAGATATAAGCAAGTTGATACAAAAGGCTCAACACAAACTCACACATACATGGTGTGCAAACCAACATACACATACTTGATTGCTCAAGATAAGTAAGTAGAGAGCACAACATATACAAACACTAGCAAGGTACAAAACCAAACACATGCAAGGGTGCAAGCAACTTTCAATGTATATATGATTTAAATACAAGTTACCGCAAGGAGAAACATTGGATATGTTATAGAACAATATAATCCAAATGACTTGGCTTGAGAGAATATAATTGATGAAGATCCCTTAATTCTTCATGATGTAGCCAAGTCTCCAATGCCCTCCCAACACCTATTGATCAAGTTTTAGCTTGTTGGTCCCCAACCAAGTTGGGTCCTAAGAGGTTAGTCACAATAGGCTTGGCAACCCAAATGGTTCTTTTCTTGACACCACTTTGAGTACCAACATATTTGGCAAACACATTGCCAACCTTATCCTTCCTAAGAGAATAAACATTATCAATTATGATAGGGTTGGATAAGGTACCACTAGTGCATGAAGAAGCAAAGTGACCCTTCTCACGGCATAAGTAGCAACATTTGCTTCCTCCTTTCTTCTTTGTTGAAATCTCAACTTGAGAAGGAATAGCTTGATTCTTCTTGGGAAGTGGCCGTTCTTCAACTTGGGGAACTTTAGTTTGAACTTGAGGCACTTCCCTTGTTGCTTCTCACTAAGAGACTTCTTCTTCAAAGGGCAAGATCTAACATGGTGCCCTTCAACTTTGCACTTGAAGCAAACAATCTTGGCCAAATTCTTGACTTGTTCATGGCCCTTCTTTTTCTTGTTATACTTGGACTTGTTCTTGTTATTGGAGTTGAATCCAAGTCCACTCTTGTCATTGGGGCGTCTTTGCACACTCAACATGTTGTCAAGTGTGGCTTCCCACATGACGCTTTTCCAAGTCTTTCTTCAAGAAGTGACTTGGGCCTTGAGCTCTTTTAATTCCTCTACATGGTTAGTATCAACAAAAACACTAGAGGAAGTTGAAGCTTCATTGTTAGAGCAACAAGGCATGGAAAGTAATTCATCACAAGATGTAGCAATATTATGAGTGGATGAATTACTAGGACTAGCACATGGCAATAAAGCATTTTGAGTAGAGTTGTGCCATTGTCCACATGAGGCTCACAAGATTTACCTTTGTAATAATAGCCTCATGAGCTAACTTTAGCTTATCATAGGAGACTAGAAGATCCTCATGAGAGCTCGAGAGCTTTTCATGGCTTTCTTCCAATTTCCCATATTTGCTAGATAGCAACTCAAGTTGAGCCCTTAGCTCAACATTCTCCTTCATATGGATGCTTCACAAGAAATAGAGTTAGTAGCACAAGCATTATCATTAGTAGCAATAGGAGAAGTAACTTGGTAAGCTCTTTTGAATATGAAGCTTTAAGTTGTACATGAGACTCGGTGAGTTTGATGAGCTCACCTTAATGACCCTAGAGCCATTTTCGAGGTGCGCAAAATCCCAAGGAGTTTGGCATGAGCATCTATAAGCTTACCATTTTTATTTTGAAGTCATTAACCACTCAATAGCTATCATAGGATCCCTTTACTCTAGAAAGTTCTAGAGTAAAAGTTTCCTCAAGAGACTCCTTGGTGGTTTGTTCTTCTTCAAGAGCTTCCTTGAGATCGGCGATCTCTTCCGCATACTTATATTCGCGGCTTTGCATTTTCTCAATTGTGTCTTCATGCTCATCAATAAGTTTATTGCTCTCAATAGCAATAGTCAAGATTTCTATGAATTTAGCATGAGCATCTTTATTCTTAGCAATAGCATGAAGAACCATTTTACCCTTCTCAATAAGGGAAGCATCATTATCATCTTCTTCATTATCAACATCATTCTCATTTTGAGATATATTGGGAGTCAAGGTAGAAATTACCGTTGATCCCCTTGCCATAAGGCAAAAGTGTGAAGTGGTTGATGATGATGAAGCAAAACTTGAAGCACCATTCAAGTCCATGTCTTGTTCCATGGAGTGTTCGGTTTCCTCTACATTGTTAGCCAAACAAATACTAGAGGAAATAGAAGTATTTTTATCAAGGGAACAAGACATAGAGAGCATATCATCACGAGGATTAGTCAAGCAATTTGTACATGATATGCAAGGACTATCAACACAAGCATGTAGATCATTTTTGGTTCTAGATGCGTTTAAGTCCAAAGATAAATCATTGCAATAAGATAGAGGTGAAGTATCATCAACAATAAGCTTACTATCATTATTGCAATATCTATCACTACTCACCATTGCATTACTTTGTGGCTTGCCACATGTAGGTGAAGTAGAAGAAGTTGAGAACTCATCACGGCCGGAAGTGGAGGGACAACAATCATCTCCACAATTCTTGGACACATCATATTTATCTTGAAGCTTGGTCCAAAGCTCATGAGCATTCCGAAAAGGAGAGACCGACATAATAACTACATCGCTCAAAGCATTGAAAATCACATTAGAAGCTTGAGCATCTAGATAGGAATTATTCTCATCCATTAAAGATAATCTTTTGGGATTCCTTGGAGGAGAATAACCCCTATCTAGAATTCGCTCTATGTATGGGTCAATGACCCGAAGAATATCAAGCATGCGAATTTTCCAAACATCATAATTTGTGCCATCTAATATAAAAGAAGCATTGTGCACTAGTTCACTAGACGACATCTTTACTCTCGAGGCGGTGAAGCCAAAACGAGAGAACCCGCTCTGATACCAATTGAAAGGACACGGATGTCGCCTAGAGGGGGGGGGGTGAATAGGCGATTTAAAATTCTTTACGGTTTAGGCTTGAATAAATGCGGAATAAAACTAGCGTTTAATTTATCAAGCACAAAACCTAAACAAGCTAGGTTTACCTATGTGCACCAACAACTTATGCTAAACAAGATATACAACTATGTGATAGCAAGATATATTACTTCAAGCTCGATGGCTATCACAAAGTAAATTGCATAAGTAAGAAGCTCGGGTATAGAAATACCGAGGCACTTGGAGACGATGATTTATCCCGAAGTTCACTTCCCAATGGAAGCTACGTCTCCGTTGGAGCGGTGCGGAGTCACAAAGTGATCCCCGAATAGCCGTCAAATGGCACACCGTAATCTCCTTCGTGCCTCTACCAATGTAGAGTGCCACGAACCACTATGGGACACTTGAGGGTGGTCACCGAACCCGTACAAGGATGAGGCACACTCCACAACTTAATTGGAGGCTCTCACCGAATTCCCGCGGCTCCCAAAGCCACAAGAATCACAAGGTTGGGGCACGTCTCCACAACTTAATTGGAGGCTCCCAACTATCCCGCGAGCCACCAAAACTCCGAGATCAACAAGGACCGTCTAGGGCACTCCAAGTACCCAAGAGGACAAGCTCTAGGGCACCCCAAGTACCCAAGAGTAACAAGCTTCTCAACTTCGATTTCCACGTATCACCGTGGAGAACTCAAACCGATGCAACCGATGCAATGGGCAAGAACACAAGAAGTGCTCAAAATCCTTCACTCTCAAATCCCACCAAAGCAACTAATGCTATTGGGGGGAGAAGAGAGGAAGAACAAAGAGGAACACAAATCCCTCCAAGATCTAGATCAAAAGCTTCCCCTCACTTAGAGGAGAGATTGATTGGTGGAATGATAGATCTAGATCTCCTCTCTTTTTCCCTCTAATTGGAGGCAAGAATCATGGAGGAATAGAGAGATAGCAAAGCTTCAAAGGGTCAACAATGGAGGTCAAAACCGTGCTCAAGAGTTGGGGAACCATTGGGGAAGAAACCCCCTTAAATAGGTCCCCTGAAAAAGTGACCGTTGGAGGGGGTACGGGAGCCCGGCCTGGGGCCAGCCTAGGCTGGCCTGGGGGCTAGCCACCCAGCAGAGCCGGCCGGCCTGGGAGGGCCTGGGAGCCGGCCTAGGCTGGTCTGGGGGCCGGCCACCCAGCAGAGCCGGCCAGCCTGGGGGCCGGCCTAGGCTGGTCTGGGGGCTGGCCACCCAGCTGAGCCGGCCAGCCTGGGGGCCGGCCTAGGCTGGTCTGGGGGCTGGCCACCCAGCTGCGAAAAATGAAACTCCCACAACTTTTTCATCCGGACTCCGATTTCGATGATCTTGGGCTCGTTGGAATCACCACAACGAGCACGACAAGATGATGCAGGAAAACATCATAGTCCAACAAGGGAGTATAAAACCAAATGTAGAAAGGTGAAACCTCTCTATAGAAGATGGACCGGGAGAAACTCCAAAACCGAAAACGCAACAAGTTTTTCATACGAAATTCGTTTTCGGAGAACTTGAGCTTGTTATGAAGGTCACAACAAGCTCCAAAACCCCATAGAGAGATAAGCCAAATAAGAACCAAGAAAGATGATGAAGGCAAGTATGCAAAGGTTTGAGCTCTCTCCAACTGATACGCTAAAGCTAAATGAGAGCCCCTCTTGATAGTACGGTATCTATCCTATAACCAAGTCTCCCAACTAGTACCAAGAGACCGGTAAAATAGAAACCCTATCATACCTTTGCCTTGCGCATTCCACTTGAGCTAGATGACGTCGATCTTGATCTCTTCAATTGGACCACCTTTCTTGATTGCGCTTCGCTTGGTGAAGACCCAAACATTGCTCCCCCATACTCCACTATGGGAGAGCCTCTCTTAGGCACATCTTCACATGAACATTATCTCTAAATGGGTGGCAAGCTTCAAGCCTAGGATTTCTTCGAGATGCTCCTCTTGAACTTGCGCTTCTCAACATTGATGACGATCACCACTTTACGTCATCGATCATGGGCCATATGAATTCTTCATTTGATGCAAGCCCATAGAAAGATACCTAACCACACATAGAAATGCTACACACATATCATGGGTTAGTTCACAAAGCTATATGGACAAATGCTTACCATACCAAGAGATACGTGATCCCACTTGGTACATCTTGTAGCTTTGTGTGTTGATCAATACTTGATCAACCTTGTATCTTTTCTTCTCTTGAAGATAACCATGAATGATCACATAATTCTTTTCTTCAAGACATACTTGCAATATGCTCAACTCTATGATCTTGATGCCAAATACTCCATTATATCAATATACTCATGGCATCAACCTTGAATCCAACATATGGAGTTCAAGCATGGTCTATGGACAAACACTACAAGTAAAACTCAATGCAACCATTAGTCCATAGGGATTGTCATTAATTACCAAAACCACACATGGGGCGCCATGCCCTTTCACCAGTATAGCCGTACCGGCTTCCTTAAGTATATTTCTTTAAGTACAATTCCACATCATTAATTCCCTGTTATTTCCGTGATGCTTCCACACTGAAGTTTAATTCCAAAAATGTTGTAAATATATAAAATGTTGTAAGACACAATTTCCTACATCTCCCACTTGACTGAAAACATTTTATTTCAGCTAAATGAATTCCCATGCATTTACATGGTTAGGCGTTAATTCCTTCCTTCAGTGCACTCACGTTGTATATAAATCTTTGTGACTTTTGGAGTCACATTATCACAAAGTAACAGGTTATGATGCACCTTTCCACGACCTTAAATTTGCAAAG
The DNA here is from genome assembly GCA_947311845.1 of Poa pratensis. Lineage (NCBI taxonomy): Eukaryota > Viridiplantae > Streptophyta > Magnoliopsida > Poales > Poaceae > Poa > Poa pratensis. Next base: position 39,221,201 of record CAMZMU010000063.1, read on the forward strand.
AAAAATCCTTAGCCATAGACCTTCCTTCAATGCTTGATGCATCAAAGTATACATATTTCATAAATAACGAGTACTAAATCATGTTTTCTTTGTACACCATAAAGACCTACAAAAGTAAATATTAACACATAACATAAAATAGATTACCTTTCACCAAGATCACAAATAGCGTCAATATATCACGTAGTTGAAGGTTGAGATCATCAATGAATAATGAGTAATCCATATTTCCTTGACATTGCGCGACAAGTCCATTATGTGATTCCAAAAATTTCAATAAGATTCATATTCCGTTTGCTAATAATTCCAGCAAATCGTTTCCGTGCTAATCAAAATAGCAACAATTACGACGGCATGGCAAAGTTCAGGTCGCACGAATAATGTCCCACAATAACTGAGGATGCCAATTATTCTTCCTTTTTCCTCACGAGTTTAAATATAATTCCTCGCAGAGTATCATTCCCTTAATCAAAAGGTACATAACAGGTTTGCACTTTTCCACAGAAAAATATATCGAAATATTATCTATGTAATTCCACTCCCAAAATGCAGAAAGCTTTAGACATACCTTTCATATGAAAGTTAGAACTGAACCAAGCTTTCACTTTCATCAATGTAATATTTTAAAACCAATAAGAACATAGTTAGCATATACAATGATAACACAAAACAATTCACACTAACCTTTGTATATGAATATCTTCCATAAGTAATAAAACCGTATGACCTGATATTCCATTGATGTGAAGCTTGTTCCAAAAAACATGAATTGATCAATTCAATTAGCAAACACTGTCATTGTTCCCACCTCCTCTAAATTCCAGAGTTTACACAAATTATAACACTTCCTTTGTGTAAATAGTTAAACAACAACACCTCCTCTAAATTGCAGAGTTTCCACAAAGTATAAATATTTCCTTTGTGTAAATAATTAAACAACAACACCTCCTCTAAATTCCAGAGTTTCCACAAAGTATAAATATTTCCTTTGTGTAAAGAATTAAATAACAAACTTAGAAGTGTAACTTCCACTAATAAAATGTTGCATTAAACTTCCTTGTAAATAAATCCAATAACATCCTATAGGCATGCAGTTGTTTGGTAAAATAACAAGTTTCCAAACTTTTATTATTCATCATTGAGTTTGTTCCTTCCCGCAATATTTCCACCCATAGTTAACATTAGTAACAAGTTTAGTATTTTTCTTTCCTCTAAAATATAGAGTAACTTCCTCAAATAACACACAATAGTAGCGAAGATATGATGGCCCAATTTAATTCCTCCCACCTTTTCTAAGCATGTTAGTGTTGGGAGTGTAACTTGATGTTTTCCTTTGAGTTTAACACATATATTTCAGTGTGACCATTAATAAACACACCCTTAATGAGAAAATATCATATTCCTACTTTCCACCAATTTTCCCTTTTCCAGATCAAAAATAAAATACCATTTGATCCACTAGAATATAAACATTAAAAATAAATCTTGGTGTGCTTTGTAGTAAACAATGATTCCAATTCCATACAACCAAAATATAAATAGAATACTTCCTTCCAGTTCACAAAATACAAACAGTGACTGTGATAAATAATGACTTACTCAACAAATAGTAGTATGTAATGCTTTCATCATCCAGTGAATAACCAAGAGTTGTATTCCTCCATTCAACCATGGAGTATATAACATAAGACAACGGTGAATAATTCCATGCTCCACATTAGTTTCAATTAATATTCCTGAAGTGTACTTCCCCCACCAATCAGTTTCAAACCTTATAATCCTTTGATGAACTGATTTTCCATTTCAGTATGAGATGTTAATACAACAAAAAACCTTCCGACTTGTATTGTCAAAGATATTAATTACCATATCAAGTGAATCATGAAATAAACAAATATATCCACCTCAAGTAGGAGTGTTCAAAAATACCGTAAATATGTGTTGATAAAGTATCATAATCCTCCCACTAAAATCTTTGAATTCCAGAATTAATAATCCACTAATTATGTTCCTTGATATGTGGTCGACCAAGTTGTAAATGAGATAAAATAATTGAACCTCTAATGGGAGTGTAAAACCAAATGTCACATTGAAGAGAAATCCATAATTGATAGTCCTCCCACTTAAAGTTTATAATTCCATAATTAACAAGCGTAATTATGTTTGTAGAGTATGACCAAGTCGTAAATTTCATCAACAATAAATTTCAGAGCATGTGTTCCTATTTCAAGTATTCCTCCGTATGGAGTGATCTTCACAAAATGTACAGTTTGTACACCAACTTCCAATGGATTGTCAAGATAAATGAGTCCATTGTGTTAAATTCCATAATGCACTAATTTTCATTGAGCAATAATTCCACTCTTCCTTTTCCACATAACATACATAACCACAAATTCCGATAGAGAAGTATAAATTAAATTCCTTCTCATCGTAGGTGAATATTCATGTCCTACAAAATAAAATGATACCTTCCCTCCACAAAAGAGTATAATGACATAATTCCAATTCCAATAATGAACTATAAATTCCTTCCCATTGTAGGTGAATGTATAAACAATAATAATTTTCCTCCACAAAAGGAGTTTGATGGCATAATTTCCAATTCCAAAGTTACACACATATAATTTCCTTTGATAATTGTTCACATATCACTAAATTTGCCATTTTATTCCATCAATTTATGATGCAGAGACAAAGTCCACAATCCAACTATATGGAAAAGTAGTCACAAACAAATATTTAGTGCAAAAAATAATGGACATACCGTGGAGTAAATGTCGATTTCCTCTTCCATTGGAGTATTTCCCATATTCCTCCAAAATAATAAGTAATGTCACTTCCATTATAAACATGCTTCATGCATGTCGCCTCATCATCGTTGCGCCAGAGAATTCCGATGAATTATTAATATATTCCGATCGATTCCGAAATAATTCATTGAGTCCAATATATTCCGGTGATAATGTAAATCCCGTAGCAATTCAGAAATCATAGAAACATAAAATATTCATCCGGCGAAGAGAAATCCATTTTCCTTGGAGTGTGTTCCAATTTCCTCCAAAAACAAATATTACCCAAATAAAAAGCGTATCCAAAAAAATAAAAACTTTTCCAGGTTACGCATATATTCCACGTAATCTGTTCACTCCAATATTCAGCAGCGTTATCCAGCAACAGTTGCTTGATCGACCAGGCGAAACTGGTAGAAGAAATAATAATCCAGGTCCAGAAATTTGCACCAATAATTTCCGTTGCTTCCCGAAATTTCCGTGAACGTACAAAAATAAAACCAGATGGTAGTAGCCTTCCCTGTACCTTTGCACAGGTGAGATGGTGGTACCGTGAGTTGCTTGCTACTTCATCTCCCCGTACGCTGTACGCGCAACCGTGAGACTGGTGGCTGGTGTTTGATTAATCTCCTTCCTCGAATGGCGTAATTATTTGGTGTTTGTAAACCTTCTAACTAGAGCCATCAAGTTCCTTCCTCGATTGCCGTGCAACAATTATGCCCGGTCGTGGAGTGAGATGCCTGATAGCTAGCTGCTTGATCCTTGCATATGTGGCTTGCTTCGATCTAGATGCAGCGCGTCCCAGCCAGCAAAACAAGTACTACCACTTGCCTTTCGAGTTGTAGTCTTCCGTGAACCACGTGTACGACGAATTTGTCCTTTGCTGATCCTGGATCAACTTGCTAGCCTTCTGCAGTGCTCTTTTGGTTCCGTCGTGTGTCATCGATCGTCACAGTAGCGCAGAGGGCGGGATTGCAAAGAGACGCACGCGTGGCAGGCTTCAGCGACAGATCGATCTGACCGAGAGCTCGCCAAGGATATGATCGGCGACCTCGATAACGGAGTTGCCCAGCGGATAGAAAATCGCGGCCGGCGGCAACAAGAATTAGCAGCGGATTAGACTTCCGGCTGCACGACCGACATGAGTGCGCAGCGGAACATGGCAACGCAGCGAGACGGCAGAGTTGCAGATCGGACTTCCTGACGGCGACGACAGCAGAGTTGGCAGCGGAATATGGATCGGTGAAGAACACGACGGCGCACCGAGCCGAAACAGCAGATTAACGTCTCGTCGCCCCGATCATCATCGGCTCTGATACCAATGTAAGAAAATTAGGGTTAGGAGCTCTTCGGCCTACCTCTATTCCTCTGCCTTATCGGTGGTGCCGCTCACAATGCATATTGAGACTAGAGGGTGGGACCTTTATATAGACTCCAAATTTCAGATAACTCAATCTGTTTCCAGATAGGACTCGTGACTTGTTAAACCAACCACTATCATTAATAGTCATTGATCGAGCCTATTACTGTTAAACAATTAGGTCCCAACACGCACGTGTGAGTCATGCGCCGAGTTCGAATACAAAATCAAACTCGCAGGGTTTAACAATCCATAGAGCCAATCCTATGAACAATCTGGCATTCCGCTCTATACTGTTCCCGGGTATAATTTCAGCATATTAATATACACTGTGTTTCAGTATAGCCGTACCGGCTTTCTTAATATATTTCCTTAACTACAATTCCACATAATTAATTCCCTGTTATTTCCGTGATGCTTCCACACTGAAGTTTAATTCTAAAAATGTAGTAAATATATAAAATGTTGTAAGACACAATTTCCTACAGCGAGCGGTGGGTGACAGCGGCGCTTAAGCTCAACGAATGGCCAACCCGGACGATGAATCTATCATGGGTCTTGACCAGCTGATGAAATGATGAATATACTACTGTAGTACCGGTTAACCGCCGTACGTGCGTTCATCTTCCTGGCCGGATGCATATCACCTGGCTATCGCACGCATCTAATCTCTTCTGCATGGACGCCACTTGCGACCTTCTGTTTGGAGAGCTCAATGATTTTGTTACTTATGGCATCACTTTGTCTGTCGAATGTATTTTATCGGACACTCGGTGAACACGCGATATTATCACTCGGTGAACACGCGATGTTATCAAGTGTCTCAATCAATAAACATCCGCCTACCTCCTCGACACATGTATTTTTTTGGCAGGATCGAATTTGCTGATTTGTAATGGTACTTGTTTTCATGAGAATGTTCCCGTTTTTTAGTTTCCAAGTGCTCAACTAGCTCCTTTTGTGAAGTAGGTGTAAAGAACATGGTGCAAAATGTTATCTCCCAATTTCACAAAAAGTTGACCATATTAGATGACCAATTATCAAGTATTAAGAATTTTCTCGCCTTATAGATACTTTTGCTCATTCAAATGAATTATGACCGATTTTCTGAAAGAAATAAACTTGAATTAAAATTGTGTGATAGTATAGTCATAACAAATGACAAAACACATTTTAAGGTATCCAAGTGAAAATATTTCCAATAGCCAAAAAGGGTGTCGAAAGATTCAGGTCCAAGATATGAATATATTTTGCCGGCGGTTTAGACCAAGGATTTGGATTTTGTTTTTGCTGGTCGGTCCTGAACAAAATTTTGATGAAATCTCAGACGAAAAGAAAGAACCAAAATTTGAAATAGAACGAAAAATTATTCGCCTTAAAAACATGGATTTTGACATTTTTTATAAAAAACATAAAAATGAATATCATGCATGAATATTTATAATTTTCAAACCTGTCACATTTCATGATAGTGTGACCATATTGGGAGCAAGATGCATCCTGCCATGACCAGTAGTTTCAAAAGAAGTTTCCAGCTTCATGTCACAAAAATATATATTTATTTTCTAAGGGTCATATATGAGTTTTTGTGAAGCAAGTGCAAATAATATTGTACAAAATACCACCTCTCCATTTTTCACACAAATTTGACCACATTGGATGGAAAGTTTCAATTACTAAGAATTTTCTCAATTTTTAGCTACCTTCACCCATTTAAATGAATTCTAGCTGTTTTATATAACTTTACCATATGGGAAGCCTCTAAGGTGTCGACTTTTATATTAAAGCCACCACAAAGGGTTCAAGGAAATACATGTGGTGCATCAAAGAAGGGTGGGGGGGGGGGGGGGGGGTGGAACAAAGATAGCACCGTTTAGTGAAAGTGTCAATTGTAGCCTATTTTTCAAAAGTAATTCTTCAGCCTATTTTTCAAAAGTAATTTAATTTAATTTATAGTAATAGTTTGCTCTTAAAATCATCCAAAAATCATTTATGTGCTGAAAAAGGGGTTGTGAAACAAAGTGCCAACAATAAGGTGCATGGCGCCTATGAAATTTCTACATAAAGTAGACCATATTGGATGGCTAATTAACAAGAATAGAGAACTTCCTCTCTTTGTGGCTACATTAACCCATTTAAATCAATTTCAGCAGATTTATTGAAAGTAATCCGAAGTTTAATGACAAATGTGTGATAGTTTTCTTCTATAAATCACCAAGAATATTTTTAAGATATCCATGTAAGATTCTATGTAATAGCCAGAGACAGTGTTGAAATATTTTGGTCCTAGCTCTGAATTTCGTTGGCGATTTTGATCCGGTTTTAGAAAAATATCAACAAAAATGGTAAAAAATGTCCAGAAAATACAATCATTTGGCATGGAGTCCTGTATGTGTAATAGTTGTTAGAAAAAATGATAAATATTGATTTTGACATATTTTATAGAAAACCTTGACAAAATGGACTATCATGTGTGAACATTCATGAGTTTCAAACGAAATGACCATGGTGATGGCTATATCCATGACATAGTTCATGATAATGTGACCATATTGGGCACAAAGGTGCACCTTTTCAATTTTCCAAAATAATAGTAACAAAAGAAGTTTACAACTTTTTATCAAAGAAATGATTTCCAATTTCATAAAGATCACACGAACTCATGTATCTACTTTATATCTTTATGTACATCCAAGAGGTCACAAGATTTTATGTATAGACATCTCTCAACATAGCATCACATAAATACGAAGAGAGTAAATACTAGAGAATTACTCAATCTAAAATTGTGTACTAGATCGATCGTACCTCAAACTTAGATGAATAAGAATAAGGACACAAAGATGAATGCTTCATTATGGTTATCACCGTGTTCAATCTTATAAATACAAGAGCAATGGAGATATGGAGGCGATGATGAAGATGACGAGGATCGATGAAGAAGCATAGAAGTTCCGATGAATCCCTACGCCAAACCATCCGGTACGAGCGCGGGTACAAGCATGCTCGGTCGTACCACGCAGGGCAAACGTTCTCTTTACTGTGTGCAATGTTGTATTGTGAACGTCATTTCCTTATATGAATTTAAGTAGCCGCTCCGGTGTCCTTGAAATTGTATGGACAAGCCCAACAATCTCCTTGCATTGCATCTTTAACTTGGCTTACTGAAAAAATAATCCTCATTAGCCTTGCATCTAGTGCCGTAACTTTTCTGGATTGATTCCAACTTAGATTCTTCCATTGTGCTAAGTTCATAGAAGTTCCACTTCATCTGCACAAAAAACCAAGGAAAAGTAAGAAAATTAAAGAATATGCGATGATCACAATATAATGCTTCGAATCTAGTAATGATGCATAAAACATTAAAGTAGATAGATGCCCTGGAATATATCCCGCACGGCCTCACCGATCTCGAGGCGAATATCAAGGATGAGGAGATCAAGGAGGCGGTGTTCTCGCTCCCCTTGGTAAAAGTACTTGCCAGGTTCATCGGAGCATTCTTCAAGTCTTGTTGGGACATCATGAGAGGAGAAGCTGAAAACCTCCGATAAGCCTCATTCTCAACATATCGACAATCTACTCCAAGATCATGGCTAACCCGGCTTGCCTCACAACATTCATGTCAACCCTTCGCGGGCCAAGAAGAAAGACATAAAGATTGCATAGTGCCACCACGTGTTGCAGGACATGAAAGGTCCTCCGGTGGTTGCTCTGCTGTCCCGCCTCAGGCCTCCAAATTTATACTAGTACTGTTCCATTTGGACGTTGTGTGAAGTGTCGAGCGCTGGTTGCTCGTCTCCTTCGTCGAGGCCACCGGCCAGATGGCGGACCAGACAGGGTCCCGTCCGACGCGGCGCTGCGTTGTGTGATGGGACGCCTTCTTTCTCTTATCCAGTGCAGCGGGATGTAACGTGGATATTCATCGAGGATCAGATCGTCCACGGAGGACGATGACGATGCTTAATTCGGACTAGATTATTACTCCTGTGGTCTCTGAAAGCTACCTGTAGCTTTGCCCAGATGAGGCTTCTGCGGCTGTCCAGCTAGGATGGATCCACGGTGGAGACCAAAGTTTATCCATCTTCCCAGACAGTGCCACCTGTGCACGGTCCTATCCTGTCTGCATGAACTTGCTAGGAATACGTATTAATTTTGGTTTTGGGAGCTCAATCATTTAATTGGTTAAAAATTAACAAACTGATTGCAGAGAGTTGCGTGAAAGGAACTACTGACTACTCCGAAGCTTCGTTCTGATCAGAGCTGCCGGAATTAGTCAGGCTCTTGGTCTATGACTTCCGGCGATAAACTTCTAGCGATGATACAATACAAGAGGGATTACGGGTCCTGATGTGAATTTTGTTTGTCTGTTAGCTCGATCTGCGAGGTAGTAGCGCGTAAGCAACCAATTTCAGAGTTTAGGACGTAAGGTCCCAGGAGGAGATGTGCCGCGTCGACAGAGCAACATCTATTGCCACGTTATCCTTCAGCATGCATGTCGACGCAAAACTTGACGTAAGAAGTTCCATTAATTTGACATATCCTAGGAGGTCGGCTGCAAGAGAGATTTTTGTTTGTAACTGTATATGAGACGATCTTTAGTGAAGAGTGGCGCCAAATAATTCAGACGAACTCATTGCAAAAGGAGAATGTTTTCTAATACTCCTCGAGTCTTCTCCTGGTAATCGCACTTGGCAGATGTATATCACTTGGCAATCGCACGATCCTATCTTGCTAGTAATTTTAGTTTTGTTTTGGAAGCTCAATGATTTCACTGCTGGTACTCCATTGGCAGAGAACTGAGAGTTGCGTGAAAGGAACTACTCTGAATTTTCGTGAGAGCAGCCGGAAATGGTCAGACTCTTGACCTATGGCTGCTACTGATACAATACAAGAGAGGTACGGTCCTGGTGAGAACTACTTGCATGCTGAAGGATAACGTGGCAGTAGATGTTGCTCTGTCGACGCAAGAGTATAATTTGAAAGCTCAGCGAGGCCGCGCATTGCCAGGTAACCCTTCCAGCATGTGCATATCGAGTTGTCGACACAAGACTCACTGTAACGACTTAATAATGAGTTCTGTTTGACATGTCCTAAGCTAGAGCAGCCTGCAAAAGAAGAAATGCTTTCTAATTGTCCATATTACGATCTTAAATTGAAAGAGTCCATGACGCGGAACTCGGGAACGCGGTCTCCCTGTGTCTCTTTCTCACCCCGTCAAAGTGCACATGTTCGTTTTTCTTATGTTGAGAAAATTCATGTCACATTTTCTTAGGAAAAGATTTGTCAAATTTGTTTAGAGGAAATTTCATTGCAGTCCATGTTACACATTGGATCTTCTATCTAGAAAATACCGGTCTACGCAATTTTGGACCTCGCATCTCTTTCTGCCTCTGTGCGTATGTGTGCACGTTTTCTTGTTGAGAAAAAACACGTCACGTCTTTATAGAAAAAGATTTAGCAAAAAAATATTAGAAGAAAAATTGTCGCCGTCTATGTTACAGTTTGTGTCCTTGTATATGAAGAAAAGGCTGGTCTAAACGGCCTAACATTTTGCTTCCTGTTTCATGGTACGGGTCTTGACAATCAGGCAAAGAAGCGATGGAATGCGATCACACTTGTGTGGTCGTCCCTCTGGAAAGAACGGAACGAACGCATCTTCAACCATAGACCATCGACGGCGCATGCATTCCTTCGACGAATCATTGACACGGCAACGGATGGATCATATGCTGGACGCAAACTTGCTAGGCAGTTTGCGCAGCGACCAAGGGAACCTAACTGAATAGGTGTCCTGCTGTTTTTGTTCAGGCCAGAGAGCCACTTGCTGTACCTGCTGTGTTTCTTTCTCTTCGCTAGTTGAGCTTCGGCTGCTGTAACAAACCATGTAAACTTTGCTTCTTCTTCCAAGTTTATCGCAAGTTTATGACTTGCCCCATGTTTCGTTTTGTAATAGTATTTGTTATTACGACATGCAATTTCATATGCAAATAATGTCGTCCTCGGATGCACACGGAACGATAGAATCTGAGTTGTGGGAATTAAATATAAATTATAATCGGTTGTGATTTAATTTTTTACTTTGATTTCGAAATTTGATGCCAAATGTGTGGTTAAGACGGTGAACAGCTTGTAACTTATAACTCTCTGAAACTTAATACATAGATAGGCATATCTCCTGCGCATTCTCGAAACAAGGAAGTGCCAAATGTGTGGTTAGGATGGTGAATTATGAGAAATCACCAGATCATATCTTTGTATTTAGTTTTAGAGAGTTACAAGTTACTAGCATGAAGTTGATCATCACAAACAACCCCCTAAACTCGAGCAACACTCCCCACAAGAAAAGACAATCTCATATGGCATCTACGACACGACACACAAGAAACAAACGCCACCGCCGTACAACATCAACCAGCAAACCTGTCGGCCACCACGAGAACACATGCCCCGCAACGCAAGGACATTGTTGCCGCATGAACCGCTGCCTTTGCAAGATTCCATCTCTAAGAAAGATAGGCAGAGCTATACCACTTAAGCGTCGGATCGACGTTGTCACGCCTCGAATTTTGTACCATCTTATAACTGACAGACACTGCCACCGCTTGGCAAGAATTCCTCGGCTCCCACTGCCCAAGTGTGCATGAGAGAGCGTCACATGAAACCATGCACCTTGCGCACAAGAGCCCACGAACGATACTTTCTGCCAAGTCTTTGGCAGCGAAAGCGATGATGCTTAGCCCAATGCATCGAGGACATCCACTGTTGTGCAGACCTACGCGGTGCCCAATGCCGCCACACATCCAAGTCTTCATCTCGTCAATGGGGAAACGAGCTCCAAAACCATGCCTCGAAGGAGCCTCAAACCGCCAAGCCAAACCAAGATTTCCTCAAATGTCAAATTGTCAATAGTGTTGAAGTGTGTAAGTGAACTGTCTGGCCCTTTCAATCAGATCGGTCTTTTGGAATAGTTCTTAGCGCATGAAGGTTGACAAAAAGAACCTCCACTGTGACAATGCCCATAGACGTCTCCATGTCATATGCAACCCCAAGGCCGGCAAAGTATTTCTCCCTAGTGGGAGTCCAATGAACCAAGAGAGCTAAAGGCACAAGAAGTATCAGCACGTTGGAGGCGCCCATCGACGCATAAGAAAGGGGTAGGGAGAACAGATCCGGGAGCCATGGATATGCCCTCTCCAGCTCGCTTGAAGTCCGCCAACCATCCATCGGGTCCCGTGCAGCAAATGAAATGTCTTCATATCGCGTTGTGAGCATGGGCTGACTACTACGAAACGACGGCCTCTTCGTCTGCTTCAGCATCTAAGATAACGGAATAAGGTTCCATATTCAGCATCCAAGCACAACAAAATATAATAGGTTGTAAAAAGGTTTTGAAAGTGGAGTCTACTTCGCTTCAAATGCTACCTTCTCCTAACAAAAAATTAACTGAAATTATGTCGGTGCATCTTTTTATATCCGCATAATTTTCAGGTGGAACAATTCATTTAATCCGAGTTGGCAATCGCACTTGTCTCTCCTAACTTGCTAATTTTCGCTACGTTCTGGAATCCGGTATTGGGCAGGAGTTACGTGAAAGGAACATAGTTCAGGCCTTCAGGGTCTATGGCTGCTACAAGAGAGACACGGTACTGACGAGAACTATATTTTGTTTTTTTAGCTCTGCGAGGTCGCACAGTCGGAACAAAGTTCAAGGACCAGGAGTTGGTGCTGGTGGACACAGCAAGATGGTCACGTTGCCCTTTAGCATCCTACTATATATAAAAGCGTGAAGCAATCGGGCCACTGTAGCTTCTGTAGCAGCGACGTAACAGTGCCCGGCCGCCTCTCGGCCGTCCGATCGCCAATCCGACGGCCCGGAGACGGCCACGGCACTGTAGGTGGAACAGTAATACAGTGCGACCGTCCAGCGACGATCGGACGGTCCGCAGAAGCCGTCCGTGACAGTTTTGCACAAACCCCTTCAGGAAAGCGAAAATCAAACCCGCAGTCCAGGATAACGTGTACCAAACGACAGAGGAGGACCTATTTGCAATTCCAAAAAACTATAGCGTCCTTCGCGAAAAATCGTCAGAAACTACACCTGCCCTCTCCTCTCCCGCGCGGCCCGCAGCGCCGTCGCCGCCGCCGCCGCTTCTCGCCGCCGTTCCCGACCTCCCCGCATAGATCCACGACCACCACGAGCACCGCCGCCGTCGCCTCCGCCTCCTGCCCGACACCACGTGCCAGGATGGCCGCACCGCGCGGGGATCGTCGGCGCCGTGCCGCGGTCCTCCGCTGCTTCTCGCCACCGCCGGCGCCTCTCCGGCATCCAATAGGGGGCGGCGCCGCCGCCAAAGCCCTCCCCGTGACGTGGCGCACACAACGCGCCAGGCACGCGTGCTGGGATGCCGGCGTTCGCCGCCGGTGTCCGCCGCGCCGCCGCGGCCGAGCCACCGTCCGGTGACGTCACCACTAACGTCACCGCGCGGTTGAGCTGGGCTGGGCCGCTTGATGGGCCGGCCCACCGCGCTGCACAGCCGGCTCAGCCTGTTTTTTTTTTCTTTTTTTTCCCTACCTTTCCCAAATAAATTTAACAATTTGTAAAACACGACTTAAACCAGAAAAAATTGGTAAACATTTCCAAATCCACCCAAACCAAATTTCAATAAAAAAAGAGAGCCATTCCAACCACTTCACAACATTTTAAAGTTATTTCAAATTACAAACAAATCTTAAACAATAAAACCATTCGTAATTTACAAAATACATATATCGAATTAAAAATCCCACAAAACATACGGATGCGTGAATTTAAAAAATTTAAATTCTACTAACCATGGTAATAAAAAAAAACAACATGACTACAGTAATAATCACTTAATATTAAGCAAAATTTAACAAACGTAATCAAAATTCAAACACGAACAACCTCGCAAAATTACGTTTGCAAAACAAATTTACTTGAACTTTCACCAATTCAAGAAACAAACAATTTTAAAATAGCCATTCGTATATTCAAAATTTGAATCCAAAAAACAATTTATTAACATAACACAAACAAAAATTGCTCACTACTTATGCCATACGACCAAATTTCGTGTTTGAATACTTCGAAATTTAAACATCTTCCAAAAATAGGCATTCCACAAACGTAAATAAATTTACAGACAAATTGCTTCCCAATTTTAAAAATTTCCCAAAATCAATCATTTTACAAACACTCCAAATTTAACAATTTCCACAACTCAATCAATTTGCAGACACAATTCCTTTCCCAAATTCCGACAAACCTAATTCCGAACAACTTCAAAGTACAACTATATAAAATTTGAACTTTCCACACCACACTATTTCTTCTTTTTAACCATAATTCCAAAATATGAACACACTTTTAAAGAACCTCTGCCTACAAATTTTTTTTCCTTTTCCTACAACTGTTTTTCCTATTCTTTAAAAAACCTTTACCAAACTTCCCAACTACATGTTCAAAAATTTTCAAATATGCAAAATTGTAAAGCCTAAATCAAGTTCAAAAATGAATGTCTACCAAATTAAACAAATTTAAAACCCAACCAATTTTTTTTCTCTTTTACCGTAAACTTTCCCCTAATATTAAAAATCTATTTGAGCATTTCGAAACAAAATTCATATTTACATACCTTCCAAATTCAAACGCCACCCATCTCCAAATATTTCTAGATATCAAAATAATACAAATTTAAATATGTTTCAACACAAACATTCCAAAAAATTCAGACCATTCTTCATTCTTTATTTCCAACAATTTCCACATTTAAAAAAAAACTTCCAAATATAAAGACTTTCCAATTTCAAAATATACCGAACAGGTGCGGCATTGCTGCGCCATATACCTAGTGTCGATATAAAAGTCAATGTAAGACATTCGCGAAAAGAATGCCATTTGTAAGAAGTTCTATTTGACCTGTCCTAAGAGCTCGGCTGCAAAAGGTAATTGTGTCTCTTTCTCACTATACATGTGCATGTGTGCCTTCTATTCATGTGTTGAGAAAATTCATGTCCATGTCAAAAAAAAAAAGAAGAGAAAATTCAAATCACATGTTTTTCGAAACACATTGGCAACTATTGTTGAGGAAAATTTGTTACGGTCCACATTATGGACTTTTTATCTAGGAGAAGCCGGTCTAACAATTTCGGACCGCACATATCTTTCTCCTTCCGTGTGTATGTGTACACGTATTCTTGCTGAGAAAATTCATGTCTCAGCTTGTAAAATCAGAAGACAAAAGGTCGTGATCCGCGCTACAGTTTGGCTCCTTTTATATCGAGAAAAATCCTGTCAAAACGGCCTAACCTTTTTTTTCCTATGCTTCTTGTTCGAATAAGATATACCAAGTCTTCTCCAAGTCGCTAAGTTTTTTGCAAGTTTCAGACTTGCTCCCATGTTCTATACAATAATGTTTGCTACTACGAGAGGAATTTCATATGCAAGTAATACCGTCCTCGGATGGATACTGAATGATGGAGTCGTGCGTGTTAGCATCTACTCCCTCCGTTTTTTTAATATAAGATGTTTTAATATTTGTCCACATATATACAAATGTAGGTATACATGTTTTAGTGTGTAGAATGCATCTAGACAATATTTAAAAAATGGAGGGAGTAGTATATTTTTTCTCTCTCAAAGGTACTGCCGATGACAAATCGGCAATTAGCCTTGAATCACATTCAGTGGCAAGTATACCTTCTCTCTCAACAACAACATAAACTGAAACATAGTTTATCATTTTGAATATCTTTTTTGTAGAAATTTCAGATAAAAAGGAGAATTTTAAACAGAGGAAACGATAATATAATCTTATTTTGCTGGTCTCTTCTATTCTTAATTAATGAAAAGACCAAATAAAAATCTGAAGGAATGTTAGAGCAAAGGCGGAGCTGGAGCTCGAGTCACCCTGATGCACACTTTACTATGGCGTAAAAATCTCAAGAAACAGTCTACTATATAAATGTATGGTTTATAACTGGTAGCGTTGACATAATAAGAGACAACGTATAAATACAAAAGACCTAGTAATGAAAAATAGAAAAATCCTACTTTATTAATGAAACAAATGACAAAGTTACTGGAAAAGGATGTCTTGCATTCAAATTCCAAAATACATCATCAAACACCAAGTTCTAACAGTTAGAGTGGTCCTTAGAAGCTAATAATGGTGAGATTTACGAGGGAGCTTAATCATATGACCAGGCTAACTAGCCGGTCTTTGTGAAAGATACTTTGGGCCAATGATAACACGCTAAAGAAATGTCCATGAGGTTGCTTCTGCAGCTGGCCAACTGGAATGAATCCTAGTCAGCTGGTGAGTTATTGGAGGAGTTGCTAGTTTCGGTGGAGCACTTTTATTTTATGGGTGGCATTTTTTCTTTCTCATTACAAGTGGCATACTTTTTATTACACAAGTGGCCCTTGCCTATCACATGAGCCATATCTTGTATGGACTTGATATTCAACAGAGTACATAGTATTCAGATATTTTTGGCCTAAACACAATTTGACAAACATGCCATGTTTCCTGTTCAAATAAGATTCCCAGATTAATGTTCTCACAAGTCTTCCCTAGGTCGCAGTCACTAAGTTTATTGCAAAGTTAAGACATGGTGCCATGTTCTTCGTTTTCTTTATTAGCACAAGAGGCAATTTCAGATGCAAATAATGTTTCCCTTAGGTGCACATTTGAAATTTGGAACGAGTTGTAGGGTCTAGATTCCGATCAACTGTAGTTTAGGTTTGGACCTAGGATTAGTTTTAGAAGTTCCCATTTCAAGATCTGAAGTTTTCTCTTTAAGGACATCGCCAAACGGACAAATGAAGACCGGTTTGGAAATGGGATCCACTACCTCTGTTCCAATATGTAAGATGTTTTCGTAGGTTATTTTTAGCCTATCGAAACGTTATATATATTGGAACAAAGGTAGCACTTCAGTGCAAGCAACACCTTCTCATCTCATCCAACGCAAAATAACCGTCGCAAATTTTGGACATCTCCATGTGGGATTCCTGACTGTAAGATGGAGATGTTATGCATGGGTCTAGCAAAATTTTCTTGTTTTGGGCCAATGATAGTTGGTAACGTGCTGAGAGTAAAACAAATGTCCATAAGGTCGTTCCTGCAGCTGTCCAACTAGGTTGATGAGCTATTTTAGGAGTTGCTAACTTTGGTGGAGCACGCTTTTATTTTACAAATGACACTTGGTTACCTGTCGCATGATCCTGTCCCGTTTGACCTTGCTGTTTCCCGACCAAAACTGGTCCGGTCAGACTTTTTTGTTGTTGCTAGATTGTCATTTGACTTCTCGGGACAACTATAAGTTTTCTTGCAGTGCTATGGTTTGGGCCCATTTTCTAGAAGAAGGCCAGTAAAACGGCCCAACGTTTACACCTGGACAGAAAAGAGCCCATAACGCATTACCGTGTGTACAGCACCGCAGAGCCCACGAAACCGGAGCCGAGAGGAAGAAGAGGAGAAGGCGGCACCATGGCGGCGGCTCATGCGGCACCGGCGTCCCCCACCCACCGCGCTTCCGTTCAGGCGACGTCGACCCCGCCGTACCCAAGCGCGGCCAGGATCGCCGACTCCTCCTGCTTCCCCCAGTACACCGCCTCCCTCAAGTGTACGCATCCGCCCCCACCCACCCTAATCCTAATCCAGCCCCCACCCCGTCTCACCTTCTGGTCATGATTTCCGAATGATTCCATGCGTTCATGACGGATCTATGATCAAGTTTTGTTGTATTTTTAGGTTTGGAGGCCAGCCAAGACAAGAGCAAGTGCCAGCAGCAGTTCGACGACTACAAGGAGTGCAAGAAGAGAGAGGTTTCCTTTAATCTTTCTCCCAATTCCTCTCTAGCCTTTTGTGATGATGGTATATGATGGATGGCTTCGAATTACGCACACCTCGCTATTAGCTAACATGTATGTGTTCTGTGCACATGTTTGTTCAAGAGGACCTATAGCTTATACCGGACAGGACAGCAAGTTCCAAATTTAAAGTTGAAACCTGTCTTTAGTGGACATTAATTCTTTGAAGTTTCCTTTGAAAACGCAAATTAAAGCACCTCCTAGTTACATTTTTGTTTGCCCAACTGCTCTAAGCGCTTTTGGTACAACATGACCAAGGCTTCTCTCTCAGGAATCAGTGATTATGTGAACACTACAAAAGGGCATGGTTCTAATTTGATTTAGAGTAATTAACAAGTGCATACGAAGTAACATTGACATCCACATATAGAAAGGGCATTGGGATATGGAGTGCCAACTACACTCTACTGAGATCATAACCATGAGAGCGGACATACACATAGAGACATGTATTGAAACTTGAGCGAAGTACTTCCTGCTTTCGGTACTTCCTTTCTTGGTCAATGAGCTGGTATACGGTATCCTTAAGAAGTCTAGCCTTGGGAATATGGTTACATTCCATTCTCAGTAACCAATTTTCCTTCGTCGCTATAGTTCAGTTATGTGCACATCAGATGCTCTCTTCTGGACTACAGAAACAAGCATACAGGGTGAACCAAGTAGCTACCTTCAAGTGGCCTTGTGCACTTGCTAATATTTGTTCAAAGAGTTCCTATAGGTTATCTTGGACAGCAAGTCCCAACCTGGAAGTTGAAACTTATCTGTAATGGACTTCCTTAATTACCTTTTAGAACAAAGATTAGTGCACCAAGTTGTCATCTTTTTGTTTTGCCCAAGAGTAAGTCTGTTTTAAACCTTGAACTCATGCCAAGCTCTGCTGCGGCGGCCGCGGGCTACTCCTGGGACGCCAACGCGTGGAATCCAATCCACGCTTTCTTGCCCAACAGCAATACCCGCCTCAACTCCAGCATATCGGAGACTCCCCTACAACTTGATCTTCCTCCCTGACTCTGCCTTCCGCTGCCGCCCTCGTCCGCCAGCACGTCCGAGTACACCAACGGCATGAGCAGAGCAGCTATAGTCAATCAGGAGCTCGCCGTGGAGAAACAGAGAGACTGGGCGGGATGGCTATGACACGTGGGCCTCTATAGTCAATGAGAGTGTAAAGTGATCCCGGTTGGATCTTCATTCACCGGGGCGCCAAACTGGTTCAAGGTTGAGATTGACCAGGATCAATAAGTATTCGGTGCTGATTTCAGGCATTCTGAGTTTTATATTTGACCGGGCTGGCTCTATGAGTTTAAGGTTCAAAACAAACTTTTTGCCCAACTGCTCTAAGCACTTTTGGTACAACATGAACGAAACTTCTCGCATTCCATATATTGCATAATAGGGGGAGAAACCATTTTCAAGTCATTTATAATTTAGACTAATTAACAGGTGCATAAGCAGTAATGTTAACATGCACATACTGAAAGGGCATCATGACATTGAAAGCCAACTATACTGTACTGAGTTCGTAACTATGAGTGAACACCTTAGTCTAAAAAAAAACTATGAGTGAACATACGCATACTGACATACATAAACGTATTGAAACTTGGAAGTGCTTCCTGCTTTGGATACATTCCTTTCTTGGTCAGTGAGCTGGTATACGGTATCTTCAGAAGTCTAGCATTGGGAATATGCTTTACATTCCATAGTAACCAATTCCCCTTCGTCACTATAGTTCAGTTCATGTGCACATATGATCTCTTTTGAATTACAGAAACAAGCCCCCAGGGTAACCAAGGTAATTCACTTGAAGATTTAGCTACTTTTGAGATTTTAAACAGTGCTCTGTATGGTACCTTGCCAGGCCTGCCAGTACCTTCCTTTGCTTATGTGACCAGTTTTTCCACTGTGTCAATGGCCTCTTTTGCTCACTCCTTGATGCTTCCAATCAAATTCTTCATTGTATAAAACTAGGACTTGATAACTGTGTTATAAAGGATATTAGGAAAAAAAAATATTCACAGCTACTCCATAGCCTGTACACACGGATCCTACTAGTGTATTTGAAATGTTTTGAATATGACATCACTCCTCAGATTGTAAGCCAATGCAGCACCGCCTTATACTCTTCTTTCTGGCATTTTGAGATTTAAAGGAAGAATATATGTGTTCATCTTGTTTTAGCATTCTTTTTTGCTCCTTGAGAACTAACTTCTGGTCTGCTATGAAGTCTAAATTCTTTACTTTGTCTTTCTAAATATGTAGTCATCCTATGGTCCTTGATTTGCAATTGTGTAATGGTAAATACCATATTCATTGTACTATTAATCTTCACCTTGTCATTTGAACCTTCAGTGGTCCTTTGCCTTCCTGAGTTATCCCTTACATCCCTGTCATAGATCTTTAGCAGATATGATAAGATCTCAACCTGTAAAGTGTTTGTGTGGATTGCGATATCGGCATTCCAATGAGGTTTGCATGGAGATGGAAATTTCTTAGCAAATCGACATGACATACCTTATACTCACATACCAAATAGATTTCAAATTACCTGGATTATTATTGTGAACTACTAGCATCTACCCAAAATTTGCTTCTAAATTTCAGTTTTGTCCTTATATATAAACAATACTGAAGAGTTCTCTACACATATGTTAGCTCTATCCTATTGGTTTCCTTCTTTTGAGTGCATCTCACATGTCGCATGTACTACGATGTTTGCAGAGGGAGGCTCGGCTTGAACGAAACCGGAGCCGGACATTGTTCGGGTGAGCAATTCAAGGAGCATTGTGCAGTGACCGAAGAGTTAATTCTAGTGATCACGACTTGTTTGATTTCCTCATACTATTTAGTTGTCAAAGTTAGAAAATAGTAGAGCACTCTGGGTTCAGAGAGATGTAAGGACTAGAGAATTTCTACAATAAATGGCACTCCCAGGAATGCCTGTACATGTCGGATGCCTGAAACCGTGTCGTCTCGACATGCGGTCTGGATGCTTTGTATTTCAATGATGTTATGTTGT
Organism: Poa pratensis; assembly: GCA_947311845.1. Lineage (NCBI taxonomy): Eukaryota > Viridiplantae > Streptophyta > Magnoliopsida > Poales > Poaceae > Poa > Poa pratensis. The sequence continues at coordinate 39,241,267 of CAMZMU010000063.1, forward strand.
GTTTCGATGGTATATTGAATTCTGAAAAACACGTGAGAGACTCTAATATACAAATAGATGGAGAGAAAGCTCCTGATTGCGAAGTTTCGTAGCACGGAAGAAGGATGGTGGGTTGTTCTGTGGCATCTAAGCAAACAACTTCTTAACTAAGCATCTCACCTGATTGGCACTCGCCCTAGTCAGCCGGTGGTAAGCATCGTCAGGCATGGATATAAAAAAAAAGCTTGAAACGTTGTCCGCTGGAGGCAGGTCTTATTGACTTGAATTAAACTTTTGGAGACTACGACGGGAAGTACTTTGTTTGATATCTCTGCGATTCCAAACCAGTATGGGAAATGCTGTTTATCAACCGGCTGTAGCAACAGTCGGTTCCGTCGCTGGCGCGTGACGCGCGCGATCCGTGCGACCCGGGACAGAAAAAGTGGACGTGCGTCATCCTTTCCTTTTTCCCTAATCGCGTATGCTTTCTGACGCAACACACATGGGTACGACTTAAAAAAGGTAACCCTTCGCGAAGAGAAACGGTAGCGAGAGCGAGCGTACGTACGGACACGTGTCGTGCGTGCACGGGTAAGGGAGCAGTAGCGGACGAAGCCCCCCGTGGCTAGGGCTGGAATCGAGCCGAGCCGGCTCGTGACTTGGCTCGGTCAGGCTCGGTAAAACTCAGAGCTGAGCCTGGCTCGGCTTGGTGTTGTAAAAATTCCGTGAAGTGGGCTCGAGGCTCGGCTCGGTGGGCTCGCGGCCCAGCTCGACGGTTCGCGAGCCTGCCTCCAGATTCTAATCTTTAATTCTCAACCTCTACCTATCGATCCCGTCACCACTCCCTACCTCCTTTCCCTCGCAGCCTCGCTAACGCCGACGGCGGCCGGGAATACCGAAGCAGGCCGCCGTCACCGCTCGCCGTCCATGTGTAGCAGAGAGAACGGTGCTCGCCTGACCGCTGCCGCCGACGCTGACCTCTGCTACAGAAGCCAGCCACCAACGCCGGCCGCCGCCGGCCGACCCATCTTCTTCTCCAATGGATCTGCTTACTGACTGCTCCTCCCGGTCCCCTTAGGTCTCGCGGCTATCCCGCTGGTTGTACGCTGCCGCCGGCAAGTGCGTATATTTTCCGATTTCTTCATCAGGCATCTTGTTTTGCTATCCCCTTTTATTTCCCTCCCGCTACAGATTGGATGCTGCTTCGCCTCTTCTCATGGAGGGATACGAATGATAATACTTGAAGGCCATCCATCGCCTATAATCAACATATACGTTCATGCCTGTACTTGTTTGCATTCGTAGTGGTGTCGATAATTAAGTCACATTTGTTTAGAGATGTCAGATGTATGCTATGGTTCAGTATTCAGATTGTTATTTGATATATTCATACAGACAAAAGACTGAAGCAAAATATAGTAAATGGTGATGTATGAGACTATTGGACCAAGTATATGTATTTGTGTGGTGGACTTGTCATGTATGTCACTATTATGTTTAGTTGATACTTTATGAAATTTGTTAGACAATGTTATGGATATACTCATGCTCTATAGTTCATTATAATTATGAAATGTTACATATACACATTGAGAAACAAAAAAGACAAATACACTGTATTTGTCTTTTTTGTTTCTCAATGTGTATTTCTATTTTGGATCTGAAATTTTTGGAGCTTGTTGACACATTCCATGTGAACATTCACACTTTTTTGCAGAATTTTTGAAACAACAAAATTGACTTTTTTCAAAATGGTAGCATGGGAGCATGGAAGGGGCTGGATCACTGGATATTCTCCCCTAGTCAGAGACCCACGTCTACTGCTGGTCCAGTAGTAATATAGTCTTTCACAGTAGGGCTGATGCACAAAGCTCATTTTAGGCGATTTGTTTGATGTTCTATATGGTGTTGAGAATTCCTACAAATGCGTTTCTTTTTTGTTTTGCACGAGTAAATGTTACACTGATTTTCTGCACTATGCTACAAAGGATTTGTTTAATTGCTACAAACGAGTTTCTGTAATGTTGGATGAGTTGGCCACATTTTTTGGATGAGTTATTGTTTTCTTTTGCAAACAGATATATGTGTGTTTTTACATTGCACTGCAAATAAACTAGGTTTTATTGCAGACCCTGTTGTGTTTTGCTACAATGGCGTGTCCAAAATATTTTTATGATTCAGACGGTAATGCTGCAAAATGGCGCCGCATTTTTTCAGAAATGCTACATACACAATAAAAAAATGTTTACGCTCTTTTTTTTACAACATGTATGTGTTTAAAATGTTACATATAATTTTACAATAGATGTAGCTGTTTTTACGTTGTGCTACAAATAAACTGGGTTTTGTTGCATATCTTGTTGTGTTTTGCTACAATGTTGTATCCAAAATGTTTCTACAGATTCACACGGTAATGCTGCAAAACGGCGCCGTATTTTTCCACAAATGCTACATACACAATAAAAAAATGTTTACACTCGATTATTATTTTTGCTACATGAGTATGTTTAAAGTGTTACAAATAGTACAACAAGTTGTTGCTCTCCACGGTTGAGGCAGAGGGATTTGATCTAACAGGATACGAGCTGGATTTGGCAACAACCGTGGAGTAAAAAACACTGTTGCTGGGCTCCACCACGTGGACACGTCGGGTTGTACGTAGGCCAGCGACATGTACGGATTCGCACGTCTCAGGCTAGCTCAGCACCCCGAAAGGCGAAAGCGACGTTTCACGTCAACGGCGCGGAAGGCGGCTGTAGCAACGTCGATTAAGCCGACTGACGCGTCGAAACATTTAGAACTACTCTAGATTATGGATTCTGCTAATCCACAACTAGCTGTGTTTCAATTGAGTCACACACGTTTTTTCAGTCGTTCGATTGTCTCTGACATTCGCGTGGTCGTTTGTACTTTTGCGTCGTGCGTTGCTCAGGGTACATGTCTGTTGGTTATGGGCTTTTTCTGGGTTTTTGGATATGAGCCCGTTACAGATTATCCAGAGACTGCTGTTTGGATTTCTCTTTTCCGCGTGTGTTCCTGCCGCGTGTCTCTTTTACGTCGGTGGTGCAAGTGCAACTCTGTCGAGCATTCAGAGGGGATAAGGCGGAGGGAGAGAGGAGCAGAGTCCTGGACTCCTGGCGATTGATTTTCACTCGGGGGGCAGCGCATGACGAGGACCGCCGATGGAGACAGGAGAGGTCGCTGGCGACCGAGGTATGTATCCGTGCAGCGCTCCCGGTCACCTCCTCTCCTCCCTCCGCCAAATCGAGATGGGAGATCCCTGTAGGAAGATGTCACTTGCATGGGTTGCTGTAGGCGTTTTTAGGTTATGTCTGTTCCGTTGAGTTGGAGATGGTGATTTTTGTCTGCATTAATGTGGGTTATGGGGTACAAACAAGTTCGATCGTAATGGTTTTTTGAGTGATTGTTGCTGTAAGTGGGTGGTTTGTCCCCGTGTTGTTGGTGGATGGAATAGGGGAATCACTCAATCGTTGAGGGAATGCTTTCAGGCTTCAGATCCGTGGTCTTTTCACCATCAGGTGTTTGTCATTAGCGTTTCAGATTGGCAAAATAAACTATGTGATGTGCTAGCCTGAATGTGCATCAAGTGTTCATCATTATTTTTCCTGAATGTGCTAGCCAAAGGTGCGTTCATGGTCAGATTGGCAAAATAAACTATGTGATGTGCTAGCCTGAATGTGCGTGTTCATCATTATTTTACCTGAATGTGCTAGCCAAAGGTGCGTTCATGGTACAGAATGGTGGTGTTGGCGCTTATTTTTCCTGCATGTGCATCAAGTGTTCATCATTATAGTTCTGGGTCATTGTTCTGCAACTAAACTTTTGTTATGTGTTTTCTCTGATGGGGAGGAATAAGACAGGGTGTATGGCATGTAACGGTGGTTCTGATAGGTATCAGCCTGCTGACCTGCATGTAATGGTGTGTGTACTGAAACTTCTTTTTTCAGGTATATAATCTTGGAAATTCAGTGTTTTACGCAACCAAATTTTGTAGAAATTTTATTTTCTGAATTCATTAATCTATGAGGAGTGTGGGGATGTTTTGAAATCATGATTATATTCTAGCATTTCCAGGTCTGCTTATATTAATTGTTGTTTTATGCTGATGTTTTGTTAATAGTCTCATGTTTCACGTGTTATGTATGTAGCTCGCATCTCACGTGAACTGAGTATGGAGATGATCGTTTCAACGCTGATAATAGTGCATGGAACATCTTTTCCAGTGGCTATGATGTGAGCTTATGGTCATACTGTGGGCACACTTTTTGTATTTTGTGTTATCAGTTTTTCTCTTTACGTTTGAATGGCTGACGATCACACCTTTGTTTTTATATGCGCTCACGGTATTGTTATCCAAACAAGAGACATGATACTAGATGATGCTTTGTTTGGTTTTTTAGGAAACAAATATGGTTTTATTAAATGACATTTGCAAGCTTCTTTTATCATTTCCATACTCATTTTGATACTCCTTTTCTGTTTTTGACAGTCTGTTAAAACTTTGAAGTTTTCAGTGTCTTTCTTGTTGGAAGTGCTTCTGTTTGTAGCGTTTGTCTCTTGCCTTGCTTGTCCTGTGATTATTCTCTGATTTTTCTCTTTCTCTCGTGCATTGATCTTGTTTTTTCTCTGAATTGTGCTTATGTTTGCTGTATCGCATTTTTCAGCGTCTTTATCTCATTGTAGCGTTTGTTTCATTCTCACTGAGACTTGAATCGTTGTCGTTTTTATCTCATTCTCTGAACTTTGTTTCTTTTTGTAGTGTTAGTCTCATTCTCAGTCTCTGAACTTGGCTTTTTTCTCATTCTCAATCTTCAGTCCCTTGTATATAAGTCTTTCTTATGTCTTCATTATTTCATTGGTTTACTTGTTGTCAGTCTTTGTCTCTCTTCCTCATTTGTGTTTCAGTGTTGTCCAGAGTTTCGTCATTCTCTTTTCTTTGCCTCTGTTATTGCTAGTTCATGTGGTTTTCATTCTGAATTGTTTTGTCTATTTCAATGCCTTTTTCTGCCGTCTTGCTAGTTTGTGTCTGACTTCTCTTTATTTTTAATGTGCATCTGATTTATTCTTCTTATATTTCTCTTTGTGTCGTTTGTCTCATTCTCATATGATATTCGTTTCTGTCATTCTCGCTATTTTGTATGTCTTATCAGTCTCTCTTTTCCGTCATTCTCTTGTCTTTGCCTCTGTTTTCGCTAGGTCATTTGATCTTCATTTTGATTTTTTTTTGTCTATTTCTATGCGTCTGTCTAGTTCACTTCTCTTTATTTCAATTTCCTCTTCCCTTTAGTTCGTATCTTCTTTCATCTGAAATTTTTGAAATTTTCTATTTGTCTGTTATCTGACTTCTGGTATGTTATTTACCTGGCCTTTGTTTGAGCGTTTGTCTGAACTTGTTTCAGTTCTGCCTTCCTCCTCGCGTCATTCTTGTTTCTTTGTATTTTTGTCAGAGTCTTACTGTATCTATTTCTTTGAATTTTCTCAGTCTTGTTTTTCTGAATTGAGCAATTTGTTATTTACCCAGCCTTTTGCTAAAGTATTTGTCTGAATTGTTTCAGTTCTTCCTTCCTCCTCGTGTCATTCTCATTTAGCCTTGCTGTCATGAATTTTTTTTATGTCTTGCTGTATTTTGGTCAGTCTTACCGTATCTATTTCTTTGAATTTTCTCAGTCTTGTTTTTCTGAATTGAGCAATTTGTTATTTACCCAGCCTTTTGCTAAAGCGTTTGTCTGAATTGTTTCAGTTCTTCCTTCCTCCTCGTGTCATTCTCATTTAGCCTTGCTGTCATTCTTGTTTCTCTGAATTTTTTTACGTCTTGCTGTATCGCTTTCCTTGAATTCTCTCGGTCTTGTTTCTTTGAATTTTGAGGTGTCCTAATAATTTTGTTTGGAATTTTCGAGGGAGGTTTTTCGTGGCTAACTCCGCCTACGATATTTTTTACTAAAGGCATACTTGAGTTGGACAGTCGGTTCCAAGCCCAGAAAAAGGAGGAGGATCACGTTATTTCTTTCTTGAGCATTGAATTTTTGTAGGGTTTTTTCTCTTTGTTGCAAAATAAATAGATAAACAAGGATAAATAATAGATTAATATGCAACATATAAGTTCAGCTGAATTTTCTCAAAACTTGTTTTTTAGTAATAAATAGTGAACCCTAGTACACATCATTTTCATGGGTTTACAAGCTTTCTTTGATTTATCTCTCTTGATGTATTTTCTTGTTGCCTTCTCTGTTTTATTCCAGGGTTCTTGCTGTGTCCATCGCTTGGCTTCTTTGACATTTTTCATGTAGGAACTTTTTCCGGAGTACGACAATTATCAGGATGCAGCATACTACACATTGAGTGACGGAAGAATCAGGTTCAAGTCTGGTTGGGAAAAGTTCGTTCAGTAGTTTGGATGTTTCTGTTAGTACAGGGGGCTTCTTTTCAATTTGATTTGAAATGGTCTTCCGTTAGTCATCCATGGAGTGTGTACCAGCGCTGGTATCAGCTTCTTTTCTGGTTGGAAACCATGTTTATATTTGGGCTCATTTCCTTTATGTTTGTCTTTTTAGAGGAGGCGGTAAGAAGCCCATTATTTTGGGCCTTTCAGCGGGTCGGGAACTTAGACGAAACAAAACCCATATCCAACCGCCCACGCGATCTGGAAACGTACAGAGAGAGAAACAAATACGCCTGTGCGAGCTAGCTGGGTTACGACTTACGAGACTGAACAGACACGTGTGAACACACTAGTGGTCGAAAATCTGACTGTAAACGAATTGAAAAACAGTTGACTGTTTTTTAGACAGTCCCTAGATTATTGTCCATATGGAAGCATTAAACTTTGAGATCTGAACGGCTATAACTTCGCCTGAGAAGTCTGGTGAGATTTGCAAACCAGCCAACACATCCATCCATTCCTTGTCTCCTCTTCGTCTTACTCTCTGGTTCTGATCCGCGCCATGAATGGAATCGAGCACCCGCGCGATGGTCGAACCGCCTACCACTTCCACAGCCTGCGAAGCATTGGCAAGAATGGTCAGTGCGCATTGCAATTCGCTGAGTTATCGTTCGGTCCAATCACACTTGATTTCGTATAGTGATTTTAACCATTTTGTTCTTTGGATTTGGACGAACACGCCATGCATGGAAACAAAACAGATCCCATTGGTACGTGTGTTTCTCTTCTTTCTCCGTCGATTTTACTCTTTATATATTCTCGATGATGCTGCATCAACACTATATCAGATGATGCTACTATGGAACAATGTTGTTTTTTTCGAGCTGCAAGGTTAATGGCAGACTAAAAGCTAAAGTGATTTTCCGTTATATGTGCAGGGCCAATGTACCACAATGGCATGTACCATTTCTTCTACCAATACAATCCCCACGGCCCGACCTGGGACGTCGGCAAGCTGTCCTGGGGCCACTCCGCCTCCGGCGACCTCGTGAACTGGGCCGCCCTTGACAATGCGCTCGAGCCCACAGCCCCGTTCGACGTCAACGGATGCTGGTCCGGATCCGCCACTGTCCTCCCCGGCGGCCGCCCGGCCATCCTCTACACTGGCCTCGACACCGAGGGGGTGCAGGTGCAGAACGTGGCCTTCGCCAAGGACCCCTCCGACCCGCTCCTCCGCGAGTGGGAGAAGCCCAGCTGCAACCCGGTCATCCCGATCCCGGCCGATGTCACCGACAACAACTTCCGCGACCCGACAGAGGCGTGGCGCGGCCGCGACGGCCTGTGGCGGGTCGGCGTCGTGGCCGAGGTCAACGGCGTGGGCTCCTTGCTCGTGTACCGGAGCGCGGACTTCCTCCGCTGGGAGCGCAACGCCGCGCCGCTGCACGCCAGCGCGCGGGACGTGCCGGCCGTGCTGGAGTGCCCGGACGTGCTCCCGGTGTAGTCGGAGCCCGGCGCGACGGAGGGGCTTGACGCATCGGTGCCGAGCGGCACCGGGGTGAGGCACGTGCTCAAGCTCACGGACTTCGCCAAGGAGGACCACTACATGGTCGGGGTGTACGACGACGCGGCGGACACCTTCGCGCCGGCGGAGCCCGAACGCGGCGGCTACCCGGGGAACTGGCGCCGCTTCGACCACGGCCACCTGTACGCGTCCAAGTCCTTCTACGACGCCCGCAAGAAGCGGCGCGTGCTGTGGGCGTGGGTGGACGAGACCGACGGCGGCCCCGCCAACGGCGTCACCAAAGGGTGGGCCGGCATCCAGGCATTCCCGAGGGCGATGTGGCTGGACGGCGACGGGAAGCGGCTGGTGCAGTGGCCCGTGGAGGAGATCGAGACGCTGAGGAGGAAGCGGGTCGGCCTGCAGTGGGCGACGGAGGTGGAGGCAGGCGGCAGGAAGGAGATCGCCGGCATCGTAAGCTCTCAGGCCGATGTGGAGGTCGTCTTCGAGATCCCGAACCTGGAGGAGGCCGAGACGTTGGACCCGAAATGGTTGCTGGACCCGCGGGGGCTGTGCGCGGAGAAAGGCGCGTCTGTGGACGGCGGAGTCGCGTTCGGGCTGCTCGTCATGGCCTCCGGCGACCTGGTTGAGCACACGGCTGTGTTCTTCAGGGTGTTCAGGCACGATGGCAAGTACAAGGTCCTCATGTGCACGGACCTGACAAAGTAAGTATCCTAGCTTGCAATTTTTTTCCCAAGAACAGGACAGTTTTGTGAATCTAGAAAAGAAAACTCAACATGATTTCTGAACATTTTTGCAAACAGGTCGTCTACGAAAGCAGGGGTACACAGGCCATCCTGCGGAGCATTCCTGGACGTGGACGTGGAGAAGGACAAGTTCATATCGCTCAGAACACTGGTGAGTTTAGCTTGAGCGCCCTCTGAACTGAGAAAAATACTCCTCGTACAAGCGAGCAGAGATAACTAAGTAACACGTGGTGTATGAACAACTGCAGATCGACCACACGGTGGTGGAGAGCTTCGGCGACGGCGGGCGGACGTGCATGACGGCTCGGGTGTACCCTGAGCACGCCGCCACGGGGAGCAGCCACCTGTATGTGTTCAACAACGGGACCGGGGCCGTGAAGGTGTCCAAGCTGCAGGCATGGGAGCTGGCGACGGCGGCCGTGAACAGCGTAACCGGCGGTTCGGTTGCCGCGCAAAAGTGAATCGGCCTCGTAGGGGTTGTGGTGGACTGGTGGTGGCTGCCCTGATGTATGCTCCTCAGATTTCGAGCTACCAGGGGAAATTTGTGGGTGATTTATTCCTAGTCTTTAATAATGAAACATTTTAGAAACAATTTGGGGCAATTTAGATTGGTCATAGTGGAGACTGGAGAGTATCATACACTAATAACATGCCTATGATACTACCGTGTAATACTACGTATAATTGGTTTCGAAGAAAAAGGACTTGCTAGGAGACTTGAAGAAGAGGTGCAGAAAAGATGATGCATATGGAGAGTTGAAGAAGAGGTGTGTAATACCACATATATAATACTAAGTAGTGTGCATATGATACTAGTGTATAATACTACGCATAATACCACATATGATCTGATATCCTGCATGGTAACTCGGAGCCGGACTGGTTATGTAATAGTCCAGTAGGAGCGTGGGAGTGTAACCTAGATACCCGATAGCCATCGAGCTGTTGGTGAGGTTTGGCGCTGATCCGTAGATGAGCTCGGGAGAGGTGCATCTGTAGGGGGAGAAATTGTGTACCCGGTGAGCCCCGGTCCTCCGGCTGGTGGTTGGTTACTGGTGATGCAACTAGCACCCAAGCCCGTGTGGAAGGTGTCAAACTCGCGTTTCGGTGTTTGTAGTCCGCTCCGTAGATGTATTCGATGGCGTCAAAGTAGTTGTTGCGCGTGATCGCAGGAGACGTCGGGTCATATTACTCATTTTCCTTGAGTCTTTCTTCACTAGTGGCGCGAGGTCGTGTCTAGTCTACAACCTCCCGGTCGGTTGACTCCCCGATCTCCATCGAGCGAATGTCGTCCTTGACCTGGACAGAGGTCGAGATCACCATCGAAGAGGTTGGTGGAGATCCGATATGCATGACGCGCGCACCCCTACCTGGCGCGTCAACTATCGAAAGATGTTTTTTTGGGTCCTAGGACAATCTCACTTCGCTAAACCGAATGAACTTTGTTTGTTCGGCAGGCGGCAAAGGTTAACAGGGCTGGATCAAAGACGATGTAAGCATTGAAGATTTCTTAAACTTTTAGTCATGAAGTGGCTACAAGATTGTACAAGGCATTTACAAGACGATCCCGTCGAGCTTATAGATGTGCTCGGTAGTGATATGTTGGTGTCTAGGGTTTAGACTATGGAGACAACGAAGGCTAAAGTTTCAACTCGATGTAGATGCGATTGTTTAGGATGAACGAAAGATGGTAATCATAGTGTATGTCCTCCAGTATTTATAGTCTTTTGTAGGAGCCTATGTCTTGTCCGTTAGGGTTTCCTCTTGTCTTGTACGTTAAGTATTGATCTCATAACTTTTCTTCAGTGCACGTCGTTCTTGAGATAATCTCCTGAGAGTCTTCATGCAGCACGGCTGGTCAGTTCGGTGGAGCTTCTAGAAGTGGGCCACACGGCTAGCGGGAGTCTTTGGACGCCATGGGGTGGAAGTGGTGCAGGTTCATAAGATTATGAGCTAAACCTAACCAGTGGCGGAGCTAGGGGGGACCAGCAGGTGCCCCCCCCCTATGACACGGTGCAACATGATAAAATCCATGGCTTAGCCATGTTTTAGAGGAGATTATGTGCCTAATTAGTGTGTCCGGCCCCCTTATGTGAAGATTGTCGTCATTGGCCCCCCTTGAGTTACGATCCTGCCTCCGCCTCTGAACCTACCTATCTCCGACATTGTCACTGCCACAAAATGTCACTAGATTGATGACTACGAGAAACCACCCGACTCCAGTGTCTCCTAACCTAGGAGACCCGGGAGGCTCACCTACCTCCACACCTTTAGCCCCTTCCTTGCCGCTGTCGTCGCCGGCCTCTACCTCGATGGCGAGCTTGCACCCAAAGGCTGCTGTGGGTGTGGCCAGCCTCCTATCTGCCTCGATGCAGTGGTCGACTTTCCCTCCAGCCAACGATGAGGAACTCATCTTGGTACTTCTCATTGTCCTGGGCGGCTCGAGGGAGGGAAGTTCTGGCCTATCCCGCGCGGGTTGGAACTCTAGATCTGCCGAGTTGGCGGGGTGCTTGGCTTCATTTGCCCATGGTCGCGATCCCTCATGGTCGACAGCTCGGAGGCCGACATGGTTTAGTGGGGGTGGATGTGCGAGGCAGAGGGTGCGAGCTCTATGCAAGATTTTGTTGGCACTGACATGGCGACACCTGCGAGCGTCGTTTACCTCCATGGAGGAATCCTTGCGGTGCCCTGCACCCTGTCCACCTAGATCCACTATATAGATCAGATTATGTATTATGTTCTTTGTCTCTGTCAGTTCTCTTAATGAATGAAAAAGTAGCGCTACTACATTTCGTTTAAAAAAGATTAACGAATGCTAGGACACATAATGTAATTGGCATTAGCGGTATAGTTTATTGTAACCGGAAGCATAATATTGTCGTCGTAGTGAAGTCAAACTTACGCAGAATAGAGAGAAGACACGATAGAACCAGGTATAACCAATGTCAAAAGAAACAAGAGAAATAACCATAAATTAAATTTACTTTCGTGAGGTCTAAATGCTTAGGTTTTTGAAAATCAATAATTTCTTATCACGAGAACAAGTGGAGGCTTGGTAGTTAACTAAATACCTCCATAAAGAAAGACATAGAAATTTAGTCGAACGTTAACATTTACTAATTTTGACCGATTATACAGAAGAAAAAAATATGAACATCCATAATACAATATTAAATAAATATTCTATAAAAAATTATGATAGAACCATTCGAATTGATGTTATAATTGCTTGTATTTTTTATAGTAAAAAAATTTGTCGAAGGAAATATATCGGTTTTTGATCGAAATTTTACGTTCTTTCCGACCGTTACTAGCATCGGTAGAAAAACTGGCCTGCGCTCCCGCCACATCGTCTCGCGTCGCATTGCCAGGCCGTGGCACCGGCCTTCCTCCTCCCACGCCTAGCTCCCTCCTCCTCCCCGCCCCATTCCATCGGACCTCCAACGCGTGCACCGCCACCGCAGTGGGCTGAGAGCCGCTCCACCCTCCGACAGCCGACTCTGCCGTTGACTTCCGCTGTGAGCATCTCCGCCGCTTCCCACTGACGTGCCTTACCCAAGGCCCTGCGACGCGGTGATCTTCCATTTCCCTTTCCTGGAGACCTTAGGTTTTTCGGTGCTTTGCTCCGGCTGTGTGCGCTAGCCGTCGACAAATGAAGTCGTGAAGGTGGTGCCCTGTGAGTGTTCGACCAAATGGTTCAGTGCTTGTTTCCCACTTTGTTTTCGATTTTTTTCGATTGCTTATACCGCTTCCAGGAAATCTTGATCGAGGTCACCATGTTTGTAGAGGTTCCCTCCGAATCTGGCGCTGCCATGGATGCCCACAACCACAGGCATTGGCATTCCAGTGCGGTTGATCTAAAATTTTGTAAGTTTGAACAAACTTCACTTGAGCTTGATTGCTCACAGCAAGGGAAGGTTTCATTTTGTACCTTTTCATCTCTGTATGCAAACGGCACTTTCAATAATGCTGAATGTAGGTAGTTTCAGTATTCTAGACCATTTTTTTATGAATGCTTAGCCCCCATGGCATGGTTGTTTATGTCAGCCTTGATTTCTAAGTGAGAATGCTGTAGGCTGCAGGTACCATTGGAGGATTTTTGCTGCTTCTCTTATTCATGTTCTCAAGAATTCTTGGTTCAACAAAACATGATTCAAGGGCTACGGGTCATGTTGATTCCAGAACTGATTCTAAGGCTGCTGGTGATGTTGATTCCAGGACTTGCTAATTTCACTAAGCCATGGAGCCTGAGTAGGGAAAAAGCTTACAGTAAAGTGTACATATAATTTTCCCGCTTGTGCATAAGTAGTTCTGCATATTGGTATATAGGAGGAGCGATACACGTTAAGATTGTAGTCGATGCATTTTTTCCATGCGAAATTCACACAGGACCTGTATTTCCTTGTACTGTTATACATGTCAAATTTGTTAGAGAAAATATTTCTTCCACGTTAAATGCGAAAATGTGTGCAGATAAGTGTATGATCATCGGGTTGTTGGATAGTCAATTATAAAGAACATTCTGCAACCTATTGTGTTCAGAAACAATTCTTGTATTTGTAATCGATATAGAACAGTGGTTTGATATCTACTCCCTCCGTTTTTTAATATAAGATGTTTTAGGTGTTGCACATGTTGTCTAGATACATACTAAAGTAAGTGAACATGCACACTAATACATGTCTACATACATTTGTGTACATGTGCATGTGGACAAATGCTAAAACATCTTATATTTAAAACGGAGGGAGTAGTAGTTAATCATCATGCATATGCTCATTTGTATTTCTGATGCCTGTTGTGCTTGAAGTATAAAGTGTGAAAATACAATAGCAATTGCATGTTTTAAAAATAATACCACATAATTAAGAAAGGAAAAACCAACATCCATGATTCCTTATTCTAGAACCATGATACGTCTCCAACGTATCCATAATTTCTGCTGTTCCATGCTTATATTATACCATTTGCTACATGTTTTATATACACTTCATATCACTTTTATGCATTTTCTGGGACTAACCTATTAACAAGATGCCACAGTGCCAGTTCCCTGTTTTCTGCTGTTTTTGGTTTCAGAAAGTTACTTCTGGAAATATTCTCGGAATTGCACGAAACAAAAGGCCAAGTCCCTATTTTTCCAACACGTACACGGAGTCCGAAGGAGAGACGAAGGGAGCCACGAGGTGGCCAAACCACCTGGCGGCGCGGCCCCACCGCCGCGCCAGCCTGTGGTTTGGGCCCCTCGGGGGTCCGCCGACATCGCCCCTTCGCCTATTTATTCCCCGAGACGTGAAAACCCTAAAACACCGAGCCTTTCATCCAGAACATATTCGCTGCCGCCGCCGTCGTCAACCCTAACTCGGGGGGTTCTGAAGCTCTTCCCGGCACCCTGCCGGAGAGGGGAATCATCACCGGAGGGCTCTACATCGCCATGCCCGCCTCCGGAGTGATGCGTGAGTAGTTCATCCTTGGACTATGGGTCCATAGCAGTAGCTAGATGGTTGTCTTCTCCACTTGTGCCATCATGTTTAGATCTTGTGAGCTGCCTATCATGATCAAGATCATCTTATTGTAATGCTACATGTTGTGTTTGCTGGGATCTGACTTATATTGATACCTATGTGGAGCTGAATATTATATTATCATGTCTATGTCATTTGTGATCTTGCATGCTCTCCGTTACTTGTTGAAGCCTTGGCCAAGTGAATACTTGTGACTCCAAGAGGGGGTATTTATGCATGATAGTTGGGTTCAACCTCTATTTAACCTGGGATAGTGACAGCAAGTTCTAAGGTTGTAGATGTGTTGTTGCCACTAGGGGTAAAACAGCAATGCTTTATTCAAGGATGAATGTATTGTTTACATTACGCACATTACTTAATGCAATTGTCTGTTGCTTGCAACTTAATACTGGAAGGGGTACGGATGTTAACCGGAAAGTGGACTATTTAGGCATAGATGCATGCTGGATAGCGGTCTATGTACTTTGTCGTAATGCCCAAATGAATCTCATAGTAGACACCACACTCACACATGCATGTTATATGCACTTATCAATTGTCAATTGCCCAGCTGTAATTTGTTTACCCAGCATGTTAGTTATCTTATTGGAGAGACACCACTAGTGAACTGTGGACCCCGGTCCATTCTTTTACATCTGAAATACAATCTACTGCAATCATTGTTCTCTACTGTTTTATGCAAACAAACATCATCTTCCATTCGATACGTTTAACCCTTTGTTTTCAGCAAGCCGGTGAGATTGACAACCTCACTGTTAAGTTGGGGCAAAGTAATTTGATTGTGTTGTGCAGGTTCCACGTTGGCACCGGAATCCCTGGTGTTGCGCCGCACTACACTCCTTCACCAACACCTTCGAAGCAACCTCGTTTTCCTACTGGTTCGATTAAACCTTGGTTTCATACTGAGGGAAAACTTGCTGCTGCACTCATCATACCTTCCTCTTGGGGTTCCCAACTGACGTGTGACGTACAAGCATTGTTTCTGGCTGTTGCCGGGGAGATATTCCCTCGTCAACTTAGCGCTAGCAACACGTTTTCTGGCGCCGTTGCCGGGGAAAACCGAATTGCTTCTGCAAGGGGAGTCTCTCACACCCAATCTCTTTACTTTGTTATTTGTCTTGCTTAGTTTATTTTTATTTAGTCTTGTTTGCTCTCTTTATCAAAAACACAAAAAAATTAGTTACTTGTTTAATTCGTTTGATTTTGTTTTTCAAAATGAGTACTCCTGAGAACACTAAGTTGTGTGACTTCACTAGCACAAACAACAATGATTTCATATGCACTCCTATTGCTCCACCTGCTTCTAAGCAGAATTTTATGAAATTAAACCTGCTCTATTAAATCTTGTTATGAAAGAGCAATTTTCTGGTGTTAGTACTGATGATGCTGCTGCCCATCTTAATAACTTTGTTGAACTTTGTGAAATGCAAAAGTATAAGGATATGGATGGGGATATTATAAAACTGAAACTTTTTCCTTTCTCCTTGAGAGGAAGAGCTAAAGAATGGTTGCTTTCTTTGCCTAGAAATAGTATTGATTCTTGGACAAAATGCAAAGATGCTTTCATAGGGAAATATTATCCTCCTGCTAAGATTATATCCTTGAGAAGTAGCATTATGAATTTTAAACAACTTGATAATGAACATGTTGCTCAAGCTTGGGAAAGAATGAAATCTTTGGTGAAGAATTGTCCCACTCATGGACTGACTACTTGGATGATCATCCAAACCTTTTATGCAGGATTAAATTTTTCCTCAAGGAACTTATTGGATTCAGCCTCTGGAGGAACCTTTATGTCCATCACTTTAGGTGCAGCAACAAAGCTACTTGATGATATGATGATCAACTATTCCGAATGGCACACCGAAAGAGCTCCTCAAGGTAAGAAGGTAAATTCTGTTGAAGAAACCTCCTCTTTGAGTGATAAGATTGATGCTATTATGTCTATGCTTGTGAATGGTAGATCTCATGTTGATCCTAATAATGTTCCTTTAGCTTCATTGGTTGCTCAAGAAGAGCATGTTGATGTAAACTTCATTAAAAACAACAACTTCAACAACAATGCTTATAGGAATAATTTTGGTAGCAACAACTATAAGCCTTATCCTTCAAATGGTTATGGCAATTCTTATGGTAATTCCTACAGCAACAATAGAAGTGTGTCCTCTGATCTTGAAGCTATGCTTAAAGAATTTATTAGCACACAAAAAGCTTTCAATAAAACTGTTGAGGAAAAGTTTGAAAAAATTGATGTTCTTGCTTCTAAAGTTGATAGTCTTGCTCATGATGTTGAAATTCTAAAACTGAAAGTTATGCCTAATGAAGTTAAAGATACTAAGTCATTTGCTACAGCAAATGCCATCCAAGTTCGAATTGATAATAATATTAGGATGTTGGCTGAATTGCATGCTAGGTGGGAAAAAGAGGAAGAACTTGAAAAAGAGAATAGTATAGTTAGAGTTTGTACTATCACCACCACTAGTAATGCTAATGTTTTACATGCTAGTAAGCCTCCTACTATTGATGGTAATGTTATTGGTGTTGGTAATGTCTCTACTACTTCTGCAAAGCGTTTGAAATTGCCTAAAACTGCTGAAACTTTTTCTGATAAAAGTGCTGAAATTTTTCAAACTATTGGAGACAATGGTTCCACCACCATTGACAATAATGATTTTGATTTTGATGATTGTAACATCTCTGAAGTTATTATGTTCTTGCAAAAATTAGCTAGAAGTCCCAATGCTAGCACTATTAATTTGGCTTTTACAAAGCATATTACAAATGCTCTTTTGCAAGCTAGGGAGGAGAAGTTGAAACTTAAAGCTTCTATTCCTAGGAAATTAGAAGATGGTTGGGAACCCATCATTAAGGTAAAGGTGAATGATTTTGATTGCAATGCCTTGTGTGATCTTGGTGCAAGTATTTCGGTTTTGCCCAAGAAGCTTTATGATATTCTTGATTTGCCACCTTTGGAACATTGTTATTTGGATGTTTTTCTCGCTGATAATGCTATGAAGAAACCTTTGGGGCGAGTTAATGATGTTTTTATTACAGTAAACAATAACCTTGTCCCGTTGATTTTATTGTTATGGATATTGAATGCAATGCATCTTGTCCTATTGTTTTGGGAAGACCTTTTCTTCGAACTGTTGGTGCCATCATTGATATGAAAGAAGGTAATATAAGGTACCAATTTCCTCTCAAGAAAGGTATGGAACACTTCCCTAGGAAGAGAATGAAGTTACCTTTTGACTCTATTGTTAGAGCAAGTTATGATGTTGATGCTTCTTCTCTTGACAACACTTGATTTTCACTTTCTGCGCCTAGCTGAAAGGCGTTAAAGAAAAGCGCTTATGGGAGACAACCCATCGTTTTTATTTGCTGTTATTTTTGTTTTCTTTGAGTCAAGGAGTTTTGTTACTTCTGTAGCAACTCCTTTGTATCTTTATTTTATCGCAATGTTGTGCCAAGTAAAGTTCTATATTGAAAGTTGATGCAAGATTTGGATTTCTGCGCAGTGACAGATTTTTAGCTGTCACGGATTTGAGCTTATCTCCCTGTAGAAAATTCAAAAAATTCTGAAAAAATCACGCATATTCCTGAGATATGTACGCAACTTTCATTATTTTAGGCCAGATCCATCTGAGCAACTTAAGTGCCTCGAAAAAATTCGTCATTCCAGACTGTTCTGTTTTTGACAGATTCTGCCTTTTGTTTTGCATTCGCTCTTTTACTGTGTTTGTGTGGATTTCTTTGCTCCACAAAGCATTGGTGGCTGTAGCTAATGTCCAGAAGCTTTGGGATTGATTGTATCATTACAGAATATGAGAATTTTTGATTATGCACTAACCCTCTAATGAGAACTGTCTTGAGTTTGGTGTGAAGGAAGTTTTCAAGGATCAAGCGAGAAGGGTGATATTATGTGATCAAGAAGAGTGAAAAGCCTAAGCTTGGGGATGCCCCCGTGGTTCATCCCAACCATATTCAGAGAGACTCAAGCGTCTAAGCTTGGGGATGCCCAAGGCATCCCCTTCTTCATCAACAAACTTATCAGGTCATCTCTAGTGAAACTATATTTTAATTCTTTCACATCTTATGCGCTTTACTTGGAGCGTCTGTGTGTTTTTATTTTTGTTTTTGTTTGAATAAATTCGGATCCTAGCAATCCTTGTGTGGGAGAGAGACACGCTCCGCTTTTTCATGTGAATACTCATGTTCTTCACTTATATTTGTTGAGTATTCTTAACTAGCTACTGCAGTGCTTTTAGCTCCTGTTTTTCATGCATCTCTTCGAGCTGTTAGCACTTGTTTATAAATACTCTCTTGCTGCATTATATTATCATTTGGAGAGTTTATGTTTAAATAAATTGATTGGTGTTTGTTTGGAAGAAAGAAAATGCTACATGTAGTAGTTGGTATTGGAAAAGACATATGCATTCTTGTAGATCATTGTCTTGTTTCGATTTGATGCTTTGCAATTGTTTTGAGCTCTCAAGTAGATCATGTTTAAGCTCTTGCATCATGTAGTTAAAGCCTAGTAGTGGAGAACTACCGTAGAGCTTGTTGAGACTTGGGATGCATATTTGTTCTCTCTAAGGTCTAGATATTTTCTGGTAAAATGTTTGAGCAACAAGGAAGACAGTGTAGAGTCTTATAATACTTGCAATATGTTTTTATGTGATTCTTGCTGTACCGGTTTATACTTGTGTTTGCTTCAAACAACCTTGCTAGCCTAAACTCTGTACTGAGAGGGAATGCTTCTCGTGCATCCAAAACTTGAGCCAAAACCCATGCCATTTGTGTCCACCATACCTACCTACTATGTGGTATTTCCTGCCATTCCAAGTAAATATTTCATGTGCTACCTTTAAACTATTCAAAACTTTATTACTCCTTATTTGTGTCAATGTTTTATAGCTCATGAGGAAGTATGTGGTGTTTTATCTTTCAATCTTGTCATTTACTTCTGACAGACTTTCACCAATGGACTAGTGGCATATACATCCGCTTATCCAATAATTTGCAAAAAGAGCTGGCAACGGGGTGCCCAGCCCCAATTAATTACAACTTTCATTAATAATTCTCTTCACATGTTTTGCCCTGATTTATCAGTAAGCAACTTAATTTGCAAATAGACACTCCTCCATGGTATGTGAATGTTGGAAGGCACCCGAGGATTCGGTTAGCCATGGCTTGTGTAAGCAAAAGGTTGGGAGGAGTGTCATCTATAAAGAAACTAAAATACATGTGTAAACAAAAGAGAAGAGGGATGATCTACCTTGCTGGTAGAGATAACGTCCTTCATGGGAGCCGCTCTTGAAAGTCTGGTTGACAAGGGGGTTAGAGTGCCCACTACCATTCGTTGACAACAACAAACACCTCTCAAATACTTATTTTGTGCTCTCTATATGCTTTCGAAAACTTAAAAAGCTCTAGCACATGATTTAATCCCTGCTTCCCTCTGCGAAGGGCCTATCTTTTACTTTATGTTGAGTCAGTTTACCTACTCCTTTCTATCTTAGAAGCAAACACTTGTGTCAACTTTGTGTGCATTGATTCTTACATGTTTACTTATTGCACTTGTTATATTGCTTTATGTTGACAACTATCCATGAGATATACATGTTACAAGTTGAAAGCAATGCTGAAACTTAATCATCCTTTGTGTTGCTTCAATGCCTTTTACTTTGAATCTATTGCTTTATGAGTTACCTCTTATGCAAAACTTTTTGATGCTTGTCTTGAAAGTACTATTCATGAAAAGTTTTTGCTTATATGATTCATTGTTTACTCTTTATCTATTTGTTAGCAAACTATAGACCATTGCTTTGAGTCACTTCATTCATGACATGAGCCTTGCAATATATTGATCAAGATTGTGTGAAAGCATGTCTCCTCAGAAATTATTTGTTGTTATCGTTTTACCTACTCGAGGACGAGTAGAACTAAGCTTGGGGATGCTTGATACGTCTCCAACGTATCCATAATTTCTGCTGTTCCATGCTTATATTATACCATTTGCTACATGTTTTATATACACTTCATATCACTTTTATGCATTTTCTGGGACTAACCTATTAACAAGATGCCACAGTGCCAGTTCCCTGTTTTCTGCTGTTTTTGGTTTCAGAAAGTTACTTCTGGAAATATTCTCGGAATTGCACGAAACAAAAGGCCAAGTCCCTATTTTTCCAACACGTACACGGAGTCCGAAGGAGAGACGAAGGGAGCCACGAGGTGGCCAAACCACCTGGCGGCGCGGCCCACCGCCGCGCCAGCCTGTGGTTTGGGCCCCTCGGGGGTCCGCCGACATCGCCCCTTCGCCTATTTATTCCCCGAGACGTGAAAACCCTAAAACACCGAGCCTTTCATCCAGAACATATTCGCTGCCGCCGCCGTCGTCAACCCTAACTCGGGGGGTTCTGAAGCTCTTCCCGGCACCCTGCCGGAGAGGGGAATCATCACCGGAGGGCTCTACATCGCCATGCCCGCCTCCGGAGTGATGCGTGAGTAGTTCATCCTTGGACTATGGGTCCATAGCAGTAGCTAGATGGTTGTCTTCTCCACTTGTGCCATCATGTTTAGATCTTGTGAGCTGCCTATCATGATCAAGATCATCTTATTGTAATGCTACATGTTGTGTTTGCTGGGATCTGACTTATATTGATACCTATGTGGAGCTGAATATTATATTATCATGTCTATGTCATTTGTGATCTTGCATGCTCTCCGTTACTTGTTGAAGCCTTGGCCAAGTGAATACTTGTGACTCCAAGAGGGGGTATTTATGCATGATAGTTGGGTTCAACCTCTATTTAACCTGGGATAGTGACAGCAAGTTCTAAGGTTGTAGATGTGTTGTTGCCACTAGGGGTAAAACAGCAATGCTTTATTCAAGGATGAATGTATTGTTTACATTACGCACATTACTTAATGCAATTGTCTGTTGCTTGCAACTTAATACTGGAAGGGGTACGGATGTTAACCGGAAAGTGGACTATTTAGGCATAGATGCATGCTGGATAGCGGTCTATGTACTTTGTCGTAATGCCCAAATGAATCTCATAGTAGACACCACAGCTCACACATGCATGTTATATGCACTTATCAATTGTCAATTGCCCAGCTGTAATTTGTTTACCCAGCATGTTAGTTATCTTATTGGAGAGACACCACTAGTGAACTGTGGACCCCGGTCCATTCTTTTACATCTGAAATACAATCTACTGCAATCATTGTTCTCTACTGTTTTATGCAAACAAACATCATCTTCCATTCGATACGTTTAACCCTTTGTTTTCAGCAAGCCGGTGAGATTGACAACCTCACTGTTAAGTTGGGGCAAAGTAATTTGATTGTGTTGTGCAGGTTCCACGTTGGCACCGGAATCCCTGGTGTTGCGCCGCACTACACTCCTTCACCAACACCTTCGAAGCAACCTCGTTTTCCTACTGGTTCGATAAACCTTGGTTTCATACTGAGGGAAAACTTGCTGCTGCACTCATCATACCTTCCTCTTGGGGTTCCCAACTGACGTGTGACGTTACACGCATCAAGCAAGTTTCTGGTGCTGTTGCCGGGGAGATATTCCCTCGTCAACTTAGCGCTAGCAAACCACCTGTGCTTTTGTTGTATGTTAAACAGTTCAAATCAAGAGGGAACTGTTCAAATCGAGAATATCACATATGTGGATATTCTTGCAAATTTCATGCTGGATAATGTCTAGGAAAAAGTTTTTCCATTTTCAATCTACAATTTTGTGAATAGTAAACATATAGAAATAGTGATTTTTGATAACATTGGCCCTGAGCCCCTGACAAATCAGAATAGTACTATTCGGGAATGTTAATGATTTCTTGTTGATATATTTTCTGCAGTAGAGATTTGGTTTTTTCTAGAATCAATAATGTAAATCTAAATTCAAAATTATTGCACAGTAAATATTGTAGTAGTAGAGTATGACCAAACTTACAAAATTCTGCGGCAGAAGATTGATTAAATCAATCAACCCTCACATGCATTGGCATGTCCCATATTGATGAGGATATCTCCTGAAGTTGAATGGGATGCAGAGTTTGCACAGTATACGTTATGCAAAGAAATGCTACCAGCTGCTGAGAGAAAGAGGGTAATTTCAGGGGAACTGGCTTCTGCATCAGATAAATGCTCTTCCTGTTAGTGCTCTGTGTTAACGTGAAGAGAGAAACAACCGAACTGATTTCTGTATTGAAGTGAGGTCGTCGATTTACACATTGTTACATGGGCTGGGCCTAACACAGACTATGGGCCTAATATACACTTAACACCCCCCCTCAAACTTAAGGTGGATCAGGAGCATCGGATACACTAAGTTTGAGAATATGAAACTATGTTGATCTCGAGTTTGAGCCTTCGTGAAGAAATCTGCAACTTGAAGCTCTGATGGAACATACTGGAGCTTAATAGTAGATTGCTGACAATGAGATCGAGTGAAAGATGCATCCACACCAATGTGTTTAGTCAGCTCATGTTTGACAGGATCATTAGCAATTTGAATAGCAGCAGTGCTGTCACAGAGAAGAGGTGTAGGTGTATGACATGAAACCCCAAGATCAGCCAATAACCAGCGAAGCCACACAATCTCTGATGTAGTAGTAGAAAGAGCCCTAAGCTCAGCCTCAGCGCTAGAGCGAGACACAGCAGTTTGCTTCTTTGATTTCCATGCAATGAGAGATGTTCCAAGAAATATGCAATAACCAGTGACTGAACGTCGATCGACGGGATCACTCGCCCAAGTGGAATCAGAGTAAGCATGAAGTTGGAGCTGACTTGAGTTAGCATAGAACAAGCGGCGAGATGTAGTGCCCCTTAAATATCGAAGCACTCGAAGTAGATGGCCATAATGTACCGAGGTGGGAGCACCCACAAATTGGCTGAGAATATGAACTGCATGTGCAATATCAGGTCTTGTTACTGTGAGGTACACTAGACTGCCAACAATATGACGATACGAGAGGAATCCTCAAGGGGAGTTCCATCGGTAGGACGCAATTGCAAATGAAGTTCCATGGGTGTAGTAGCAATGCATGTGTCAGTGAGGCCAGAGCGCGAAATCAAATCCCGAGTGTACCTTTGTTGAGAGATATAGTAACCATCATCTGTGTGTTGGACCTCAATTCCGAGAAAGTAACTGAGGGACCCCAAATCTGACATCTTGAATTGCTCACTCAACTTTTTCTTGACAAAGGAAATATATCGAACATCATCTCCCGTGATCAGCATATCATCTACATACAGTAGAAGCAAAGTACGCCCACGCTCTGATGTATGAATGAAGAGAGCTGGGTCATGCTCACTAGGAGAAAAGCCAGCAGCTCGAACCACAGAAGTGAACCTCTCAAACCAGGCACGAGGAGCTTGTTTGAGCCCATATAGAGCCTTTCGAAGACGACAAACATGACCAGATGGAGCCTCAATACCTGGAGGTGGTTGCATATATACTTCCTCATGCAGATCACCATGAAGGAAAGCATTCTTCACATCCATTTGGGAAATTTTCCATGAACGAGTGGCAGCCACAGCAATCAAAGTGCGAACTGAAGTCATGTGAGCAACTGGAGCAAAAGTCTCATCATAATCTCTCCCATGAGCCTGCTGAAAACCTCTTGCAACAAGTCGAGCCTTGTAGCGTTCCACAGATCCATCTGACTTGGTTTTGACCTTGTACACCCATTTGCAAGTGATAGGGACGGACCGAGAAGGTAGAGGAACCAAATCCCATGTACCAGTACCCTCTAGAGCTGCAAGCTCCTCGGACATAGCCAATTGCCACTCAGGTAACACCACTGCCTCCTGATAAGTAGTAGGCTCATAAGCTGCCCCTGCACAGAAATCATTGCGATATCTGCTAGGAATCTCAAGAGAGGAGCGATCACGAAGAGCATACCTTGT
The DNA here is from genome assembly GCA_947311845.1 of Poa pratensis. NCBI lineage: Eukaryota > Viridiplantae > Streptophyta > Magnoliopsida > Poales > Poaceae > Poa > Poa pratensis. The sequence continues at coordinate 39,265,366 of CAMZMU010000063.1, forward strand.
TGTCTGAGAGGAGTCATCAGTGCAAGGATCAGTAGTACTGGCCGGAGGAGAAGACAAAGGAATGGATGATTGAATATCTGGTGAAACTCTAGGACGACGACTATAATGAAAAGGAAAACTAGTAGAGGAGGAGCTGGTGAATCATATGCTGGAGGTGGATCCGAAGACTGATCAGGTGCAGAATCATCTGAAAAAATAGGTGGAAGTGAAAGAAAAGAGGTAGATTCTAAAGTGGTTGATGATGAAGATTGAGTCGAAGGGGAATAGAAAAAGGGTTGATCCTCAACAAAAGTAACATCACGAGAAAAGCGAATGCGACGAGCAGAAGAATCATAGCAACGGTAGCCCTTATGCTCTAGACTATAGCCAAGGAAAACACACTGAACAGACTGTGCAGTCAACTTGGTACGCTCGCGAGGTGCTAAAAGAACATAGCAAATACAACCAAAAACACGAAGATGGTCATACGTGGGAGGAGAACCAAACAAAATCTCACCAGGAGACTTGCCTTGAAGACGAGAAGAAGGCTGGAGATTGATAAGGTAGACAGCAGTCGAGATAGCTTCACCCCAAAACTGAGTAGGCACAAAAGATGAAATTAGAAGAGTGCGAGCTGTCTCAACAATGTGTCGGTGCTTGCGTTCAGCAACACCATTCTGAGCATGAGCACCAGGACATGAAAGTTGAGGGAGAGTACCTTCAGAAGAGAGAAACTCACGAAAAGACGTAGACAGATATTCCCCCCAGAGTCAGAACGAAAAACACGAATCGCACTGGAGAATTGAGTATGCAACATGCACACAAAAGCCTTATATATAGAAATCAACTCAGAACGATGCTTCATGAAATACACCCAAGTATATCGAGAGTGATCATCAATAAATATGACATAATATTTGTGACCACCTTTTGAAACAAAAGGAGAGGGGCCCCATACATCAGAGTGCACCAAATCAAAAAGATGGCTAGAATGAGTAGTGCTAGAGGGGTATGGTAGTTGAATCTGCTTGCCTAGCTTACATCCCTTACAATGAAAACCAGAATCTACAGGGACCCGACCCAAAACGCCTTGCTGAACAAGAGTAGATAAACGAGAACCACACAAGTGACCTAAACGATGATGCCACTGGGCAAACGAAAGAGACGAAGTAGAACTTGATGTAGATGCTGCAGAGCGAAACAACGATGCAGTGGAAGCCGAAGGAAGGTGCAAGTTGTTAAGGATGTAGAGGGATGTGGATCCTCTACGGCGATGGCCAGTTCCAATGATCCTCTTGCTCTGACGATCCTGCACATAACAAGAGGAGGCATCAAAACCAACAAAATAGTTCATATCAGTAATCTGACCAACAGACATAAGGTTCATGGACAACTGAGGAACAAAAGAGATGTCCGGAACAGTAAACTTCGATGTGCAAAGAGAACCCTGATGGGTAACAGAACAAGATGTACCATCAGCAGTCTGAACAGATGCACCATCCTTCACTGGCTGGCAAGACACCAGCTGAGAGCGATCTGATGTCACATGAAAAGAGGCGCCAGAGTCCAAAACCCAAGGCTGAGCTGGAACCACAGCAGACTGAGAGAGAGCAGACACAGAAGCACTCCTCGCTGGTGTTTCAGTGACAACAGCAGTAGAAGGCCTCACAAACTGAGACTGAACACGGTTAGGTGCATGACGCTGCTGATCCTGAAACGCTGCTCGTCTAGCATAAAACTGAGCTAACAACTCTGGGTGAAGCTGGAAACAACCAGCCATGTTGTGTCCTATCTTCTTGCAATGTGTGCAGAAGTCACGCGACGGAGGTCGCGACGGATATGAAGCCTTGGGAGGACCTGTCCGGTGAGGAAAACCCAAAACACTGTTGTGTAGAGACGGTGTATAAGTCGTAGCCAAAGAACGAAGACGAGTCTCCTCAGCAATCAGACTAGCAAGTGCCTCAGTCAAAGTGGGAGAAGTAGTACGACCAAGGAGTTGAGTGCGGATGTTCTCATACTCCTGCCTCAGCTTCATCACAAACTGGTACATGAGTGTTCGTTGTTCAAATTCTTCCTTAGCCACACAAGATGTGCAACCAGGGCTGCTCTTTGGAGCCATGGAGCTAAGTTGGCCACTAATGCGAGTGAAGGCAGCATAGTACTCATCCATGGACATGTCATTTTGCTGAGTACTGTTTAAATTTTGTAGCAAGGAGAAATGAAGTGCACCACTAGGCTGAAGATACCGCTGCTCAAAATATGTCCAGATTTCCTTGGCTGATGTGTGATGCTCAAGACTCATCCGGAGAGAAGGGTCAACACCCAGAACCAAGGCTCCCATCACACGATCATCAGCCTTTTTCCACTTTGCTGCATCATCATCACGAGTAGGTGGATCATCGGTCAGGTGAGAGGCAAGACCAGCAGCTCTCACAACAGTCCTAGCTGAGAAGGCCCATTCCCTGTAGTTTGAGCCATCCAGCCTGATGTCAATAGACATGGAACCTGTCCCAAATTCATTCCTCGCCATGGCAGCAAACAGACAACAGCAGCACAACAGTAAAGAATTGGACAGCAGCAGCAGCAAGACAACAGCAGCAAGACAACAGCAGCACAACTACTAATATCCGGATTCAGGTCCGGAAAATTCTGGATCTGGTACTGGTACAATCCGGATTCAGGTCCGGAAAATTCCGGAACTGACACCGGAAAAATCCGGAATGAATTCCGGGTCAATACCGGGCGAAATCCGGACAAAACTGGGTGAGTCCAGTAGCTTTTTCGTCGGTCCGGAAGAAAATCCGAAAAAATCCGGGACTGATACCGGATAAGTCAACACTCACCCGCCGAACTCGATCTGCGACGGGGTTGCTGGAGAGGAGGTTGAGGCGAGCTGTGGTGCGCGGCGATGACGACGACGGAGATGCACGGCGGAGATGCGCGGAGACGATGTGGAGATGCGCGGCGATGTGGACGACGACAACGAAGGAGTCGGACGGCCGGGGGACGACGGAGATGCGCGGAGAAGGAGACGGAGGTCGCCGGAGTCAGCTCGCCGGCGGCGGCGGAGACGGAACGGCGACGATGTGGAGCTCTGATACCATGTTAACGTGAAGAGAGAAACAACCGAACTGATTTCTGTATTGAACGTGAGGTCGTCGATATACACATTGTTACATGGGCTGGACCTAACACAGACTATGGGCCTAATATACACTTAACACTCTGAACCCTGCATATCTTGCCCATTCATATATGGTTGATTGTCATTGCTCTGTTATTGATCTACATTGCTAACTGCATATCCCATATTTTTTCAAGTAGTTAAATAAAGCATTTTCTACATAATTTGCTTGTTTGTTCCAGCTCAGCTTAATAATTTATAGATATGTATGTCAAATCCCGTTACAACTCGTGTAAAATTGTTGTTATGCATGGGAAGTAGGATGACAACAAGCCGTATCAGATGCATATATATATTCTACCAGATGTATTGTGTTGTTCACTTTTTTTTTTCAAGTTATATCCACCTTGTGATTGCTGCATTATGTTATTTGCTTTCATGTATTCTAAAATTATCTGCTTTCTGCAAGTTAATTAGGGACATGACGAGTCCGACATTGATTGCTTATCAGGTCCGAGCTGAGTAAATTTTTTCCGAATATAGTTGTCACTAATGGGGGATATCCTGGCGTTCCTTACAAATAACAAAACTATTTTGAGGTCTTATAAGTGCAAAGAACTTTTGTTGCCGTCTAGTTACAAATTACTCTGGTATGGCGATTCCATCGCCAATCGCCAGGACATTAGCTCCTTTGCAATCCCACCCTTCTGTATTCCAGCTGCAAGCATATCTGAGAATTCCTCCAACACTGCAGCCCTGGATAGAAGAAACCTTGCAAGCATCTTTTCGAGAGGCCGTCCTTGGTAGTTTCCAATGTTGATTCTTCTCACATTACATTCTAAGCATCTGACATACGTCCGCCAGAGACTCTTGGGCATCCGGCTGCTATACTCGACGCCATCATCGACGGTGCCATCTTCGGGCTCAGTATCGGAATCTGATTCGGTTTCGGCATCATCATGGCCCCTGTACCCTGTCCTCTTCTTCTTCTTTTTCTTTGGAGGCTCTGGACCAAGAGGAAACAGAGACAACACTTCCAGCTGCTTGGTGTTGACTGTTGACAAGCAAGGCGGAGACGGACTGGACAGCGTGCTCCGTGGGCAAGCAGCCCTCGAGGCTGAGGTGAGTGAGGCTATCCAAGTCGCGCAGGACGCTTGTGAACATGCTACTGTAGTAGGCCATTGATGGGCACAAGGACAGGTGAAGGTACTTCAGCTCGGTGCACCCGCTGATGAACCTTGTGACCGGAGCAACGTCCCTTGGTCCTTTGCTGGAGAGTTTCTCGCAGATCTCAATTCTCACCGCCTTGACCACCCCGTAGTTGGCCATCGTGATGGATGAAGACAGGCCGCCTTTGAAGTGCAGCGACCGCACGCAGGTGGAGTGTAGCTTGACGCTTGTGGCGTTGTGGCAGCAGATCATGGTGAAGCTTCGCAGAAGGGGGTTGGTCACGGCGATCTCTGTGACGCTCGGGCACTCCTCCAGCGTCAGGTTGGCGAGACACGGGCAGCTGGAGAGCAGCTTCTGCAGCTCGCCGCGTGGGTCCATGGTCCTTGCCAGGCAGAGCGTCTCCAGTGAATCCGTCGCGATGTTTCCCGGCAAACGGAGGCTCCAGTTGGTCAGGCGCAGGCGGCGGAGCTTGCGGCACCCAAAGATATGGGGCTGCGTCGTGGTGTACCTGGTCCCCTCTTGTTTGTCAAAGTCCGCCGAGTACCTCCGTCCGGTGTAGTCGTCACGGATGGAGGGGCAGAGGGTGCGCATTGACTCGTCGTAGTACCTCAGCTTGACGTCGAGGTCCTCGACGCCGGAGGTCACGGCGGTGACGATCCACTGGTCGAGCAGGTCGTACGGGGGGTGCAGGACGGCGATGCTGAAGGTGTGGATGGGCGTATCCGCGCCCTTGCCGATGATGGCGCTCGTCACCTGGTGGTCGAAGCAGACCTTGAGGTCGCTCCCGCCGCCGCCGTGCCGATCGCCTGACTTGGTGTCGACGAGGCGGACGACGGGGACGGACTCGTGGACGCGGCGCCACCGGCGGGAGAGCCCGCTGGTGCGCACGGCCTCGTCGGAAGGCCATCGACCTGCCGTTTGTCGATACGCTGCGCCTGACCGGCATCCACGACCCTTCCGGGAGCATTATCAAGCGGTTGATCGCGAGCTGCCCCAGTCTTGTCGACCTGACACCAGAAGCCAACAGCCGTCTAGAGAAAGTGACCGTTCTCGACAGACGCCTCCGCCGGTTCGCCCTCCGGTGCTGCCACAGCATGAGCCATGAAGAGTGTTGACATCGACGCGTCCGAGCTGAGGTTGCTCGACTACCGTGGCACTGTACCCGTGGAGTCGCTCCTGTCTCTCCACGGTTTACCCGAGATTATCCCGTCGTGCACGGTCGATTTCTGCAAAGTCCTCTCCGAGGAGGTGGAACACGTCAAGATCAAAAGGTTTCTCGCGAAAATTCTGGGTGCTAAGCGCCTGCATCTCCACCATCGATGCCTCCTGGCCAGATCCTTGGAGGGGTTCCCTTTGTTTCCCAACCTGACGCGGCTGGTGCTCCAGGGTCCCCTTCAGAGCCCCGCCGTGGTGCTGACCATGTTGAAGCAGACACCAAACCTGGAGATTCTCTCGCTGTTGATGGAGGTTTCCGTGCTTCCCGTCAACCTCGTGGCTCCCGGTGAGTCGAGCTTCTCGGTCCCGTGCTTGCGTAGCCAGGTGAGGGAGATCAACATGGTTCATTACCAGGGTTATGAGCTGCAGAGGATGATGGCAAGGCTTCTGTTCCGCAATGCGCTGGTTCTTGAAAGGCTGTGCGTCGTCCTCGTGAAGGGTCAAGGGGCCAGTCGAGTTGCAGGCTGGGATGAGGAGGGAGATCGAAAGCTGGGTTGTGGCCACCGATGTAGAGAAGATTTTTCTCTGATTGTGTTAGTTTGTCGTCCGAGAAGCAGTCTCACACGTTTTTTCTAAAGCAACCTGAGAATACTTTTGACGCAAGTGTATTTCAATAATATGTCGAGCTTTGTGTTGCCGAGAAATCTCTTGTGTAATAAAACGAGGTTTTGATACATGAAACAATCCCATAATATTTTTGTAAGAGAAGCTGAGATTATGCGTTGTTGTAATGAAGATGATTCATTACATGCCATGCTATGTATGCTACGTGTTGTTGCTGCGATATCTCTTGGCTAATAGTGTAAGAAAAATAGGTCTAGCTTGATTTGTTATTCTAGTTTGTTCTTCGGTAAGTTAGTATAATGCTCTAGATTTTGTTATATGTAAATAAATTAGTAATTCATACTCAAGGGAAGTATAACTTGCCACACATAATGTAACAACACGAGTGACCTCGCTCGAGTTCTACCTCTTTTCCCTTCTCTCTTGCCTAGCCTCGTCTTGCTCGCTTCTGTGGTATTGATCCTACTCCTATTTATGCACTATCAAAGCAATGGTGGTCGTAGTAGGATTCTGCAGGTGCAGACGACAGACAAATGTTGGTCACGGTGGGTTGGTAGCTACCCCTTCTAATTGCTTTGATTCATCAGAAGAACAGAAGCGAAGTGAAGAACAAAGACAGAGGTGAAAGTTGGTGTGGAAGTTCCTAATAGTAAAAAACCCTCTTCCCAATTGGCAGTAAACTCTGCTTACCGAATAATTCATAATCACCCATCCATGCAATATCATCGCCAACCATGAAATTTACAAGACTACTTAGTCAGTAAGCATGTAGTGCATGTGAAACGCTGAATTAATCATCATCACAATATAACACCTAAAAAACCTAATGAAGCACGGAACATAAATGAACAATGCCACCACTAGGGAATCATTTCATGCATATAGATAATCACTAAAAATCCAAACTTTCAACACACTAGGTGCTTTGTTTTCCAACTTCGCCCAACCTTGAGCTGCATAGGAAAAACACTAGATCCACAACGCACAATAAGAAAACTATCTAGAGGCCATCCTAAACATCATTATCGTCATACACAATCACCAAATGGACCAAAATATATGATTATCGACTCAATAAAAATGCCAATTTTTGTAGTTTCGAGCAATGCAGCCAGGGTCACGAATGTGTGTTGTTCCATCTGTACTGGCACAAACTCTGACAAAAGAAGATGATCGGACGTCATAGCCCGCACACTTACCGTCGTCGAATCCTTCCTAAAGAAAGTCAAAGGAATTTGTAAGCAGTCATTCTAGTGATTTGAACTCCACGGGAGGGGAGGGGGTTGCAAACAAAAAAGTGTTGCCCAATGTGAGATACGGATGGAAATACCCTCCTGAAGGAATTCTGAAAATAAATGTGGACGCGGCGTTTGCTGTAGATGAAGGAAGGGAAGTTCAGGTGTTGTTGCCAGGGATTTCAAAGGTAAATTTATAGCAGGAGCTTGCACTATCATACCATTTATGGTGGAGGCTTATGCTCTCAGAGACGGACTAGTTTTAGCTTAGCATCTGGGCTTGACAAGGTTCATCCTGGAGTCCGACGACATGCAGGTGATAGAGACCATGAAGGAAGGAGGCATCTCAGCCACATCGGCAGCTGCATTGTATTTTGATTGTAATATCATTGATTCAGGGTTCACTTGTATTGATTATGTTCACTGCTTTAGAGAATGTAATGAGGTAGCTCATTTGCGGGCTAGAAATAGTTTTACACAATTTTTCACCAATGTTTAGGATGGTGACCCTCCTAGTTTTATCCTGCCAGCAATGATAAAAGATGTATCTGTGTTTGAAAATCAATAAAGCTATGCGATAAATTTCTGCTGTATCAATTCCTAGAAAGTCATTTCCCTAGAAAAAAAATCAGGAGGCCAGGAGACGCACCAACTTGGCCGTGCATGCATCACATGCTTATTTCCTCACATGAGCCACGTCAGATGGCCACGTTGACGGGTACGATGTGGCGAGCATAGCTTGGTCTACGATGTGAGAAATTTTCAGCTTGTTGTAGCAAGTTGTGGTGCCATTGCTATTATTTAGTCAATATATTGATAATTTACACACACACAATTTTGTCCCAATGTTACTTATGTGCATTAATTACTTATTCATGGCATTTAAGTTTTTATAACATATTGCAGTTTTTTATGTAATGAAAAATACATTTTAATTTCTACTGAATTCAAAATGGGTGAAGTTTCCTAAGCGCATGTACAACACAGGCCGCTAAGGTAGGCGCTTACGTAGCGAAAAACAAATTAATTATCATAGGTTGAAAGGTAAGCGTCTGTTATTTCAACGGAAAGCGCTAACAGAGGCGCTAAAACGATTTGTTTTCTGTTATGGATTGTTCTCAGCCGCTGGACCTATTGCGTAATCACAGACTCTTTGGCTTATGAGTATCTGGCCGTGTTTGAAACAAAGGAAAAGTGTAGAAATTTTGGAGGATAGACAGGGCCGGCCCATAGGGCGGGGCGGCGGGGCGCCCGCCCGGGCCCCCGGGAGGCAGGGGCCCCAACCCAGGTAGTTGTTCAATAATAAAGTGAATATTTTTCAGTCTTAGGTCCAGTAAAACAAGTGAAAAAAAATACTAGCACGGCCCAAGGAGCAAAGGGTCAAACCTACCACGCAGTCAAACCCACTAATCAGGTAAGAAAATTAATCGCCAGACCACCCGAGCCCTACCGTACTGCTGGCGACTCGTCTCTCTCCCTAATTCTGCAATTCCAATCATAGAAAACAGCGCCATCGCTCTCGTGCCTTTCCGATTCCGAGGTCGCGCCAACCATTAATGGAGAACAAAGACACGATTTTGTTCTGAAACAGCTCTCTCTCCTTGTCAATGTTCTACTAGTTCCGTATTGCTGTGGATGGCGCACCTTCGTCCTGCCCCTGATCTTGCTCCTCAATTCGATTCACTTTAAACAACTCGGCTCTCCTGGGTTGGACAGTTTTACTCTGGTGAAGATGGAGATGGAGCAAAGAACACAACAGATTGGGGATGAAAGCTGATGTAAGTTCATACACATGGCATGTTCGTCCATTTACATCATATCCCATGGTAACGCAAAAGCTTTTTAAGTGAAAAGCGATCTTTTGTAGAACTATATTTGTTAGTGTGGTTTGTTCGATCATTACAAATAATTAGTTTTTGGTGTCAGTTTTATAGTTCAAAGATCGCCGATCTATGTTGCTCACTTGATTGCTTTTTTTGTGTGGTAAATACTCGATTGCTTATAAAATACAATACATCGTTACAAATGTCATCAAGGGCCCCTTCTCATCGTCTTGCCCCAGGGCCACGAATATCTGTGGACCGGCCCTGAGGATAGAATTTCTACAGGAAAAATTCCTTTGGTGTCGTGTTGGAACAAAGGAATAGTACGTAATCTAAGTTTTCTTTGGAATTCCTATGGAATGGGCTATTCTATAGGAATTTTGGAGGAAAACTAATATGAGGTCTCACCTCATGTTTTCATCTGCCTATGTCTATAATTCCTGTTTTTTTCTGCGTGACATTCAAATGACACTTTTTATAAGTTTTCATGTTTTCTTTTATTTTTCCTGTTTCTACGATTTGAGCTCATGCGTTCCTTAAGTGTAAGAAATTGTCTAGAAGCCATTCTAAGATATGTGAGGATAGGTAATTCAAAAGAAGCACAAAATCCTAAGTTAATTTTTTTATCTTCAGCAAACTTATGTATACCCTGCAATAATAAAAGCTATGTACATCAAAATTTTAAATGTAATTCAAAAAATCTGAAATCCTATTTTACTAGGGACGCCAATGCTCAACACTTCGTTAGAACAAGTACAAGGCCCCGCCATGCTACATAACGTCCAAGGACGATACTAGATGCACAGGTCAAATGCCTTGTAAATCCTAAACAGGTATATTCTGGTGGATGAATGGATGATGGATAACCATCATTAGGTACACTGGTGATATTTTTTTTTTACTGAAGCTGATATAGAAAGTGCTGGCAGTTTGAAATTCATTTTTTGTATGAGCAGTTGACTAGTCTAAACATTAACTTCCATAAAAATGACGTCCGAGGGGTAAGAAGCCCCAGGACACTTGTTTAGCAGAAATAGGTGCGTACGCACCGCGCTGCGAGCACGGGCACTCGAACGCGGGCGGGCTGGGGAGTATCAGCATTCCTCTGCCACTGGGCTAAGCCTCATTCCACATTAACTTCCATAAGAGTCAATTGGATTGCTTTGGAGCTGCTCTAGATAGACGTGATGAGCATGATTACATCTTTGCAAGACTAGTAACATCCCTTTTACATATCCCTTCTAAATTTTATTTGGTATAAACTAACGAGTGGAGATTTTTGGCTCTCGAGCTCCAGTGGTCCCTCCAATTTTTTTAAAAAATTGAAAATCATATTTATAAGTTTCCAAAAATTGTGAAAACAATTTAGGTGTAGCCAACAGTATATCCCACGAACGTGCAAAATATCAATTTCAAATACCTTATGCTCTTAGCTACACGAAAATGACAAAACTTTAGATTAAAAAAAACATATTTTGTAATCTCTAAGTTTTATCAGATTTCGTTATTTTTTTTGTTGCCCATAATATAAATTATTTCAAATTATAAATTTTCACTTTTGTGGGATACATCATTGGTTACATTCAAAAAGAATTAGTTTTTTCGAAAGTAACAAATATGATTTTCGATTATTTTTAAACGGACAGATCACTGAAGCTCGGGAGACAGAAGCACCTTCCGTAAACTAATATGCTTTGTATTTTGAATTTTTTTTTGAATTTTGAATTTTGAAATTTTGATACGAGGGAGGAGGGATCGATCAAACGACGGGTGGAAGGTTCCGGTACACTTGTTCTTCTCACGCCGTCCCACCGGCCATCTCATCGACCAAGCCATGGCACCTCCTCCTCCTCTCCCTGTCCCTTCCGAACTTCAACGCATCCCCCGCCCTCCCACTCCCGAGACCCGACTCCACCGTGAGAATCTCCACCGCTTCACCCTCCTTCCGCCCGCCCTCCGTCCTCCTCCACCGCGGCATGCCTCCGTTCGTCGGAGGCCCGCCCCGGAGGCGCGCTGCTCTGCCGGTAGCTGGTCCGGCGACGCTACTTTCCTCGCTGCGTGGGCTCGCCGACAACAAATGAAGTAGCGAAGGTGAGGCCTGGTACGTGTTCGACCAAATGGTTCAACGGCTGTCTTTCCCCATTTCCCTATACTCTGGTTCTACAACACTCAGAAAAAAAAAACGATCCAGGTTACCATGTCGTAGCAGTTCGTCCCGAACCTGCTGCTGCCATTGACGCCAACGAAGCCTCTGTCCCTGCGATTGAGTGTTGTTACACATTTTGTAAGTCTTCGTGCATTTTACCTGGGCTAGTCTGTCTGATTGCTCAATGCAATACTGTCCTTGTGTACTCCGTCATCTATATGATATGCCTGCAAATTTACTGACATCACATCTGGATTTTAGTGCTCTAGTGTCGATAATGTCAGTACTTTATATCAATTTTATGAATGCTTCCCCAACTCCCCATGGCATGTTGGTTTATGCCAGCCTTGTTTTCTGAGTGAAAATGCTAGATACTCATTTATGTTCTCATGAGGTCAGCGTTTTTTATGAACTGTCAAAAATAGATCGCACTTGATTTAGGTGGCGGGACAAAGAGTGCAAACTGGTCAATTTAGGTCTCTGCCTAATGCTAGCCGTCCCACTATTGCTAAAGAAATATTTAAATCCCTTTATGCTAGCTCTAGTTTATTTCTGACCACTTACTTGACGAATAAGTTTAGCACTAACATAGCACTAAGTTTTCAGTATGGTGCGGGCTTACTGTTGCGTATTAATGTTCCGAATGTATGTAACTTTCCTTGAGCACTGTATAGGTGTTGATTTGTGGTGTAAATCTTGATGTGTCTTACAATTACGTAACCCCTCTACCATTGGTTCCTTTTGGTTTGCAGGGTCATGGTCCGTGTTCACTTTGAGACGCCCTTCACTAGTTCTGCATCTATGAGCAGCTTAAAATTGGTGAAAGCGGTCCTTATCATACCTATGACTGCCGAGGTAGCTATCTTTTTGATTCTGCTGAACTGTTTTCACACTTTTCATTCTATACGTTAAAACCACTTTCAGTCTTAATAGGAGATTGGTATTTTCCTATATGTTGTACTTGGATGACCTTATTCAGTTTGTTGTTCAATTAAATAACATGTCACCAAGATTGAGCTATCATGATTTAGTCAATGCATTTAAGTGTTGATGTGTGGTGATGTCAATATACTCATTTGTGGGAACTGATTTTGGGAAACATATTCATCACATACTGTTCACATGTCTTATGGTTCAGTAGCTTGATACGTCAATAATTGTTTTTCAAGATGTATCTCTTGATAGGCCTTCACATGCTTAGTAGGAACTTACTGATCTCAGTAGTACGTGAATGTTCTTGCTAAAGTAAATAAGTAATACCATGGTTTTTGTTAAGTATATGTTAAAACCATGTTAGAATAGTTCTATCAACCAACTATCCCAAAAGACCGATCTGATAGGAAGAGGTGCTATTATATTTTTAACATATACTTAACACCCCCTTCACACCCGACATGGGTGTGGAAGAAGAAAGCAGCCTCCACACGTGTGGATAAATGGCTGGAGAAAAGTGCGGGGGTTGAGACTCGAACCCGAGACCTCGTGCTCTGATACCATGTTAGAATAGTTCTATCAACCAACTATCCCAAAAGACCGATCGCAGAAAAGTGCGGGGGTTGAGACTCGAACCCGAGACCTCGTGCTCTGATACCATGTTAGAATAGTTCTATCAACCAACTATCCCAAAAGACAATCAGATCGGTCTTTTGGGATAGTTGGTTGATAGAACTATTCTAACATGGTATCAGAGCACGAGGTCTCGGGTTCGAGTCTCAACCCCGCACTTTTCTCCAGCCATTTATCCACACGTGTGGAGGCTGCTTTCTTCTTCCACACCCATGTCGGGTGTGAAGGGGGGTGTTAAGTATATGTTAAAAATATAATATCACCTCTTCCTATCAGATCGGTCTTTTGGGATAGTTGGTTGATAGAACTATTCTAACAGTTTTAACATCAACTAGCAAAATGCCCGTGCGTTGCAACGGGCGACAAAATTTTATGATCGATCAAAAGATGAAGCAGGTGTATTTACACTTATATGAAAAGATAGGCCTGAGTCTAACCCAAAATCTATAAAAATGACTATTTTGTGCGATGCTACGGGCTTTATTTATTCCCAAGTTATTTAGAATGAAAAGTTTCTTTTGATCCTCGTATTTTTACACTGTATTTGTTTGCTTTTCTGATCACTCCCTAATGTTGTAGTCGCCATTCTCGCCAGTCTATGAGCTTCTTCAGTCGACTCCCTTCTCTCATGGCTGAAAGAATTGTTTCCTCTTTGATAGCTCTCGCCTTCACCTCTAGCAAAACTCCCAAATACACCCAAATTCACATCTCGTAGCCCGTTTACTACTTCTAGGCAGTCTGACGCGACATGAATACGGTCCAGCAATAGATCATCAGCGACATCAAACGCGGAAAACTGCAAGTTAATAATGTACTTAAGCTTAGTTTTGGGTTAAAATTCGTGACTGTCCTATTCACACGGTAAAATACGTTTGTCAACAGTCAGACCACTTTAGAGTAAATCACTCGGACCAGCCACAGTCATCTCTGCTACAGCTCCCGTGAAAGTTCTGCAATAAAAATCCCACACGTTTCAAAATTGTTTTGTGATTTCTCTCTACTATGATCATGTCCAGACAGTGTCCATACACCATAAGGCACATGTAAATGTGGTTGAATGCAATCAAATGATCAATACATAAGCAATATCGGGCACCATCAATGGTCTCTCTATCATCGTTTGCATCTTCATAAGTGTTTTGTACCAGCTGATCATTATACTGATGTGCTAATGTGCCATCTACAAAAACCTACCGGTAAGGTTGCATTGTGCTAATTGTCATGCAATATCATGCAATCAACATAGCAATGGCATCTGGGATCAGCATACAAAATGTCCTGATAGAGATCGGTTGTTCAACATTTACAGGTTTTACCAGCATAGTCATTAGTCAAGAAGAATAAATAATCAGATCAACATGCTACGATAAAAGGTAGATTGGAAAATGGAAGATTAAATGTACAGGTGTAATCATAAGTGGTTGCGATTTTGATACTGAAAAATGTCAGATTAACAGGTAACATTACCCCGCCAAAAAATGTTTTGGACAAAATGCCTTAGGGATAAGCATTGTCTATAGACAGGATTGTTTGGATGAACATATTCCTCAAAATCATCGGTGCAAAGGCAGCAGCAAAAGCCACCCATGATTCACTGCAAATAGCAGAGAAGAAATGTATCAATTGAATCTGAAAATTTAGACTATATGCAAGAACTTAAGTGCCATAGTAACATGAGGTCTCAAAAATATAATACGTCTGGTGCTATACCTTTATAGAAATAAAATGGTCGTTATTCAACTGTGGAGCGAAAACCTAGTTTCCAGGCACTCGTGAACAGCTACGAGTTTATCGACACGGATCATCCTCTAAACTGAAACTAAAAAATTGGAAAGAATTACGTGATGTTACAGGTAATCAAACTGTATTATGAAATTGACGTTCTATCTAACCAAACATGGAAAGCAAATCAACTGTGGTCTAACAATTGTGTATACATCCATTTGCCCTTTTACATAATGGAAGCATTTATTTATTCTTTGCATCGCATCCGGGTGATAGTAGCTGTGTGCTGCATGAAAGAAAATAAATGAAAAGGCTGCAAGGTAGGAACCACAACTGCAACCCAAAAGCCAAGTATTGCACATCATAGTAAATGTGCATTGTTGAGGCAAGCTGAGAACGAAGAGAAAAGTTGGTCCACAGATGTCAAGGCTCAGAAAGACAAGTAAATCGGCACAATAAACATAAGCTGAAGGCGTGAGTTCTAGATGCCAGCCGAAAGATTGGACTTGCCTCCTATAATCGAAATCATTGGCAGGACATGACTGAAATTAGTAAGCGGTCAATCGGAAATCAGAAATCTCGTTAGTTCCAGGTGATTGGTCCGAGATGGATATACTGTGCGTGCGCGGCACGTCGCAGATCAAGCTTCTGGGATTGTTCAGATGGACACTCACCATTTGGTAGGCATCAGTATTCACTGCACTCACTGAAAAGTGTTCCTCTATAAGCTCGGCCTGCATCAAGGGATCAGCTACTACATCTCATTACCAATTCCATCGTTTTGACTCCATGGAAAAATATGCTTATTATAACGATGCCTGTCGCTTGCAGTCGAGCAACAAAGTCAGACAGATCGACCCTAGCAGCTAGCAAGCTAGTACGGGCATGGGACTGATCCACATCTCGGCCGGCCGGCCGGCAGGCAACCAAATCGGCGGCTGCTCCTTGCCCCGTTGTTCAGAATGGAAACCAATCCTGTAGAAATGAAGTACAGATGATCACAAATCTCATTTCCTGATGCTCTGCTGCTGCTGCTGCGCCTGGTGCTGCTGCCGGTGCAGCTGCGCGGAGGCGATGGCCAGCATCGACCTCACCTTGGCAACGGCGGCGGCCTTCTCCGGCGGGCAGCTCGCCAGCGCCACCCGCAGCGACCGCACGGCCGCGTCCGGCCGCCCGGCCCCGAGCGCCGCGCACACAGCACGGTACGCCTCGTCCGCGACCCTGGCGTCGTGTGGAGGAGGAGGAGCAGGAGCACGCGCGGCGGACGACGCCTCCTCGTCCCGTTCTCCGGCGGGAGGAGGCGGCCGCGCGGAGGCGGGGTCAAGGTGGGGCAGGCGCGGGCGTACTCGGTGGATGCGATGGCGGCGTCGATCTGGGACATGAGGGACTCGGGCGCCGACGGGAAGGTGCGGATCGCAGGGGGATCCGCGGCCGGTAGTTCCGTTTCTCCCACCGGGGGAGGGAGACGGGGCTTCTCGCCGGAGATCGAGCGGTGGTGGCCGGAGAGAAAGAGCTATCGCGTTCGTTCTGTTCGCGAACGTGCCTAGGCTGGGAGGGGAATTTCTGGATGTGTGTTGACTTAGCGGTGGCAGTTCCTGTAAATAAGTAAAAAAACGGTTCGATGGCATAGGTGCGTAATATGTAATTTGGTGGAAGGGTAAAATTGGAAAAAAAAATGACGTACCAACACCTCCTCAAGCCGTATTATATAGTAGAGATTACAAGATTACGACATTGCTATTTGCTAACTTCGTATTGTAGAATTGTTGGTGTAAATAATGCATTTAGTGCAAAAAGGTCATCTGTTTCAGCTCTGGTTACTAATGCATAGATAGTTTTGTAACCCACATTGTAACTCATGTAAAATTGTTTTGCTTCAGAAATAAAATGGGCACATCCTTATCGGGTGCATTTTTAATCTATCAGATGTATTGTGTTTATTTTGTTAGAGTTATTTCCTTTCGATTGTTGCATTGTGTTATTTGCTTTTTTTTGATTCTGCCATCTGTAATGTAACAAGAGGATGTATCCGACATTAGTCAATCATCAGGTCCTACTGGAAGTTATAGCAGAGAAATATTCAGGCATATGATATCGCTAAAATATAACAAAATTAAATTATTTTAACATGTGCAAGAAACTTTTGCTGCCATCTAGTTACAATTTACTCTGGTATGGCGATTCCATCTCCAGGATGTTAGCTCCTTTGTAGTCTCTTTCTTTTGTGGATGAAGTCCAGCTGCTAAAGTGACTGAGAGTTCCTCCAATGCTGCCGCCCTGGAGAGCAGAAACCTTGCAAGCATCTTTTCGAGAGGCCGTCCTTCGTAGTTTGCAATGTTGATTCTTTTCAGATTGTATTCCAAGCATCTTACGTATTTTTGCCACAGACTCTTGGGCATCCAGCTGCTATACTCGACACCATCAGCAACATTGCTGTCTTCCTGCTTAGTATCCGAATCGGCATCGTCATGGCCCCTGTTCCATGTCGGCTTCTTTTCCATAGGAGGCTCTGGACCCAGAGGAAACAGGGACAGTACTTCCAGGTACTTGGTGTTGACAAGCAAGTCGGAGACCGACCGGACGGCCTGATCGGCGGGCAAGCAGCCCTCGAGGCTCAGGTGCGTCAGGCTATCAAGTCCACGCAGGACACTTGAGAACATTCTGCTGTAGTAGGCCATTGATGGACGCAAGGAAAGGTGAAGGTACCTCAGTTTGGTGCACTGGCCGATAAGCCTTGTGATCGGAGCAATATCTTCTGATACCTTGCTGGAGAGATTTTCACAGATTTCAATCCTCACAGCCTTGATTCCTGCCTGGTTGGCGACCGTGAAGAATGATGAATGGCGAGGAGGAAGGCCGCCTTTGTAGTGGAGTGACTGCACGCATGTGGACTGCAGCTCAACGCTGCTGGCGTTGTGGCAGCATATCATGGTGAAGCTCTGCAAGCGGGGGCTCGTCACGGCTATATCTTGGATGCTTGGGCACTCTTCCAGCGTGAGGTGTGCAAGGGACGGGCAGCCTGAGATGAGCTGCTGCAACTCGCCTTCTGGGTCCATGATCCTCGTGAGGCAGAGCGTCTCCAGCAAGGCCATGTTGATGCTTGACGGCAAGTCGAGCTCCCAGTTGGTCAATCGCAGGCGGCGGAGCGTGGGGCAGCTGAAGATATGGCGGTGTGTGTCGGTGTACCGATTCATGTCGCTTGGGTCGAAGTCTGCCGAGGCGCCGCGGGAAAGGTTGAAGGGACAGAGCCTGTGGTTGGAGGATTGTTCGTACCTGAGCTTGACGTCCAGCTCTTCGACGCCGGAGGTGGCGACGGTGGGGATCCACTGGTCGAGCAGGTCGTCTGGTGGGTGAAAGGCGTCGAGGCGGAAGGTGCGGATGGGAGTCTCGGGGCCCTTGCTGAGGATCGCGCTGGTCACCGTGTGGTCGAAGCACACCCTGAGGTCGCCGATGGAACCCCGGTGGCCTGTCTTGGCGTCGACGAGGTCGACAACGGGGACGCCTTCGTGAACGTAGCGCCACCGGCGGGAGAGCACGCTGGTGCGCACGGCCTCGCCTGAGTCGAGGTGGGAGAGTACGCGCTCCAGCGCATTATCGGGGAGAGCGCTCAGCCGGTCTCCTTCCCTCCTCCGCTTCGACGGCGCCATCTTGTTCGGCGAGAGATCAGATGCGATCGGCCGGCGCCCTGCGTATTTATGGTACGCTGCCTCTTACGTATATATTCTCGCTGATTATTTAGTCGGTTGATATGTGGCCAACTTAACCCGCAAGTTTGGTACGTGATCTCTATAGTCGGTGACCGGCCTGAATTGCGAGTCCTAGAGAAACCTTCCGTTATATATAGTCGCAGATCGATCGACGGCATAACTGCCGGCTCGGATCCAGATCGACCAACCAACATGTCTACGTCATCGCTGCCGGGGAGCAGAGATCGGCTGAGCGAGCTCCAGGACGGCCTGCTCTGCTCGGCGACATCCTCTCCTACCTCCCCAACAAGGAGGCCGCCCGGGCGGCCGCGCTCTCCCGCCGGTGGCGCCATGTCTTCTGCAACGTCGGCACCGTCTCGTTCGAGGAGCAAGTGGGCGCCAGAGCCACTGACTATACCACCTTATACTACGAGGCCAACGAGCAGAAGAGCTGCAGCGAGCTCCTCCTCGACGACGTCTGGTCGGCGCTGCTCTGCCGCCGCCGCTGCGCCGCTACCCACGTGCCGCTGCGCCGCCTCCACGTCACTTTCGACAGGTGCCACGACTGGGACTGGTGCCACGTCGACCAGTGGCTCTCCTACGTGCTGCGCCACGTCGGCCAGGAGCTCCATCTGGACCTGACCTTCTGCCAGACCGGATCTGCAAACACAGCAACCGTGAACGAGGACATGAGTGGCGAAGGCGCGATGGTTGGTATGACCTGCCAACGAAGCTCTTCTCCTGCACGGCCATGCGCTCGCTATGCCTCAGCTACTGCGGGCTGAATCTGCCAGCGGCCATCGTCCTGCCGTTCCTCGAGACACTGCGCTTGACGGGTGTTCAAGAAAATTCCGAGAATCACATCGAGCGGTTGATCGCGAGCTGCCCCCGCCTTGTCGACCTGACGCTTGAAGGCATTGTTCTAGTGACAGTCTCCGTTCTCGACAGACGCCTCCGCCGGTTCACCCTCCGGTGCTGCCACAACGTCGAGACAGTTGACATCCACGCGTCGGAGCTGCAGTCGCTGGACTACCGTGGCACGGTGCCCGCGGACTCGCTCCTGTCTCTCCACGGCTGTCCGGAGATCATCCCATCGTGCACCGTCGATTTCTGCAAAGTCCTCGAAGGAGACACGGAGCATGGCAGGATCAAAGCGTTTCTCGAGAAATTTTCGGGTGCTAAGCGGCTGCATCTGCACCATCAATGCCTCCCGGCCAGATCCTTCGAGGGTTTCCCCACGTTCCACAACCTGACACGGCTGGTGCTGCAAGGTCCCCTCCAGAGCCCCGACGTGGTTCGCGTGATCTTGGAGCGGACACCGAACCTGGAGATCCTCTCGTTTTATATGGAGCTCTCCGTGGTTCCTGAGGGTTTCACGGGTCCTGACGATGAGTCGAGCTTCTCGGTCCCGTGCTTGCGGAACCGGGTGAGGGAGATCAACATGGTGCACTACGCCGGTGACGATCTGCAGAGAACGATGGCCTGGCTCCTTTTCCAGAACGCGCTGGTTCTCCAGAGGATTTGCGTTGTGCTCACCAAGGGCACCTTCGAGTGGCAGGATGCACTGCAGACGGAGATCAAAGGCTGGCTGGTGGCTGCCGATGTAGAAACGATTATCATGTGATTTATTGACTCGTGTTAGCAACCTCAGAATATTTGTTCTGGGTTAGTTTTGTTTTATGTAAGATTGCAATCTCTGAATGATATATATTTCTTAAGAAACATGGGAATAATTTTACATGCAAGATCGTTCTTTACATTGACAATGTCAGGTGTTGTAGAGAAATCTCACACGGTGGTAACTATCGGCGGCTGTAAATCCACACAAGTTTGAAATTAATGACTTTCAGAAAAAAATACATAATAAGACATTAATTTTTTAACTGGAGAAAATGCCAAAATTTTCACATTCGTTTGTATCATCATAAAAGGTAAAAAACGATCTGAGATTGCACCGTTGGCTGCTGATGGGAGCCCATGATCCTGAAGTTTGGTGGCTTGTGAATTGTGATCTTGACTCTTTTTGACAGGATTGTGTTCTGGACTGTTGTTGCCGGGAGACACATCCTCGTTCAGAGTTGCATGCGCACCCCCAAGTCAGCGGTCACCCAGGCCAGCGCAACCAATGGGAGAATGCTCGCGCCACTGCCGTCCAGCGACGCCTCCGCCCTCCGACTTCGCAGCTACCACCGTGAGCATCTCCGCTGCTTCGCCGAGACCCCCCCCCCCCCGCGCGGTGCCGCACGTCCACGAGCGGCATTCCTCTCCGCTTGTCGAAGGCCCGGACACACTCTGCTCTTCAATGGTGGCGTCAGGTTCCTCGGTGCTCCAGCCGCATGAGTTCTCCTGACAACAGTCGTGAAGATGAGGCCCAAACGCCCGGTACATGTTCGGACAAATGGTTCTTTGCATATTCCCTGTGTTCGAATTTTACAAATCTCTGAGATTCATGATCCAGGTCACCAAGTTTCGTAGCCGTTCTTCGTGAACCTGCCGCTGCCATCAACACCAATGAGGCATCTGTAGAATTTGAGTGTTGTTGGTCATTTTGTCTGCACACATTGGGCAAGCTTGACTGCTCAATGCAAAACACGTTTTTGCCTACTACTTCCTCAACTATATATACCTGCAAACTTGTCCACCAAACTTTTGAATTTTAATGCTGAAGTGTCAAATGCTACTACTACTTTATACTCCCATTTTTATGAATACTTAGTCCATGTCAGGTTGGTTTGTTTTGTGAGTGTGAATGGTACAGACTGCAGGCGCCATTGGGACTAATATAGAACCAAGTGTACCCGAAGATCACATTGATTCACGTCAGTGGTTTATGCTAACCGTCTCACTATTGCTAAAGATAGATTTAAATATGTACCCGAAGAATAATTTTAGGACTAATATAGAACCAAGTGTTCCTATGCTACATGCTTGCTGCTGTGTATTAATGATTTGAATCTACTTAATTTGCCTTGAACTATGATTGAGTGTTGATTCATAGTGTAAATATTGTGTTGTCATACAATTACCCTATCCCATCTAACATTGGTTCCTTCTGGTTTGCAGAGTCTTGGTCCATGCATCTTTACTTCGGGACACACCTTCGAAGTATGTATCGATTTTCTGATCTATTTTCGAGCATTATATCCTATGCCTCAAACCACATTCACTCTGTATATTAGGTTGAAATTCGTACCTTCTTATTTCTATGTGTTGTAATGTTGTCAAAACAACATGTCCAATATATTGAGCTATGATGATTTGGTCAAATCACTGCATTGCTGATATATCCTGATGCAGAGAACTCTTTTAAGTCAACTGATTTTGCATGGCATATTCAACAAATCCTATTCACAGGACTCATGATTGTGTAGCTTGATTACTTTCCTAGCTGGTATCCTATCTTAGTAAACTTTGCATGCCATATTCATCAATCCTTTCCACACGACTTATGATTGAGAAGCTTTGATTAGTTTCTCTGCTAGTATCTGATCTTATGGTTTTCTGTTTTTTTTTCCTGTAGATGTGTACTCCTGATAGCACTTTTAAAGTTCTGATGCTGCTAGGAACTGATCCCACTAGTACGTGAATGTTCTTCCTAAATTATTAGTATCAAGCGTTATTGGAGGTAGTGTTGATCTTGCAACATCAGTTACGACATTGCTAACTGGAATGCGTAGTCTAGAATTTTTCAAGCAGCTTAGTGTTGGTGTAAATCATGCATTTTCTACATAGCAAGTTCTTTGTTTGATCAACCTCAGATTAGTAGTGCATAGGTAGTTTTCTCAACCTCATTGTAACTCAAGTATAATTGTTTTGTCTGGCAAATGAAATGCAAATAACCTGATCAGATGCACGTTTTAGTCTCTCAGATGTATTTGACATTTGTTATTTGCTTGCTTTTTATTCTTGGATTATTTGCTTACTTTTTTTTAGATAAAGAGGGCTCCGCCCCGATTTCATTAATGAAACCACAACTACAGAGTTTTACATCCACAACGCGTCAACCACCAGGAAAACCACAGCAACCACCAGTAACAGCGTAAACAGAGTCTCGACGAGACAGACTAGGGAAAGGAAAGTAAAGAGAGCAAGAAAAACAAGAAGGAAATTACAAAGACCAGATCCTATCTACTCCTGTAACTCCAACCGCCAGTTTTCTTGCTTTATTTGCGATCCTTTTCTCCAGAACGTCTCCCGTCTTATTTTTGCCGCTTCTTCCATCTTCATCACATTGTCAACCTGGGTATCCACGGGGTCCAACTTCTTCTAGCACCAAAGATTTCTTTCGCTACCTTCTCCAGGAGTCTAGCGAAGTACACCAGACGATCCCTTGCGGTTTGTTTCACCTGCAATAAACCCCACCATTGTATCCAGTATGAGATTCTGAAAATAACATCCAGTGGCTCCTCTGGCCACTTCTTCTCAAAACATGCAGCATTCCTGGTTTTCCAAATCCCCCACAAAATCGCTGCAATTCCTACCGACCATAAACCCCTTAGATTCTTATTTTTCCTTCTAAGCCAAACTGATACGGCATGCTCAGCTGAAGTGAATTGGAAGCCTGTTCCAAATGCACAGCCAACCACATTCCATATATACCTAGCTAGAGGACATTCAAAGAATAAGTGATTAATGGATTCATTTTTGCCACAAAGTAAGCATGTTTCCTCACAATCTCCCCCCTGTGTTTCAAGACATCTCTTGTTAAAATACTTTTATTAAGTATCAACCAAATGAAGGTCTTGATTTTCAGAGGTAGTTTAATTTTCCAAAGGAATTTATATGGCACCACTCTACGAGATTGCATAGCATTATAAAAAGACTTAATCGAGAAGATTCCTGAGTTGGTTAATGTCCATATCAACCTATCAGGTTCCTCACT
Organism: Poa pratensis; assembly: GCA_947311845.1. Classification (NCBI taxonomy): domain Eukaryota; kingdom Viridiplantae; phylum Streptophyta; class Magnoliopsida; order Poales; family Poaceae; genus Poa; species Poa pratensis. Next base: position 39,288,481 of record CAMZMU010000063.1, read on the forward strand.
TAGTGTTATGTCTCTCAAAAGCCTTCTCATCGACGCCCACTGTTCTCCTAACACTCCTACCAGCGCCCTTCTAAATCTAAGCGAAGCCCATCCTCTGTTAACCACTTCACTGACAGTTATGTTTTTGTTCAGAGAAGTGCTAAAGAGTCTTGGGAACTTTTTAGATAGGCTCTCGTCAGAAGTCCAATGATCTTCCCAGAAACTTGTTTTTCCCCCATTTCCTAATTGTATTCGACAACATCCCCAGAAAAGCTTTTTAACCTCCATCAAGCCCTGCCAGAAATGAGAATCACCATTTCTTTTGACAGCTTGACAAAGAGTGATCTTCTCCAAGTACTTTTTTCGAAGTATTTGTTGCCACAGTCCATCTTCATTAAATAATTTCCACAACCATTTTGATAAAAGAGCTATATTCATTACTTCCAAATCTAAAATACCAAGTCCACCTTGTTCTTTTGGTAAGCAAACAACCTCCCACCTAACTAAATGATATTTTCTCTTCCCTTTTTCTCCACTCCACAAAAACCCTTTTCTGGATGAGTCCATCCCATCTTTTGCCCCAATAGGTACTCTATAAAAAGAGTACATATATAAAGGGACACTAGATAAGGATGAGTTAATCAAGGTAACTCTCCCAGCCATCGCTGTCATTCTCCCATACCAAGGGCACAATTTCTTTCCCATTTTGTCACCAGTAGGTCTCCAATCCGAGATTTTAATTCTTTTTTTGTCTACTGGCACCCCTAAGTATTTCATGGGTAGAACACCGGAATTGCAAGTGAGAATTTCTTCAAATTCTCTAATTCTCCCGGCGGCCTCCCCTAAGCAATAAATATCGCTTTTGTGGAAATTGATTTTCAACCCCGACATTTGCTCAAAGAGACACAAGATGATTTTTAAGGTTTTCGCTTGTTCGATGTCGTCTTCCAGTAATAGGATTGTGTCATCTGCATATTGCAGAATAGACACGCCTCTATTTACCAGATTTGATGACAAACCATTAAGCAAACCCCCCTCTTGTGCTCTAGTGATCAGGATTGCTAACACATCCACTGCCACATCGAAAAGTAACGGCGATAACGGATCCCCTTGTCGTAATCCCTGATAAGTTGTAAAATAAGGTCCTATCTCCCCATTTACTTTCACTCCTACCTTGCCACTTGTTACTACTTTCATTACCATATCAATAAAACGAGTTGGGAACCCTTTCTTTTCTAAAGTTTGAACCAAGAATGGCCATTTGATTTTGTCGAATGCCTTCTCAAAATCTATTTTAAACAGCACCCCTGATTTCTTGTTTACATGTACATCATTCATTACTTCATGTAACACACAAACTCCTTCTAGAATATATCTACCCTTCAGAAAAGCAGTCTGTGTGTTTTTAATCACTTTCTGAATAATCCCCGACAACCTATTGACCAAAACTTTGGTTAAGATTTTCAGAGATACATTCAGTAAGCAAATTGGTCTATATCTTTGAATTTTATCCGCATCATTCCCTTTCGGCACCAGTGCAATCACACCGTAATTAAGCCTAGCTACATCCAGGGTTCCATTGTGAAAGTCTGTCAGTAAACCAAAGAGGTCAGTTTTAACTACCTCCCAGTTTTTCTGATAAAAATCCGCATTGAACCCATCTGGACCAGCTGCCTTGTTACTTGCCATGCCAAACACCGCCTCCTTTAATTCATCCATGGTAAAAGGTTTTATTAATTCTACTGCATCATCAGTAGTAATTCTTTCAAAACCTTCACCATCTAATTGGATGCTAGAATTATCCGGGTGTCCAAATAGTTTTTTATAAAAATTTGTAATGTATTCCATTAGATTGTTTTGACCTTCGATCAAACCTTTCTCTTGAACCAATCTAATTATAGTCGTTTTCCTTCTTCTCCCGTTTGCTTTTGCATGATAATATTTGGTGTTGTCATCTCCCTCTAGTAAATCTTTTTCTTTCGCCCTTTGAATCCATTTTAATTCCTCTTCTCGGATAATCGCCCTGAGTTGAGTTTTATGTTCTAATTGAGCTGCTCTATCAGCAGCATCTAGCCCATATCCCTCTAGTAAATTATTTGCTTACTGTAATCGTAAGAACAGGATGTTCCCAACATCAATCGCTCTTTAGGTCCTACTAGTTGAGTTAGTATACTTTACAGAGAAATATTCAAGCAAATGATAGTTATTATATGTGGTTTACTAAAATAATAACAAAATAACAATTTCTTAATTAGAATTACAAGTGCAAGCAACTTTTGCTGCAGCTTAGTTGCAAGTTACTCTGGTATGGCGATTCTTTCGCCAGGACATTAGCTCCCTTGCAACCTCATCCTTTTGTGCATGAAGTCCAGCTGCTAGGTTAACTGAGAATTCCTCCAACGCTGCAGCCCTAGAAAGCAGGAACCTTGCAAGCATCTTTTCAAGCGGCAGTCCTTGGTAGTTTCCAATGCTGATTCTTCTCACCTTCTGATCCAGGCATCTGACATATGTCCGCCGCAAACTCTCGGGCACCTGGCCACTAGACACGCCACCATCGTTGAATGCACAGTTGACAGCGGCACCTGCATCTGGATCAGTGTCTGATTCACTATCGGATAAATACGAGGGACTCTTCTCCTTTGGAGTCTTTGGACCCGGTGGTAACAGAGACAACACTTCCAGGTATGAGAAGCAAGGCGATGACTGACCGGACGGTATGATTGGTGAGCAAACAGCCATGGAGGCCCAGCTGCTTGAGGCAGGGTAGGTCGCGTAGGACGCTTGAGAGCAAGCTGCTGTAGTAGGCCATCGATGGGCGCAAGGCAATGTCAAGATACCTCAGGCGTTTGCACCGGCTGATGAGCGTCATGACCGGAGAAATTTTTCTTGGTCCTTTGCCGGAGAGGTCTTCGCAGATTTCAATCGTCATAGCGGTGACTGCTTGGTAGTTTGCGACCGCAATGAAGGACGACCTGGAAGGAGGAAGGCCGCCTTTGTAGTGCAGTGACCTCAGGCAGGTGGTTTGCAGCTCGACGCCCGTGGAATTATGGCAGCAGATCATGGTGAAGCTCCGCAGGCAGCGGCTGGCCACGGTGATCTTTTTGATGCTCGGACACTCCTCCAGCGTCAGGTGTGTGAGGCGCGGGCAGCTCCAGAGCAGCTTCTGCAGCATCGCACCGAGGTCCATGATCCTCACGAGGCATCGTCTCCAGCGACGACGCCATGTCCACGCTTGGCGGCATATCGATCGTCCAGCTCGTCAGCCGCAGGCGGCGGAGCGTGCGGCAGCGGAAGATCTGGTGCTGGGTCATGGTGTTGTACCTTGCGGTTTGATCAAACTCCGCCAGGGCTTTGGGTGATCCGCTGAAGGGGCAGAGGCTGCCTGTGGAGGACCGCCCGTGGCTGAGCGTGACGTCGAGGTCCTCAAGGCCGGAGTTGGCGGCGGTGGTGATCCAGTGGTCCAGCTTGTCGTACGGGGCGTGCGGGAGGACAATACGGAAGGCGCGGATCGGCGTCTCCACTCCCTTGCCGAGGACGGCGCACGCGACCTGCTGGTCGAAGCAGACCTTGAGGTCGTCCATGCGCTGGCACCGCTCGCCCGTCTGGGTGTCGGCGAGGTCGACGACGGGGACGCCCTCGTGGACGTCGCGCCACCGGCGGGACAGCGCGCTGGTGCGTACGGCCTCGTCGGAGGAGAGGTGGGAGAGGACGTGCTCGAGCGCCCTGTCTGGTAGAGCGCTCAGCCGGTCCTGCCCGTAGTGCGACGCCGCCGCCGCCGCCATCTTCCCGGAGATCAAGATGCGATCGTCGTGTCAAGTGTATGACGGGCCGTGTATGACGACGCATCGATCGATCAAACGATCCGTGGTACCAACTAATCATGATTCTTAGTCGGTTCCGGATCCCAACAAATCCGGCAAATTAAGTGAATAATTAGTAGAGTCGGTCACGATACGAGATTGTGCCAAGGCGTCCTTATATTATTACTGTCGTTGCATTTGCATGGTACGTTCCCAGATCGGATCCAAACCACCGGTTCCTCGCGGCGATCGCCATGGCTTCCTCGCGGCGCAGAGATCGCCTGAGCGACCTCCCGGACTTCCTCCTGGGCCATGTCCTCTCCTTCCTCGACAACAAGGAGGCCGGCCGCGCGGCGGCGCTGGCACGCCGGTGGCGCTACGTCTTCTGTAATGTTCACACCGTTTCCTTCGAGGAGTACGTGGGCGAGAGGGAGAACGACTGGGACACCTTCTACTACGAGGCCAAGGAGATGAAGAGCTGCAGCTGGCCGCTCCTCGACGGCGTCAACGCAGCGCTCCTCTGCCGCCGCCGCTGCGCGGGCACCCACGTGCCGCTACGCCACCTATCCTTCGCCTTCGACAGCTGCCACGCCTGGAATTACGTCCACGTCGACCAGTGGCTCAACTACGTGCTGCGGTACAGCGTCCAGGAGCTTCACCTCGACCTGAGTTTCAAGCTCGGCGCGATCTGCAAACGCCGCACCGACCGCGGTGGCAAGGAGAAGGAGGAGGTGGGCAGCGGCTCGGACAACTCCGACGACGATGGCGAGGAGAAGAGGTGGAGAGGGTGGTCCTATGTCCTCCCTAGAGGGCTCTTCTCATGTCTGGCCCTTCGGACGCTGCGCGTCGGCTACTGCCGGCTGAAACTACCCACCAAGATCGACCTGCCTTTCCTCGAGACGCTGTGCATCACATCTCCCCACCGCGACGGAAGGAGAAGCATCCAGCGGCTGATCTCGAGCTGCCCCCGCCTTGTCGACCTGACGCTGGAGGCCATCGACCGCCTCACCGGAGTCTCCGTCCTCGACAAACGCCCCCGTAGGTTCGCCATCCACTGCTGCCACAACCTCAGGTCCGTCGACATCGACGCATCGGAGTTGAGGTCGTTGGATTACAGTGGCACAGTGCCTGCGGAGTCGCTCCTTTCCCTGCACGGTTACCCGGCGACCATCCCTTCGTGCACCATCAATATCTGCGAAGTGCCCTCCAAGGAAGAGGAGCACGACAGGTTCAGGAGGTTTATGCAGAAAATCTGCAACACGAAGCACCTTCATCTGCACCACCAGTGCCTGCCATGCAGATCTTTCGAGGAGTTCCCTTTGTTTCCTTTGCTGACGCGGCTGGCGCTGCAAGGTACCCTCCAGACCCCCACGGTGGTGAGCGTGATCCTGGAGCAGACACCGAACCTGGAGATCCTCTCGTTTTTCATAGAGTCATCAGTGGTTCCAGAAGACCTCGTGGCTCCTGACGAGTCGAGGTTCGCTGTCCCGTGCTTGCGGAGCCGATTGAGGGAGATCAACATGGTTCATTATGAGGGCGACGAGCTGCAGAAGATGACGGCCAGGCTCTTGTTCCGGAACGCGCTTGTCCTCGAGAGGATGTGCATCGTCCTGGTGAAGGGGCCATTCGCGATGCAAGAGGCACTGACGAAGGAGATAGATAGCTGGGTGGTGGCTGCCGATGTAGAGAAGATTTTCCTGTGATCGATTAGTTGGTTATGTTTCATGGAGGTTACCAAAGAATAATTTGCAGTAATCGCATGCCGTGTGTTATGTGCTGCCGGCAGATATCTTGGCTAATAAAAACAGGTTCTGATATGTTTGATGGTGCAGCACGTAGATCAGTAGTAAAAGGTTAAACGAGTAGTTGGGCATAGCTAGCTGGAAGAACTGGCTCGGTTCTCTCGTTGGGAACAGAACTGAAGAGTGGTGGGGAATTTCCTTGCCTCCTTGTTCCTCAAAATTTTCTATAAAAGTTTGGATGATTCAGTAATCTTTCCATGAGGCGGTACATCTGTATCATTGGGGATGTTCAGAAGGTAAACAAAAACAAATTAAACTGAAAATAAGCGCTGCTGCAATATGATGCTTGTTGATTGTAATGTCAAACTGTCAAAGCATCATTCTACCCTCGTTGCCTTGCTCCCTTGTAGAACCAAATTGCAGAGTAACGATTTGAATGCTACACTCCAGTCTAGCATGTTGTCTTGTAATATGATTCCTTTCGAATGGATTATGATGGTACAATTGCATCTTCAATGAAATTTTGAGTTCTTTTTGGATGCCCCAGGTTGACAAATAATCTCCAGTTAAGTGCTGATTCGAGTGCAACATAACCATTTAAGGAGAACCAACATATGCTTGATAGTTCATGTGTGATTATTCTGCTGTGGGGTCCAATCAGATCTGATGCTTTATCGAATGTGCTTGCAAAGGGGACGTATATTCTTTGATTGAATGTACTACAAAATGTGCACCTTGCGGCATCGGTTATATGTGACGTTTGCTTCTGTCGATGCTTTTCTTGTGTGATTCCTTCTTTGTAAGGCATTACTGCCATAAGAGGCACTAGACCAGTTGGCGCGCCTTGCTGTTCCAGTCCAGTTTTCAAGTGATAGGATGTTTATAAATATGTGCAGAAATTAAATGGAAGCTAAATTTGCATAAACAATACAATGGAAAATCATTCCACAGGCTCACTAGTACACCCCACTCTCCCCGTCCCCATGTCGCTCCCCAGGCGGCACCGGGGCGAAAACCACCGCGCCGCCCTCCGAGCTCCCCTTCCCTCGCACCCTCGCTGCCGCTGCCGCCGGCGCCAGCCGCGGTGGCGGCGGGCCCCCTACAGACAAAGGTTGTGGGGGGGGGGGGGGGGGGGTCCTTCTTCGCTGCTCGTCGCGCCGACGGCCGGCCGCTTCTGCTAGGGGTCAGAGGCCGTGTCGCCAGCGTCTGGAGGCCAGGGCGGCGGCCCCGGGTGTGGATGGTCGCTGCGGTCATCGCTCCTCAACGGTACAGCTGTAGAGTGCTTCGTTTTCGGCTCGGGGCGCCGTCGGGCTCGATCTACATCTCCAGATCTTCTTGAAGGTCGGCGGCGCTCTCGTCTGTGCCTGGATGCAGCCATGGCGGGCGGCGGCCGTCATGGGGTGGCACCGGCGACGTTCTGCGCCTGCTCTAGGCACCGCAACGGGAGGTTGCGGGGTCGAGCGGGCCTGATCTGGGCCCGTGTCGGGCCAGGCGGGCCGCGGTAGTTTGAAGCTTCGCGACGGTCCCCACTAGCGGGCATGGATGCCTCCTGCGGCCAGGGGAGCTGGAGGCAGGATGCCGGGGCGGCGGCCCCAGAACAGCAGCAACGTTGGTGGCTCCGGTGAGACGCACCTGCCGGCGATGAGAGGTGTCGAGGCAAGATGTGTTCTTCGCCGGGGTTGGTGGTCGGCAAGGTTTGTATGGCACAGTGCTCCGACTGCTGGGGCTCGTGCTCAGTAGGGTGTCGAACGTTCCAGGCGAAAGCCTCGTACTAGCCTCGGGCTAGTGCCGACGATGACGGCGCCTTTGCGCGTCGTCCTCCTTCTTGAAGGCATCGTCGTGGAACCCAGCCCCTTCCACACCATGTAGGCCAAGGTATCCTCGGGTGAAAACCCAAACTCCATTGGAGTGGGCGGTGCCGGCGAGCGACCACGTCGTTTTCTTCTTGGAGACACCGTCTTGAGGTCCTTTGTGCCGTGTGGGAGTCTTAGTTGTTGTGTGACACAGCTTCACGGCAAGGTCAGAGGATGCCGGGGCAGCGGCCCCGGACGGTGGTTGTGCGCCGAGGCGGCGGCCTCGGAAAGTGTTGCGCCCATGGCCCTATGATGCAGGGTTTGTGGTTGTGCTCGCTGCGGTGACGAAGCAGTGTCACAAGGGTGGCTCGTTTTGTGGCCTTTTGTTTTTGTAGCGTTTTTCTCTCATTTTCTTTTCCGTTATTCATTTGCCCAAGGGCTAACTTGTACAGTTCTACCTGCTATCAGTTGAAAAGCCAACAATTGCTGGATCTTTCAAAAAAAAATTGCATAAACATCCTTGTTTCAAGAAAAATGTTACATCTGATAAAGTCAATCATGATTTATCCATATTTTGCAAAGGTATACACCATTACCATAACACCATGGACTAATCAGCTGGTTCAGATAAGTGGATGAGTTAATCACTTAATCACCATCATCGTTTCGGTTTTACCATTCGTGTTTCTCAGATCCTCAAAACACAACAAGTTATCGAGAATGAATGTGGGTTACTTGTACCGCCCTCGGCGATAGGATTCAAAGTTTCCTTGAGGGGTGGGGAGAGAGCAAGGGTAGGAGTGAATGAAATGGCAAGTCCGAGCTAGACATGTTTTTTTGGTCTTACACGGCAATTGTGGTGTATTTTTTTTGTAGTTTTCTCATTCTTGGTTTTCATGTTCCACAATTGGAAAGTGCATGTTGCCCCCATGTGTCGTTTTGGTAATTAATGACAATCCTTATGGACTAATGTTTACATTGAGATATTCCTATAGATCTTGTCCATGACAAAAGATTGTAGTTCATGTGTTGGACTCTTGAAGATGACATGATGACCAATGCTCTATTCAAAGGTTTATATGAAGAATGGTCATATGTAGAGTTAAGCTTATTGCAAGTATGACTTGGAAAAGAAGATTGAGTGAACAATCATGTTTATCTCCAAGCCATCATACATATCAAGAGAAGAAGATGAAGTGCAAGCTCAATATGATGCATCTCGGAAGATATCATTTGATTGAAGCTTTCAAAAGAGACATGAAGACGGAGCTTAGCGAGGCCCTCCCATAATGGAGTATGGGGGAGCATTTGGAGAAGTCTTCATCAAGCATGTGCTAGCAAACACAATCAAGAAATAAAGGTGCTTCAACTTGGGAGAGTCAAGATCGTCATCATCGAGCTCAAGTGGAATGCGCAAGGCAAAGGTATGATCTTGATAGGTTTTCTATTTTACCGGTCTCATGGTGTTAGTGGGAGACCGGGTTATAGGATAGACGGCGTACTATCAAGAGCGGCTCTCAAGTGAGTAACTTAATCGCATCTTTGTGGAGAGCTCAAACCTTTGTATACTTGTCATATTATCTTTCTTGGTTCTTATTTGGTTTTCTCCTTGTTGGGTTTTGGTGCTTGTTGTGATCTTTACGACAAGCCCAAGTTCATCGAAAACGAATTTCGTATGAAAAACTTGTTGCGTTTTCGGTTTTGGAGGTTTGCCGGTTATTCCTTTTTAGAGAGGTTTTACCTTTCTCCATTTTGTTTATCTTCCATTGTTGGACTATGATGTTTCTCTGCATGATCTTTTAAAGCTCTTCGTTGTGATTCCATTGAGCCCGAGAACATCGAAAACGGAGTCTGGATGATCAAGATATCTTCGTTTTCGTGTTCACTGTTTCTGCAGCTTTCTGAGGGGCGGAAGTTCCGGATTTTGGCCGGAAGTTCCGGCCAAAGTTCCGGCCAAATGCAGAACCGTTTTTTAGTCGCTTTTCTGGGGGTCCGGAAGTTCTTGGCCGGAAGTTCCGGCCCTAGGACCGAAAGTTCCGATCTAAGTGTGGCTGCAACGGCTATTTTCGTGGGAGGGGCTATAAATACCCCTCCTCTTCTTCAACCTTGGGCTGCTAGTTTTTCCCTCTCTCTCCTCCATTGTTTGACCTTGGAAAAGCTTGTCCCCTCTCAATACCCCCATGATTCTTGCATATCTTTGAGGGAAAAGTGACAGGTTTTCGAGATCTACAATTCTACCAATCCATCTCTCCTCTAAGTGAGGGGAACCTAGTGGATCTAGATCTTGGAGTTCTTGTGTGGTTCTCTTCTTTGTTCTTCCTCTCTTCTCCCCCCATAAGCATTAGTTGTTTTTGGTGGGATTTGAGAGTGAAGGATTTGAGCACTTGTGCTCTTGCCATTGCTTTGTGCAGTGCTCTCCACGAGGATTCGTGGAAGTTGAAAGTTTGTGAGCTTGTTACTCTTGGGTATTTGGACCCTAGACGCGGTGGTTGAGACCTTTGTGGTCACTTGTAAAGCCATTCGGGAGCCCCCAATCCCGTTGTGGGTTGTGCCCCGGATTGTTGTTGAAAGGCTCCGGATTCAGCCTCAAAGGATTCCGATAGTGGAAGGTGAACCAAACCTTTGTGGTGCGGTTCATCGGAGAAGAAGGTGAAACCTTTGTGGTTATTGAACCGTTGTGTCAGTTCACACCTCTCCAACGAGACATACTCCCTTAACAAGGAGGAACTCGGGAATACATCCTCGTCTTCGCGTGACTCGGTTATTTCTATACCCGAGCTTTTTACTTATGCCCTTTACATTGTGATAGCCTTCGTGCTTGAAGTATTCTATATTGCTATCACCTTGTTGCTTGTCTTGCTTAGCATAAGTTGTTGGTGCACATAGGTGAGCCTAGTTTATTTAGGGTTGTCGGCTTGTTAATTTAAACACCTAGTTTTATTCCGCAATTATCAAGCCTAAACCGGAAATATTTTAAACCGCCTATTCACCCCCCTCAAGGCGACATCATTGTTCTTTCAATTGGTATCAGAGTCTCGGCTCTCTTTTTGGGCTTTAACGCCTAGAGAGTAAAAGATATCGTTTAGAGAATTAGTGCACGATCCCACTTTTATATTCGATGGCACAAATTATGATGTTTGGAAAATTCGCATACTTAATATTTTTAGCGCCATGGGTCCAAATTATATTAAGAGGATTGTAGACAGGGCTGGAGCTAGCCTAATTCATGGGTATGCGGTGCATACCCAATATTTCCTGCAAAAAATAATAAGTATATAAGCTACTGTATGCATACATATATGTGGTAGGGTCATTTTCTACGTGTCAGAGCGGAAAAAATCGTTAAAGTGCGAACCCAGAGTCTCCCGCGTCCATCCTTCCTAACATGGGCCTAAATATAGCATTGGGATCCCACCGGAGCATGTAACAGCAACCACAGGTCTTAAAAAATTGGGATGTATCTGATCGACCCAGAACCGTCGTCCTCCTCGTAAGTCCTGACTCCTGACCCTAGCCCGTGCAGAGAGCGAAACCGCGCCGGTACCGACCCTCAGCAACAGATCCACCCTACCGCGCAACACACGACTGTCGCCGAGCTCTGCTATGGCAACGTAGCACAGCAGCAGCTGTGGTGAAACACCCACCGTAATAAGTGGTTCGATTTTTATTTCTCTTTTTCATTTTCCCCAATTAAGGTTACAGGATAATCTTAACTAGTTACTTTTGTGATTTTTGGTTCTAAGAAATGAGGAACCAGCAGAAGCTGAAAATGGTGAGATAGAGCATGAAAGACACCAAATAAAACTTAGACCTTGACGCCAACGCTGATATGTACTGAAATTGAAAGCCAAATTCAACATGAAAATGTCGGTAATCCTTCTTAAAATGATTTGCAATTAACACTAGTGCAAACACATAATAGTGGAAAATGCTGGAGAGAGGTCTTGTAAATCTTATTATGTTGTTGTGGCAAAACATATTCTATGAGTTTGCATACCCAATATGAAAATCCTGGCTCCGCCACTGATTGTAGATGTGAGTTTATCTCCTCCAAAGGATTTCCAAGAATTATCTTTAGAGGATGAGATAAACTCTCATCTCGAGACTCAAGTTAGTAATGGTCGTATATGTGCTTTGACCGACGTAGTTCTTGCTTCAATCATGCCTTTTCGAAATGCACATGAGATTTGGACCAAGCTTCAAGATATATATGAAGTGTCCAAAATTATTGAGGATGATTGTTCTCCCTCCACCTCCACCCGTGATGAGTTCACAGCTTCTTCCATTTCACCAACATGTGATTTGTCACAAGGTAATGATATGGTGAGCGGTGATAGAAATTGCATTGTTGATGGTGAATTTACTATTGGCTATACTTCTTCTCTATCACATTGCAGTGTTCTATCTTTGGACTTAAACTCTTCTAGCACACCAAATGTCATACATGCTAGAGTTGATGGTCCTTGCATATCATGTAATAGCTGGTTAACTAAATCTCATGATGATATGCTCTCTATGTCTTGTTGTCATGAAAATAATGCTTCCATATCCTCTAGTACTTGCATGACTAACAATGTAGAGGAATCCCAACATTTGTTGGAACAAGACATGGAGCTCAATGGTGCTTCAAGTAACTCTTCATCATCTGTGTCCACTACTCACTTTTGCCTTATGGCTAAGGGTTCCGAGATATCTCCTACTTCGAATCCCAATATATCTCATGATGATGATAATAGTGATAATGATGATGAAGAAAATGATAATGATGCTTCTTTTCATGAGATGGCAAAAATAGTTCTTCATGCGCTTTCAAAGAATAAAATTGCTCATGATAACTTCTTAGAAATCATAACTATCTTTGTTCACCGCAAGCTTACTATTGAGTTTTTGGAAACTCAAATTGACGAAAAATGTAAAATTGAGAGAGAAGATTCTGAAGAAAAAGTGTCCTTAAATAATGCCCTTGAGGAAGAGCAAGAGCTTCGAGTGTCTCTTGAGGAGAAACTTGAATCTCTTGATGAATCAAATGATCTTATCATTGCTAAAATCATTAAGGAAAGAGATCATGCTATTGCTAAATATAAAGTACTTAAAAATGAAAAAGTTGAATTTGGTGTTGGCAATGATAGACTAGGTGAGGACATAGAGAAACTTGACAAAGCTCACAAGGCTTTAGAAAGTGAACACTCTCTCCTTATCAAGTCTCATGATCAACTCCAAACTCAACTATCTAAGAATGATAAGCTTACCAATTTGTCTTCTTCCATTTCTAATATTAATGATGCTTGTGCTACTAACTCCACTTCTTGTGAAGCATCTATTTTTAAGGAGAATGTTGAGCTAAGGGCCCAACTTGAGTTGCTAACTAGCAAGTATGGAAAATTGGAAGAAAGTCATGAAAAGCTCTCTAGATATAATGACGATCTTCTTATTGGGTTGCGGGTAAAACTTTAAAAATTATCCGTAACCTTGCCGCCAAGATCTATTCTATGAAGATATGGTGCACCCCATAATGCGATGATCAAGATACTTACAAATACCGCTGCGGAAGATCTTGTGTTTGTCGAAGTAGATGTCGGTGAAGCCTGATGAAGAATCTCACGTCCACGCCGGGAGGTGAGATTGTTGCCGTACGTCGACGTAGTCGTTGATGAAGTTGTTCCGTCGTCGAGGAACTGCTGGCGCAAGTCCCGCTCTAACGGTATCCACACATACACCGTGTCAACCCACCCCGTGCGTTCACCGCCTAGCTACTAGCACGTGGTGAAGAGAGACAGCCTTGCGGCGTAGTTTTGGTGGTAGATCTAATCAACTAGATTAGATCTATATTAGAAGATTAGAGACGTCTAATTCTCAACACATGAGATCTACAAGAGAGAGAGCTTTGCAATATTGTGTAACTTGTATATCAAACCCTAGGGGGCTTGTGGTGTTTATATAGATGGCCAAGAGGTGGAGGTGCTTGGGCAAGGGGAAAGGTCCCCTTGCCCAACTCGGCTTGGGAGGGGGAGTTGGAGTAGGACTCCAACTCCCCTCCCCTCTCTTTCCTTCCCTCCTCCTCCTTGTCATCACCGCCGCCGGGTGGGGCCCACCCGGGCCGTCCGCCGCCCGCCCGCGTGGGGCCCGCCTCGTCCGCCTGCCACGTGGGGCCCGCCCTAGGCCGCCGGCCCTAGGGTTCGGCCGGGGAGGGGGTGTCCCTCCCCAACTCGGACTCGGCCCACCCCCACTTCCTTGTGGGGTGCGGCTGCCATGTGGGCCCCATGGGCCCACTTAGGCAGCCTCCTTTTATTGGGCATAAAAGAAAATCTTTTATTTAATATTTTCCTTTTTATTAAATAAATAAATAAATAATTGTTTTGTCTAATTAATTCCTAAATGAATATTTTCTTTTACAGAAAATTTCCGAAATTAATTACTTATCATATAACTCATATTTATATGAACCGGGATACCTAGTATCCGCCGACAAAACCATCGGAACAATATTTCCTTCCGCTGATGATTGAAACCATTCCTATCATCCCGGGACATTAGATGTCCGCATTCTCTCTAACTTATAATTCACCGGAACAAGTCCCAGTGACATCGGAGCTACTCCGACACAATCTCACAACCACTAATACTACATCTTTATTCTCTCAATCAAAGATTTACCTACAGCTTAAGTGTGTGACCCGAAAGGTTCAGCAAACACAAAGTATTGTTCGGGGACTTACCGAACAATAACCAGGAGTGGGTTAGGCATTCGTACTGGCACCCTTGTGTCTGTGAATGATCGACAGAACCTGTGTGTTCCTCATTACGCTTAATCCCCTTACGTACACGTTACCAATGATATCTCGAGATTGAGACAATGTGCTCTAGTGTGATCAATCCCTTCGATCATAACACATATAATGTTCGTACCAATATCATTCTCTTTTCTCATTCCGTATATATGTTGTCCCGTGATTAATCACGCTGTGTCTGGCCAGACGATTGGGTGACAACATAAATACTGAGATGGCCTAGAGGATGTATCTCTCCATCGCCTGGAGGAGTAAGTGCTATTCTTGAACGATCTCTGTTCCAATACATTATTCTAGTTCAAACCCAAAAGCCACCTATCATGGTCCCATGTTACTGCAAGACGGTTGGTGACAACCAAAGCTCGAGTGCCGAATAAGCGGTCACAAGATATTCTCATAGCATAGGAATATAGCTAACAGTAACTAAATAGATGATCATTGCTATCTTCATCGTTGACGATTTGTTTCATAGCAAGATCATACGGTGGGTCGGTTCAGTACTATTATCGTTCCGATAATATACTCCTATAGTTGTATGACTTATACAAAGTCCATGATCAGGAAAACATGATCATCAAACAACAAGATAGGCTAGTCTTAGAAACAAGACCAGGAACTATTTTACCGTTCATATCTCTACACGTGCATTGGAGGTTTTCCTCTTGCATACGTTGTAGTTGCTATACAAGTACCCAATACAGTTATAACATAAAGATACAAACATTAATAATAAACATGGAGATAAATAATAAACTTAATTATTATTGTCTCTACGGCATATTTCCAACACTTCTAGCATCCCATGCTAAGCTAAAGTTAGCTCATGAGGCTATTATGTCAAAGGTAACATCTTGTGAGCCTCATGTGGACAATGCACAACTTCTTCTCTTAATGCTATATCGTCTTGTTAGTCCTAGTGATTCATCCACTCACAATGTTGCTACATCTTGTGATGAATTACTTTCCATACCTTGTTGCTCTAACAATGAAGCTTCTACTTCCTCTAGTATTTGTGTTGATACTAACCATGTAGAGGAATTAAAAGAGCTCAAGGCCCAAGTCACTTCTTTGAAGAAAGACTTGGAAAAGCGTCATGTTGGGAAGTCCACACTTGACAATATGTTGAGTGTTCAAAGACGCCCCAATGACAAGAGTGGACTTGGATTCAACTCCAATAACAAGAACAAGTCCAAGATCATCAAGAAGAAAAAGGGCCAAGAACAAGTCAAAGATTCGGCCAAGATTGTTTGCTTCAAGTGCAAAGTTGAAGGGCACCATGTTAGATCTTGCCCTTTGAAGAAGTGTCTTAGTGAGAAGCAACAAGGGAAGAAGCCTCAAGTTCAAACTCAAGTTCCTCAAGTTGAAGAACGACCTCTTCCCAAGAAGAATCAAGCTACTAAGAAGAAAGGAGGAAGTCGATGTTGCTACCTATGCCGTGAGAAGGGTCACCTTGCTTCTTCATGCACAAATGGTACCTTATCCAACCCCATTATAGTTGATGATGTTTATTCTCTTCAAGGATAAGGTTGGCAATGTGTTTGCCAAATATGTTGGTACTCAAAGTGGTGTCAAGAAAAGAACCATTTGGGTTACCAAACCTATTGTGACTAACCTCTTAGGACCCAACTTGGTTGGGGACCAACAAGCTAAAACTTGATCAATAGGTGTTGTTGGAGGACATTGGAGACTTGGCTACATCATGAAGAATTAAGGGATCTTCATCAATTATATTCTCTCAAGCCAAGTCATTTGGGTTACATTGTTCTATCTCTTATCCAATGTTCCTCCTTGCGGTAACTTGTGCTTATACCATATATTCATTGAAAGTTGCTTGCACCCTTGCATGTGTTAGGTTTTGTACCTTGCTAGTGTTTGTATGTGTTGTGCTCTCTACTTACTTATCTTGAGAAATCAAGTATGTGTATTTTGGTTTGCACACCATTTACTTGTTTTGAGCCTTATTGCTTTTATTGCTATCTTATCTTGTTGGCTCTCTTTGAGAGATTAATGGACTATCCATTTTTGGAGAGTGATATGCTTCGTGCACTTCACAATCCTAAAATGTGTGTACATGAGGAATACCACTTAGTGTTGATATTCAATATTATCTATTCTCTATGTGGTATGTCATGCTCATGAGAAATTCAAATTCTATAATGTCCATTAATTTCTTGAGTTGGTTTTGTTTGCCTCTTGTTTTCAAATAAATGGATTATCACATTATGGGGGAGTAATAAGCTATGTGCATATTACAAGCCTAGAAAATGTGAACATGTGAGGTTTTGCCACCTAGAATTGATATTGTCAATTATCTTGTTCCTATGTGGCATGTTTCTCAAACAAGTTCCATATTTGCTTAAATGCTTTTATCTCTCATCTTTTGGATCTTGTGTGTGAGAAAGTTTCTTGGTGCTTTGCATGATCGTTGATCAAATTGAAGCCGTCAAGAATCTCTATCTAAGCATGTGTCAATTCCTATCTTTGACATATGCTTATTTGTTGTGAAGTTGGTCTTGTTATCATTCCTATTACCACCGAGAAATATCTCCATACTCCTTGTCATGACAAGTGATACTCAATTTGTGGTGAATTTGTAGACCATCTTCACTTTGGCTATTGCTTTGAATTGCCTTATTTTGTTGCCAAAACTGTTTTATCAAACTCTTTTTGTCTTCTTGTATCCTATGGATCTTATTGCTCTTCTTGAATTTGACTAGTGTTTGTATAATATATATGGTGTGTGATGATCCCATTGGTGTGCATTTGTATTCAAATGCAAAATCATAAATAATGCACACATATTGGGGGAGCTATCCTATATGTTTTGAACACTATTTGTCTTTAATTGGTTTTAGATCCCGATGATATGTCTCTTTGAAGACAAGCATTTTTCGTCTTGGTACTTTGTGCCATCATGAAAAATGTAGAGGGTTTGGTTATTCCTTGACCATATTTTCATTTGGTATCTTTTCTTTTGGTATCTTCAATCATGTGTTGATTTGGATTTGATATAATTTGGACAATTTCTTTTCGTGTCACACTAATGTGTGCTCTCTTGTTTTAATTGGTTTTTATCCAAATTGTATCTCTTTTGGTTCTTGAAAGTCTTGTGCATGCATATTTACTATATGTATTCTTTGGCATGCTTACTTTCGTTGATCCAATATATAGGATAAACTCCATCAAATCCTATATGGCTAAGATGTGCATGAAATTCAATTTCACATTAATATGCACATATTTATGTGGAGTTTGTCCTATGTATTGTAGTTGCTCTAACTACTTTGGACCCAATGAGTTTGGGTACCATGTTGTACTTGAATTTGTTTTAGGTACATTGGAGATGCATTGGAAGCTTGTCTCATTTACAAGGAAGGTGGTGTCACCATGTGTTCATTGGAGCCAAGTTTGGATGATCGTTAACTCTTATCTTCTACATCACCAATGCTATCTCGGTAACAAGTATCTACCTCATGCATACATTTCTAGCTTTCAACCTTGTGTAGGTTGTATCTTGGCATGAATCTTTTTGTTGCAATTAATTTGGTTCTTGCAAAACGTCTTTATTGCAAATGTGAGTAAGCCGGGATGATTACATATAAGGGGACTATATATTCATTTCTATGATTCATCGATCCCAATTATGTCAATCTAGCACTTTCTACTTAAAGTCTCTCATGTGCAACATTGATGAATTTTCAAAATCATTTGCCTTTTGTGATACTTGTTATCTTACTCGGAGCATCCTTCGTTAACCTTTATCCCTTGTGGATATTTTTGATGCTATGATGAGTGTGTGTTGGAGTTCATCTATATTCCTTTAAGATAAATTGGCTTTGTGCTATGCTTTTAAGCAAAGATCTTATTGGTGTATTTATGACTTCCTCTTGGATATCATGATCTTTACCCTTGTACTATCTTGTGTGTACATGTTTATTTGTAGACCCATATCTTAGTGATTCGTGTCTACTTAGAAACTTATACACATGAGAATAGTACATCTTTAATTGATATTCCAATTCTTTAGTGACACCTCTTATTGCTTTTGATTCTTTGGTGGTTTCTAAAAGGCACAAGCTTTATTTTTCATGTGTTATGCTTTTTGCATTTACTAAGCTTGTGGAGCTATTTGCTTATCTTTTTGGTGTGTGGGTATGGGAAAGACATGATATGCACTATGTGCAACTCTTTTGAAAGACTATGTTGATGCTTTGCTCATCCTTGTATTAGTCTCCTAAAATGTCTTTTACTCACACCCATCCTTTTTTGCCGCTCCTTGCTCATGTTGCAAAACATTTTATTTGTTGCAAGTTGTTTTGCCTCATTTCTCATTTATATTCTCTTGCATGTGCTTGTGTTCGAATTTATCTAGGAGGGAGTGAGGATTCCATGTTGTGCACACTATATTGAAATACAAATCCTATTTGTGCACGTACCTTGGGGAGTTCCCTCTTGATATTTAGAACATTTTTGGATCCTTTTGATTGCTTGCTTCTTTCGTTGAAGTATCTCTTTTGATATTCTTTTGCAATCTTTGGATCCTCAATATAGTTTGATCTCCACCCACTATTCTTCATTGGATATGTGCATTTGATTTCACTCATATTATGAGAAATGCACATTATGGGGGAGCTCTCACTATATTGGCCTTCTATTTTTCCTCCCATTTCGGCAATCGATGCCAATGGGGGAGAAATTTAGAGGGTTTAAGGGAATATGGGTTTGTTCTCTTGCGGTTCTCTTGCATCCTTGCTCTTTGTGTTGCATGGTTGCTTAAATTCATTATATAAACCCTCGTAAAAGGGATTGTCATCAATTACCAAAATGGGGGAGATTGAAAGTGCATGTTGCCCCCATGCGTGGTTTTGGTAATTAATGACAATCCTTATGGACTAATGTTTACATTGAGATATTCTATAGATCTTGTCCATGGAAAAGATTGGAGTTCATGTGTTGGACTCTTGAAGATGACATGATGACCAATGCTCTATTCAAGGGTTTATATGAAGAATGGTCATGTGTAGAGTTAGCTTATTGCAAGTATGGCTTGGAAAAGAAGATTGAGTGAACAATCATGTTTACCTCCAAGCCATCATACATATCAAGAGAAGAAGATGAAGTGCAAGCTCAATATGATGCATCTCGAAGATATCATTTGATTGAAGCTTGCAAAGGAGACATGAAGACGGAGCTTAGCGAGGCCCTCCCATAATGGAGTATGGGGGAGCATTTGGAGAAGTCTTCATCAAGCATGTGCTAGCAAGCACAATCAAGAAAGGTGTTCAACTTGAGAGAGTCAAGATCGTCATCATCGAGCTCAAGTGGAATGCGCAAGGCAAAGGTATGATCTTGATAGGTTTTCTATTTTACCGGTCTCATGGTGTTAGTGGGAGACCGGGTTATAGGATAGACGGCGTACTATCAAGAGGGGCTCTCAAGTGAGTAACTTGATCGCATCTTTGTGGAGAGCTCAAACCTTTGCATACTTGTCATATCATCTTTCTTGGTTCTTATTTGGTTTTCTCCTTGTTGGGTTTTGGTGCTTGTTGTGATCTTCACGACAAGCCCAAGTTCACTGAAAACGAATTTCGTATGAAAAACTTGTTGCGTTTTTGGGTTATTCCTTTTTAGAGAGGGGAACCTAGTGGATCTAGATCTTGGAGTTCTTGTGTGGTTCTCTTCTTTGTTCTTCCTCTCTTCTCCCCCCATAAGCATTAGTTGCTTTTGGTGGGATTTGAGAGTGAAGGATTTGAGCACTTGTGCTCTTGCCATTGCTTTGTGCATCGGTGTGCTCTCCACGAGGATTCGTGGAAGTTGAAAGTTTGTGAGCTTGTTACTCTTGGGTCTTTGGACCCTAGACACGGTGGTTGAGCCCCCAATCCCGTTGTGGGTTGTGCCCCGGATTGTTGTTGAAAGGCTCCGGATTCGGCCTCGAAGAATTCCGATAGTGGAAGGTGAACCAAACCTTTGTGGTGCGGTTTATCGGAGAAGAAGATGAAACCATTGTGATTGTTGAACCGTTGTGTCGGTTCACACCTCTCCAACGAGACGTACTCCCTTAACAAGGAGGAACTCGGGAATACATCCTCGTCTCCGCGTGGCTCGGTTATTTCTATACCCGAGCTTTTTTACTTATGCACTTTACATTGTGATAGCCTTCGTGCTTGAAGTATTCTATATTGCTATCACCTTGTTGCTTGTCTTGCTTAGCATAAGTTGTTGGTGCACATAGGTGAGCCTAGTTTATTTAGGGTTGTCGGCTTGTTAATTTAAACACCTAGTTTTATTCCGCAATTATCAAGCCTAAACCGGAAAAAAATTAAACCGCCTATTCACCCCCATCTAGGCGACATCATTGTCCTTTCACAATTTCTATGCCTCCATTCGTGAGACAAATGGGGATGTGGGACGAGTGGCTTCATTGAAGAGCAAAAACTTATGATCTCCATCGGCGCACTATCAATTCAACTATGTGCAATTTTTTTACTAGTTATATGCCTAAGGTTCCACATATGCCTTTGTTCTTCCCGCTCAAATAATGAAACTATCACATAAAAATATTACATACAACTTGTTCATCAAATGACCAAACACATTACGTGTGACTGAGTCCGAGGTGGACACATGCACCAATGACGATCTGCCTGCAGCGAGATGGAAAACATTTTGCCAGGAAGGACGAGTGGCGGCCGTGACGAGAAGGATGAGCTCATACCATGCGATGGCCGCGGATGCAGTATGAACCGACCGGATTCATCGCGCCTGGTCTCACCCGTGGTCAAAAGGTATCGAAACCATTGGCCGGCATATACGGTAATCTTAAGCATTGGGGAATAGGCATTTTTAGGCAAACTTTGCGTCTGTTAGAGTTTACATAAAATAGCATGATCATCTAACGCACTAGTTAAATGCACCATGAAAACCTAATTCACGAGGGACCTACCCAATGCTGAATTTTCTTATTTAGTACATGGTACATGGGGGAGAATATGCAGTGATACCAACTCTCCCATGCTCCGATCAAAGTACAACACTGCAACAGAAGCAAACTCGGTGGCACATAAATTAGCTCGTCATGCATATGATTCTGATAGCTCATTCGTTTGGGATGGAGACCCCCCTAGTTTTATTATTCCTGATGTAATCAATGATGTAACTTTGTTCGAACTGTAAGTGGCTGCAAGTATCAGACGCACTATTTTCCTTACCAGGGTACCTAAGTGGACTGGAAGGTTTTTAATGAGGCGGCTTGCTAGCTTGATACTTTTTATTTATATATAGTGGAAAATTCAAAAAAAAAAAAACTCTCCCATGCTCCGATGCTCCATTTAAAAAATAATAATTTTTAAATTTCATAAATTCTTGAAAAATATGTGAAAATTCACAAGGAATGTGTCTACAACCTCCAAGAGTTTCAAGGTCAAATTCGAAAGACACACTGGGTAACAAGAAAAAAAAATCTATTTTAAAGTTGATCCTTTTTTTTTTTAACATGCAGTGGGGACCTGTTCTCAAAGAGGTCCGCGTTTTCTTAAAAAAAAACATCAAATGGAGATTACGTTGCATTCATGTGGCTGGACAAAAAAAGTTAACCGGTTAATTCAGGTATACGTCTGATGCTTACTATCTCATTATTGCTAAAGAAAGAATTGAAGATCTTTACACCCTAGTGTATTTCTTCACCATCTGTCCAACAGTTTTAGAACCAATACATCACAAGTTTTCCATATGCTACACACGTACTCATGTAATTCAGGGAAACTCTAATGTTTCGAATCCATTTAATTACCTTGGATGGTTCATGATTGTTGGTTCCCAGTGTAAATCTTGTGTTGTCATGTCATCTAACAATAGCTCCTTTTGTTTGCAGGGTCATGGTTCCTGTTTACTTCGAGATCTTGATAGCATTCATTTATGCAAACCTGGCCAGCTTCGAACTAGTGCAAACTTGTGGTACTTTATCTATCACTACGAAGTATTTGGTTTTGCTGAATTATTTTCATGAACATTTGTTTTTATGCATCAAGCCATTTTCAGTCTTGACATGGTATTGCTACACCTTCCATGGTACATGTCATGTCGATCTGTTCTGTATAACTATGGGTTAATTTGGGGAAAAAAATTACTTGTATTTTGACGAAGGTGCGAATCGGCGTCATCAATCACACTCCGCTTCCTCCTCCACCCGACCACCCCGTCACATTCCATCTCAGCCACTCAGCCGCGCCGCCGCCGTTCTCGACCGAGAGGCGATCCTGCGCGCGGATCTCCGTCCGGCCACTGCCGAAGCCACCCTTCCCGTGAGCTCGTGAGCATCGACACAGCTTCGCTCTGGCTGAGCCCGTTCCACGGGCAACGCGCGTAGGCCACATGTCCACACCACACCGCATACCGAAGGGCGGCCGATGCGCTGATCTGTTGTACCAGATCCTGAGCCGGCGAAGCGACGTTTGTTCCCTCCCTAGGTGCTCCAACTGTTTGGCTTCGCCGACTACAGGTGAGGTCTGCAACATGTTTGTTATCTACTCGCTACAGATTCAGTACTCAATAGCAGCGATACATCTCAGGATTCATGAGTACATGGTGATTATCTGGGATACAAGCACGATTGTGCTGGGTTGGTAGGTAGTAGAAAGAAGGGGGAGGAAGTAGTTCAAAGCCAGATGGGAGGGAGAGCCGCCGGTTTCGTGATCGATCTTCGATGCCCTCTCCAGGCACGCCGCTTCTCTTCTTATCCCTCACGGCAGCAGTTCACCCAATCCTTGCCGTGCACCCGTGGTTGCGGACGCGAGCTCGCTTGTGGGCTGCTTCAGTGAGTTGGCCTGATGGTGGCCCAACATCAGGGTCTTCTGGTCCGTTAGCAGGTAGGCTGCTAACACCCCCTCCATCTTCGGATGCGGCTTGGCCCCAAGCCGCAGCACAGGGAAATCTTGCTTGAAGTTCTTCACGATCTTCCCAGGTCGGGTCCAAGTGATCTCCTGACCACTTAACCAAGACTTGCTCCAGAATACGGTTCGCTTTGTTCTTGCGACGTGTGTCCAAGATTTGCACAGGAATAGCAAATTGGTTAGAATCATCAGGTAAAGTTTGAGATGCGGACACACCTGACTTCAAGGCCTTGCGCAATTGGGAGACATGGAAGACGGGGTGGATTCTGGATGTCTCAGGCAGTTGCACACGATACGCCACCTGACCAATGCGTTCTTTCACCACAAATGGCCCGAAGTACCTGAAGGAGAGCTTATGGCAAGCACGCTTAGCCACAGAACTTTGGATGTAGGGCTGCAGTTTGACAAACACTGCGTCACCAACTTCGAATGTTCTGTCAGTTCTCTGCTTATCAGTCTGCTGCTTCATTCTGGATCGAGCTCGCAGCAGGTGTTGTTTGATCAGGACAGTCATGTCAGACCTTTCTTGCATCCAGTCATCCAATTCAGCTACTGGTGTCGCCGAACTAGCCTCGATCCCCCAATGTCTGGGCTCATGGCCATAAAGGACAAAGAATGGCGATTTGCCATGAGTGCTGTGGCAACTTGTGTTATACCAATATTCGGCCAAAGCTAACCATTGACTCCATTTCTTGGGGCAAGAGTGTATGAAGCAACGCAGAAACGTCTCCAGACATTGGTTTACCCTTTCAGTCTGTCCGTCAGTAGCAGGATGGTATGGAGTGCTCATACGGAGTGTAGTGTCTGTCTGACGAAACAAAGATTGCCAAAACCGACTGGTAAAAACTGGATCGCGGTCAGAGATCAAGGACTCTGGTAAACCATGCAGGCGATACACCTGGTCAATGTACGCAGTGGCCACTTGTGAAGCAGAGAAAGGATGTGCCAGAGGTATGAAGTGACTGTACTTCGAAAATTTGTCCACTACAACTAGAATGCAGTTGTAGCGACCAGACTGTGGTAATCCCTCGATAAAATCGAGTGAAACCATTTGCCAGGCTCTATCAGGGACTGGAAGAGGCTCAAGAAGACCAGGGTACTTGCAGCGCTCCGGTTTCGCTTGCTGACACACCGCACAAGACTGAACAAATTCAGTTATAGTTTTCTTCATGCGTGGCCACGAACAAATGGATTTCAGCCGCTGGTAAGTTGCCGGGGCGCCAGAATGCCCGCCCACTGCTGACTGATGACCAGCCTGCAGCAACTGTTGTTGCACAATTGCATTGTGACCTAGGTAGATCCTACCTTTACAACGTAGCAGACCATCCAAGTATGTGAACTTAGGATGTGAAGATGGATCAGCTTGAAGTTCAGCAATTAATTTCAAAGCATGCGGATCTTTTGTGTATCCGGATCGTACATCAGCTAGCCACGCCGGTTGACAAGATGAGATAGCACAGCTGGTCTCCTGTGTGTCAACTGGTCGACGTGATAATGCGTCGGCAGCACCATTGTCTGCTCCTTTCCGATAACATAACCGATATCGTAAACCCAGCAATTTCGTGAAAGCTTTCTGTTGCCAAACAGTGTGAAGGCGCTGATCCTCCAGATTCACCAAGCTTTTCTGGTCTGTTTTGATAATAAACTCTTTGGATTGCAAGTATGGACGCCAGTGGTTAACTGCCAAGAGGACAGCTAATAGTTCTTTTTCATATGTAGATAAACCACGGTTGCGAGGGCCCAATGCTTGACTGAGATAGGCGATTGGGTGTCCTTCTTGCTGCAGAACGGCACCAATGCCATAATCGCTAGCATCAGTTTCAACAACGAAGGTCTTGCTAAAGTCAGGGAGAGCCAGGACCGGAGCAGATATCAAAGCTTGCTTGAGAGTTTCAAATGCCACAGTACATTCGTTTGTCCAAACAAATGGGGTATTCTTGCGCAACAACTGAGTCAAAACTCTAGCAATGATGCCATAATGTTCAACGAATTTTCTGTAATAGCCAGCCAAGCCCAAGAACTGACGCAATTCCTTTACTGTGAGCGGCAAAGGCCAATTCTGAACCTTGAGGATTTTATCCTGCTCTGTTGACACTCCTTGCTGCTGATCACATGGCCCAGAAATGATAGCTCTTCACAAGCGAATGAGCACTTAGACATTTTAATCTGCCACTTATCCCGACGCAGTAAGCTCAACACCTCTGCTAAATGCACCAAATGATCTTCCAGCGTTGGGGAATAGATTAAAATATCATCAAAGAAAACCAAAGCATGTTTGCGTAAGACAGGCTGCAGAGTTTCATTCATTGCACTCTGAAATGTAGCTGGGGCTCCCGCAAGACCAAAGGGCATCACCTTATATTCATAATGCCCGGAGTGTGTTTGGAAAGCAGTTTTATATTCTTCTCCACTTGCCATCCTGATCTGGTGATAACCAGCACGAAGATCCAGTTTAGAAAACCATTTCGCGCCTGACAGTTCGTCGAGGAGCTCATCGACAACTGGAATAGGGAATTTTGGAATGATAGTCATTGCATTAAGACGCCTGTAATCAACACACATCCGCCACTGGCCATCCCTCTTCTTCACCAAGATCACAGGGAAAGCAAAAGTGCTAACAGATTTCTGAATCACTCCTGATGCTAGCAGTTCATCAACTTGACGTTCAATTTCATCTTTAGTCTCTGGGGAATGACGGTAAGGCCGGATGTTTACAGAATGTGCACCAGTGACTAATGGTATGGTGTGATCACATGCCCTGGTCGGTGGTAATCCTTTTGGATCAGCAAAAACGTCACTGAACTGCTGCAAGAGTGCTTGAACCTCAGGGGATTGCTTGCCACTGCCAGTATCTGTTGCCGCAGACAACTTGGTGATGTTTTCTTCAGTTAACAGCACAAGGTGTTCCACTTCACCACCAATGCACATAAAGTTCAACTGCTCTGAAGAAATGGTAGGACAGGAAATGTGTCCTGTCAATTCAACCGACTGTCCATCCAACTGTAACGACAGCTTCTTCTGAACCCAGTCAACTGCAGGATTATGAGATTCAAGCCAATCCATGCCAAGAATGATATCAAAACATCCAAGAGCTAGCACCTTAAAAGAAGTGGCAAAAGTATGGCCCTGGGATTCCCATGCACAGGCAGGCCAGACTTGAGAACACATTAATTCAGCACCATTGGCCACCTTGACGCGCGCTGGTCGCTGTAATGGTTGTAGACAGGAGACATCCTTGATCAACCTCTGATTGATGAATGAAGTTGAGCTACCCGAGTCAACCAACACAGTCACTAACTGTCCTTGCACCGAAGCCACAAGCTGTAACAGAGTAGCTGCATCATTACCATTGAAAGCCTGCAGCGATATAGCCATTGCAATTTCCTCAACCTCAGCAGGAATAGAATTTGTTGGTTCCAAATTTGTTGCATCAGCACCCATGAAATCCAACAGCTCCTCCAGAACATGCATCTGGATTGTCGCTGGGCAAGTGTGATCCTGTCCCCATTTTTCCCCACATTTGAAGCACAAACCTCGAGCACGCCGATAGGCCCTGAGTGTTGCAAGAGGATTGGAGTCCGCTGAAACTAGACGAGGTTGAGTTGAACTTGGTGCACGAGATGCTTCAACTGCACGGCGATCAGTTGCCGCTGGATTCAACACTTGACGAGGTTGATGCTGGGTGTATGTCGGAGCACCGTTGCGAGGGAATGGACGATGCACTGGATCATGGAAGCGCCCATAATCCTCTCGGGCACCTTCCTGTACCTCCTCTTGAACCAACGCCAAGGAACACGCGGTGTCCAAATCTGGAGGACGCTGTATCATCAGTGCCGTCCGTAACTCCGGACGGAGACCACCAATGAACCGCATCAAAAAATAATATGGATGAATTTCGTCAGAGTATGAAAGTAACTGATTCATGATATTATCAAAACGTGTGATGTAATCCTGTACTGTGGTAATCTGTCTAATAGCATAGAATTGCCTAATGAGTAACTGGTGCTTATCACGACCAAAACGAGTGCACAAAACGTTGCACAACCCTTCCCAGTTCATGCCTAATAACTTTTTCCTAACTGCCTGAAGCCAAACTGCTGTGGTGGGTGAAAAATTCAGTGTAGCCATATGAACCCAATACACCTCCTGGATATTGAAAACAGCAAAGTACTGCTCGCATAGGTCCTTCCACAGGTGTGGATTTTCACCATCGAACACAGGGAAGGGCATCGTGGGTGGCTGCTGCCCTCCCCGCGGGATCAACTGACTCCAGCCTCCCGAATCAGCATAATTCAAAGTATGTGGAGTTGGATTCGTGACCGTACCGTTGGCCGGAGGGGCCGACGGAACCGCTGGGGCACCGCCGACCACCGTCCGTGGAGATGTGACGACGCCGTGGCCATTGGCCCGAGGAGTGGTGAGCAGCGGAAGGTTGGCGTCCTTCCGCGCAAGCGGGTCGAGCAGATCCGCTGTGGGCGTCTCCTCCGCGCCCGGATCAGAAAAGATGTGCTGCTGCAGGAGGTCGACGGCGAGCTGCAGCCCCGAAATCTGCTTGTCGACGGCCGGCCTCCATTCGCCGAACTCGTCGGCGATCATCTGCTTGACGTCGCCCCTGAATTCCTTGAGCAGATCCTTGAGGTCGGCCTTCGTGACCGGCTCCATCGCTTCACGCTCTTCCCGTGCGAGACGATCGGACCTTTGGTTGCGAGTTTCAACGATGGACGGAGCCAGATCGGAGGTGGTGGGGAAAAAATCGTGGCTCTGATTCACTGGCTCTGATACCAGGTGTTATCTACTCGCTACAGATTCAGTACTCAATAGCAGCGATACATCTCAGGATTCATGAGTACATGGTGATTATCTGGGATACAAGCACGATTGTGCTGGGTTGGTAGGTAGTAGAAAGAAGGGGGAGGAAGTAGTTCAAAGCCAGATGGGAGGGAGAGCCGCCGGTTTCGTGATCGATCTTCGATGCCCTCTCCA
Source organism: Poa pratensis (assembly GCA_947311845.1). NCBI lineage: Eukaryota > Viridiplantae > Streptophyta > Magnoliopsida > Poales > Poaceae > Poa > Poa pratensis. The sequence continues at coordinate 39,316,454 of CAMZMU010000063.1, forward strand.
GGCACGCCGCTTCTCTTCTTATCCCTCACGGCAGCAGTTCACCCAATCCTTGCCGTGCACCCGTGGGTTGCGGACGCGAGCTCGCTTGTGGGCTGCTTCAGTGAGTTGGCCTGATGGTGGCCCAACATCAGGGTCTTCTGGTCCGTTAGCAGGTAGGCTGCTAACAATGTTCGACGAAATGGTTGAATGCTGCCCCCCCCCCCCCCCCCCCCCCCCCCCCCCTCTCTCTCACATTCTCCAGTTTTACAACATTTTTTCAGAAAATTATGATCTAGGTTGCTCGGTATTCGGTAACAGTTCCTCCTGAACCCACTACTGGGTTGGACGCCAACAAACTCTCTGGAAAGTTGAGCTAGCACGCATTTGACCTGTTCCTGATGTTGGGCTAGCTTCATTACTCGCAGTAAGGGACATTACTCACAGACATGAGAGCAGAAGTACTTTATGTGCTGAACTGTCAAGGATGTCAGTGTTCTACACCGTTTTGCTGAATGTGTAGTCCCCATGGCACGTTGGTTTATGACTTTATGCCTGCAGGGGGGATCGGAGAGTTTGCCACCTCGCTCGTCTATGTTCTCAAAGAGGTCTGATTTTTTAAAAAGAAATAATAACGACGAGAGATCATGTTGCATTCATGTGGTTGTACAAAGAAAGCAAATAGGTTGATTCAGGTATATGCCTGATGCTTACCAAGTTACCATGTCATTATTGCTAAAGAAAGAATTAAAGATTCTTACACCCTAGTGGTCTAGTGTATTCCTCACTATCCGTGGAACACTATTAGAACCAATACATCACAAGCTTTCCATATGCTACAGGCATACTCTTATGTAATTCAGGGAAAAAGATAATTATTTGAATCTATTTAAAGTATCTGATCCATTCAAACACAGACTCCTTTTGTTTGCAGGGTCATGGTTCATGTTTATTTCAAAATCTCGATGGCATTCATTTATGTAAACATGGCCAGCTTCGAACTGGTGCACACTTGTGGTACTTATCTATCATTCCGTAATACTTAGCTATTAGGTTTTGCGGAACTATTTTCATGAACATTCATTTCCATGCCTGATGCCATTTTCAGTCTTGGCATGGTATTTCTACACCTATATTTTGCATTGCTGGGGATTTTATCATAATGTCAATAACTCAATTATGTCAACCGATCTTGCATGTCATAATAATCAGATCCTGTTCACATGCCTAATAATTGAGAAGTTTGATTAGTTTCTTACAGACATTAATCTCAGATATTTTGTATCAACAAAGTGGCAGTTTTGAAAAGCAACTTAATCATATATTGTTCTGTGTTATGTCTGTTCCTTGTGTATGGAACTTCTTGATGAGTTGTAGGGAAACATGCTTAATGCTTAATAAATAGTTTGTTCTCCCAAATCAGCTTAATAATAATGTACAATAATTCTGTTAATTCCATAGCAGGTCGTGTAGAACTACTTTCGCATTATAATAAAATGTTGATGCAACTTAAAGTCTATTAACCCTGTGAGATGCAATTTCAGTTTTGTCAGCTTGTTGTGTTGCTTTTATTTATCCTACTACTGTAGAATTTTTTGCTTTCTGCAAATTAGGATCAAGCTCTATGGCAGTGTGCTTATCAGGAACTATATAAGCACAAAGAAACATTTCGAGCAAAATATATCTATTATATCTTGTTCTTACTAGAAGAAATAACATTGAAGTTTTCGCCTAATTTTCTTTTTTACTAGTGAAATCGCAACTTCTGCTGCCATCACTTGATGGCTACTCTTGTATGGCGACTGGATCGCCAGGATCTTAGGTCCCTTGCAATCTCATCCTTATGCCGGGAGCTACCAAGGGTAGCCGATAATTCCTTCAAATTCTCACACCTGTAAAGCAGAAACTTTGCAAGTATCCTTTCAAGTTGCCGTCCTTTATAGTTTACCATGTTGATTATTTTCAGCTTATCATCCAAGCATTTTATGGACATCTCCCACAAACTGTCTGTCACCTGACTATTATAGTCAACACCATCCTCACCTTCGTCTTCAGACTCGGTATCTGATTCACTATCTGATGTGTAGAATAACTTCTCCTTTTGTGGCCGTGGATCCAAAGGAAACAACGACAACTCTTTTAGGTTCTTGGTGTCACGAAGCAAGACGGCAACAGATCGGACGGCACGGTCATTGCGCAAGCAGCCCTCGAGGCCCAGCTGCCTAATAGGTAGCCTATGTACAGCATCTGCGAACAATCTGCTGTCGTAAGCCATTGATGGGCGCAAAGAAAGGTGAAGGTGCGTCAGTTTGTTGCACCGGCTGATGAGCGCGGCAACCGGAGCAACTTCCGCTGATTCCCTTTTGGAGAGGTCTTCATATATCTCAATCGTCAGCGCCACGATTCCTCTGTAGTCTGCAATCCTGAAGAGGGACTCGCTAGGAAGGCCGCCTTTGTAGTGCAGCGACTTCAGGCACGCGCTGTGCAGCTTGACAAGCCTGGCATGGTGGCAGCAGATCATGGCAAAACTCCGCAGGTGGGCGTTTTCCACTGAGATTTCCCTGATGCTAGGGTACTCCTGCAAGGTCAGGTTAACGAGGCGCGGGCAGCTTGAAAGCAGCTGCGGAAGCACCCGATGCCGGTCCATGATCCTCGTGAGGCAGAGCGTCTCCAGCGACGCCATGTCCAAGCTTCCCGGAAGATGGAGCGTCCAGTTCGTCAGGCGCAGGCAGCGAAGCGTCCGGCACCTGAACAGATGGTGCTGCGTCTTCACGTGCCGTGGTACCTGCCGAAGTCTGCCGAGGCACTCGCGGAGGAGCCGAAGGGGCACAGTCTGCGTCTTTCGTGGCCGTAACCCAGCTTGACGTCGACCTCCTCGGCGCCGAAGTACACGGCGGAGACAATCCACTGGTCGATCAGGTGGCTAGCGGCGGCGGACACGTCGAGACACAACGTGCGGATGGGCGTCCCCGGGGCCTTGCACAGGAACGCCCCAGTCAGCTTCTGGTCGAAGCAGACCGGCGGGTTGTCGTATCTACGGCCATCCCAATTGCCTTTTTTGTGGTCGACGAGGTGGACGACGGGGACGGCGCCGTGGACGTCCCTCCACCGGCGGGAGAGCCCGCTGGTGCGCACAGCCTCGTCGGACGCGAGGTGGCAGAGGATGCGCTGGAGCGTCTCGTCGGGGAGAGCGCTCAGCCGGTCCGCGTGCCTGTGCCTCTTCATCGTCGTGGATCGGCCGGCGGACACGCGATCTGGGCGCTTTTCTGGCCCTTAGGTGAAGATTTGAGTCGGCGCTTGCACAAAGATATATTTTGTTTCGGTTTTGGTTATGGATCGCCTCACCAGCCCACCGCCTATACGAAATAGTAACCGACCGGTACTCGTATGTCCTTCGATATATCCTGATTACTAATACTAGTTGAATGACCGTGCGTCGCTACGGTTCATCAATATTTTTGTTAGCCACAAATATAAATTTTATGTGTTATACATAATAATGTAAAAACATTGAGATTCCCCTTTCCTGAAAGTATATTTCAATAAATAAATATATAAATATACAACTAAGCCCCAAAGTTTTATATAATGCTGTTTGTTGTATAAAACTCCGCGAATCTCAGTCCTGTCCGTGGAACCCCTTAAGTTTTTTTTGTTGTCACACATGTCAACCATGTAATAAACACAAAAAGAACGTAAATAACCAAACTCATCAACAAATATTGGAATGTACACTAACGTAATCTTGATGAAGTATATTGCATATGTATTGTAAATTTATCAACAATTTTGAATTGCTGAATGCATAAATTTGCAATGATTGAAGCCATATCAATGACAGATAACAATAAAATATGAGCCTTGAATATACTCCGTATCTTGTATCTGCCACTATTTTATACATCATCGGATGAGAAATTCAGAAATCTGTCACACACTATTTGTTAGTACATCATTTATGTCAGTACATAAAGTGGAACACCATCTGCAGATGAAATACACGAATTAGACTATTACCTCCTAAACCAGGCAAATGAAGGGCATCCGAGCACCAGTTTGTGGACACCGTACCCGCCGCGTACCTCACCAACGCATGCGCGACGCTATCCTCCTCTATAGCCTTCTCCCCTTGCATGCTTGAATTTAGAAACCGGCGTATATCCTTTTATATCCATCAACCAACATAATCTCCCTTGAGATTAGAGAAACAAGGAACATCAGACTGATTACCAGTGGTAAGCAAGACAAACTATAACAGAAATTAATGAGCCATATGAAACAATAGTTAATACAAACATGCTTACAAAGAGAGGACGGGAAACCACTTCTAGTTTGTGAAATATGACCAAGGCACCTCTATCGTCAGTCACATTGAAAACAAGCGAACTCAGGAAGATATCCATCCATATATAAAAATGACAAAAAATCAAGAGTTAACAATCCTGTTAAAGTGCGTAGATCAGTAGTATTGTTTTCAAACCATACAAGCCGCACCAATCAAATACAAGCAGAACCAATCGGTTTCATCATTGCAAAAAAATAAATAGTCTATGTCATTTCAGAATTAGCTGTATGAAATGACGATGCAGGAAAATGATGAGACATAAGAGGAAAATAATTTCCTAGAAGATGAACTGACATGAGAGCACAATATACTTGAGTTAGCGTCTATGCATTGTGACTGAATAGTAAACGAAAGTGCAAACTGTGAACATTATGGGTGTTTTTCTTGAATATGGACAGAAAAAATATCTTTCAGTTTTGAATCGGTAAGTTTCTGGTCAAGTGCACAATTATAAATATGAAGTAGAATTAGCATGTTCCTCTGCCATCTCATTTCCCTCATCTTCAGTTTGATTCTCTCGAGTACATCAAATAAATCAGTCGATCGATGCAGCAGCAGTGGCCTCAGTCTACCATTACCAAGCCTGAATAAAGGGATCTATATTAAGGGACCCTACAAAAAATGATGATTGAAACTGGAATATGAGCATATGGGTGCGACAAACATTTGCCCCAACACAACAATGTCTATGCAGCACTTCCTGCAGCCGGTACTGTTGGTCATACGCATACAAATCATATAATGAGGGAAAGGAAATTCTGAAATATTGCTCGAGAGAACCAACACTGCACACAAAATTTTGTACGAAAATGAGGGGAGTGAAGAGAACTAACCTGAATTTACTCAAAAACTTGCGTTAATGATGAAAACCAAGTTTTTGAGCTGAAACTCTGGAGTAAAATAGCCAGTTCCGCAACATTAACCATACTGTCCTGCTGGATCCATTAATCGGGTTTTCATTATATAGCATGCTCTTACTTCCTTCAAGTTAGTATATAAAACATTAAGGTAGTCATTTGTCTAGAAAGAGCAACAAAAAGTGAGAAACTTGCAATATACAACGTGTCTCATTGATAAAACATGTATTGCATTGCAATATCTACAGTCCATTGCTGACCCTATGTTTCTGAGAACATTGATAAGACGGTAAGAGCAGATACAACAATGATTATCTAAAATTCCATGTCGGGTTGGTCAATATTACAATCATCTTTTTCTTAGAAAACGAAGCATAAAGATGCAAATTTTGCGATCACGAAAGGACTATTAAACCATAGTGAGCAAAATAGTGGGTATATGCCCAATGGAAAATGGACACACTTTGTTTAATAATTGTCATACACAGGACGTTATTACTGCAACAATGGTTGGCTAACTACATTTCAGTACTCGAAAGGCTTTCTATCTGCCCTCTACAGTCTTCATTCTCAAGCAATAAGTCTAGTCTAATTATACTACAGTATAGCCTAATTATATTACAACGTTCAAAACATATTGAAAAAATTATGTTCTTGATTTGTTGAACCATTATTAGGGGAGATGGATTCGACAGTGAAATTGGATCACCGTAAATGACCTGTCCAAAACTCCAAATGGTGCCTCCAGCATTCAGATAGTAGAGCTCGTTGAACAGTGCAACAGGATACCTGAAAAATGATCATGTCATCATTCTAGGATCAAAAGTATCATCAAGTCTGCAATATATTTATCAGTCTGAATTCCATACCGATCAGGCAGCGTCTTGTCCTCGAGAACAGGCCTCTGCCACTCATCGATCGGAGACTCCCATCTCATGTGTTTCTGCACGCACGCGTGTTCAGAAAACCTTGATCTCTTTGCTTGATAGTTCAGAAACCTTTTTCAGTCACTCGTACGAAATCTCACCGAGAACTCGAGAAGTGCTTGTGACTTGTGAGCCAACCGTTCTGCCGCCGCGTCCCGCTCCAGTCCGAGGAACTTGGTGTACCTCCGGTGGTAGATCCTCCCGGAGTGGAACTTCACCTCGGGGCACGACCATGACAGCGCGAACGACACGTCGTGTGTGCCCCCCGCAGGCACCGTCGTCGTCCCGCGACCGCCGCCCCGATGGACGATCCGAGCCTCGGTGACGCCCCGTCGGTGCCATCGTGGAAGGGGCCGCAGTTCTTGATCTCGTCCCACATCTCCTTCGCCGTAAGCTGCTCGCTGCCGCCGGAGCCGGACGGGCCCATCGCGAAGGATGGTTTCGTGAGCTAAATGGGAGCCGGGAAGAGGTGGCAGGCGCGAGATGAGTTTAGGCGGCCTGATGCGACGGCGGTGAAGGTTTCATGTGAGAGGAAGGTTTGGAAAAGGAGGGCAGTTCGTGCCTTCGTTCTTTACTGGGCCCGACCACATGGGCCTGTCCGCGATTTGGCTTGTGTCCGCGCGCTCGCGGGACGATCGAGCGAGGGAGCGAGCGGAGGCTACCAACTCCCATTTAATAATAAAGATAGGAGTACATAAAACGCTAATTGCCAGACCGGAAGTTTCGTAGATCGATATGGCCTCACGCAAGAGGTCGTCGTCCACGAGGCGCCGATCAGATCGCATCAGCAGCCTCACCGACGACTTACTGGGCCATGTCCTCTCTTTTCTCCCGACCAAGGAGGCTGCTCGCGCGGCGGTGCTGGCTAGCCGGTGGCGCCACATCTTCGGCAGCGTCCACACAATCTCCTTCGAGGAGCAAGAGGGCGAGAGGGAAAACGACTGGTACACCTACTTTGTCGAGGCCGAGGAGAGCAAGAGCTGAAGTGACACGCTCCTCGACAGCATGAGGGGCCGCCCTCCTCTGCCGCCGCCGGTGTCCAAGACTGGCAGTGCCGGTGCGCAACCTCCACTTCGCCTTTGACAGCTGACATTGCTGGGACAAGGTCGCCGTCGACCAATGGCTCGCCTACGTGCTGCCGCCCCATAGGCGCCATGGCAGCAACAGTAACCACCTGGAGCTCCACCTCGACCTGTGCTTCCGCATCGCCTCGTTCTGTCACACCGATGTTGACAACAAGAGCGGCTCCTACCATGATGAGTACGAAATTAGGTGGAGGTATCTCCTTCCACGCAGGCTCTTCTCGTGCGCTGCAATCCGGACGTTGTGCCTCTGTTATTGCCGGCTCGAACTACCGGGCGTGCCCATTGACCTGCCATTCCTTGAGGAGTTAATGGCACCCGCAGTCACGCAACTCGTCACGTATGTGCACTTAAGTCACACTTCTCCAGAACGTGATTTTTTGGTCACACATATGGACAAGTGGGTGCACGCAGGTCTCTGGGCCCACGTGTCAGTCCGTTTTGGACGGTAAATTTTCAGAAAACCCCCTGGAGTAATATAATTTTACAAAATGGTACAAAATTAGAAGGACCATTTTGTAAAATTAGGAGGACCATTTTGCGAAATATCTAAAAATACAGGGGGTTTTCTGCAAAATTACTTGTCCATGTCAGCACTCCCGCAACGGAAAACGGTCTGACACGTGGGCCCAGAGACCACCGTGCACCCACTTGTCCAGATGTGTGACCAAAAAATCACGTTCTGGAGAAGTGTGACTTAAGTGCACATACGTAACGAGTTGCGTGACTGCGGGTGCCATTAACTCTTCCTTGAGACACTGCGGCTGACGAGCATCCACGACTCCAAGAGCAGCATCCAGCATCTGATCTCGAGCTGCCTTCGCCTCGCCGACCTGACACTGGAAGCCATGTTTACGCTCAAAAGGGTATCCGTTGTTGACAAACGCCTCTACCGGTTCTCCCTTCTCTGTTGCCACAACATGAGGTCTGTTGACATTGACGTGAGAGAGCTGAGGTCGCTCGACTACAAGGGTAGGGTGCCGAAGGAGTCGCTCCTATCTTTGCGCGGCTCACCAGCTATCATCCCTTCGTGCAGCATAGAGCTCTGCAAAGCTCCCTTCCGCTCAGAAGAGTTCGCTGGGCTCACAAGCTTCCTCCGGAAAATCTCCGACACCAAGCACCTGCATCTGCACCACCATAGACTGGAGAGCGGGTTCTTTGCCGTGGGGTTCCCGCTATTCTCTGGCCTGACGCGACTCACACTGCAAGGCTGCGTTGGTACCTGCTACACCGTCGCCGCGGTGGAGAGAATCCTGGAGCAGACTCCGGGCCTGGAGGTCCTGTGTCTGATCATGAAAGAGCCAGAAGAAAAGTTCGCGTGGAGTTACACTAAAGATGATGACAAGACGAGAGTTCCTAACGAGATCACAGTCCCTGACAAGCTGAACTTCTCCATACCCTGCTTGCGGCAGCACCTGAGGGTGTTCGACATGGAAGGCTACAATGGCTGCGAGCCTCAGAGGATGCTGGCCAAGCTCTTGCTTCGTAACACTCTGGTTCTTGAGAGGCTGCATGTCATGTTCGCCGAGGGTCTGGGTTCTAAACAGAAGCTTGAATTGGAGGTCCGGATGAGGAGATGGGTAGCGGCCAAACCAGAAAAGATTTTCATTTAATTATTTTAAGCTATACAGTAGGTTTTCCCTAGTTCGTATATTTTTGTATTGTCTCTTTTAATAAGTATGTACAAGATCTAATACAAGGCTCTTGGCCAACTAGTTCGATCTTGTACGAACTAGTGGCAGTCGTCGCAAATAAACTGAGCCAACTAGTTTTTTTTTTCGAGGAAGACAGGGGGATTACTCCCCACCGGTTGTTATATTCATCGAAAGTAGCCTGGCGGGCCATGTTCTTACAACAGATAGAATTTTTACAGGGGGATACAAGGGAAGAGAAGACAAATAAAATACAGAAAAAAGACAACTAGAAACAAGAGAGAAAACACTAAGGGAGGGGGAGGTTAGCAATGAAGCCCACCGAAACCCCTGTGAGGCCGACACATCGAGAACTCGAGCCAGCCATTAGAGGAGGATCTCCGGTGAGAACCTCAGCGCCGAAGGCAAGCAGCCGAAGAGGACATCACTGGCACAGACTAAAGGCGTCCGAGTCCGTGCGACGGCACCGGTGTGGCGTCGGCGTAGCCGAAGGCTGGTGCGCTGCCGAGACCAAACACAGTCGAAGGGCGTCGAATAGCCGAGACTGGGGCGACGACACCGATGTGCCAACCCCGTGGTCGAACGACAACGCAAGCCGTGGCCACCCCAGGAAGTCCGGGGAGAAGGTAGTAGAGACGAGGGCACCACAACAGGAGCACGCCGAGGGACGACACTGGCACAAACGAAGGGCGTCGGATAGCCGAGTCGGTGCGACGACACCGGTGTGCCGCCGGCGTAGCCTACGGATGCTGCGTCGCCGAGACCAAGCACAGTCGAAGGGCGTCGGATAGCCGAGACTGGGGCGACGACACCGGTGTGCTAACCCCGTGGTCGAAGAGCAACGCATGCCGAGGCCACCCCAGAATATCCAGGCAGCTCCATCAGGGCCACCGAGACCACTGCCCACTCCCGCGAGGATGCGAGCCAAGGTCCAGCGAGCGGGCAAGAGACGTCCGATGCATGCTAGGCTCCAAGGCGATGCCTCCAAGGAGGAAGAACGACGCCGAAGCGACGCCATCGCCTGATCCGGGAAGACCAGGATCGGGGATTTCTCCCGGAGCACCAACGAGAGACACCACGCGGAGAGGACACCTCAAAGCAGGAGCACGACGCCCGCAAGCGCCGGTGTCCAAGGGCTTTCGCCCGGCAGTGCTTCCAACGCATCGGGACGGGGTCGATCTCACCACCCCTACAACACGACGGGAGTGGAGCAGAGGGCCCAGGGGTCGGCAGGACGCTGCACGCCGGCGACCAGAACTCCACCAGCGTCCACGGGGTGGAGCGCACGGGAGGGTGCAGCCAGCCCGCCCGACCCAATCTGGGTCCAGATCAGGCCCGGGCGCAGAGCCCCGCTGCCCAGGGATGCGCGAGTCGCGGCACGAGCCTGCCGAGCAGCACCACGCTGGGACGGGGAAGCTCCACACCGGGACCTGCCCAAGCCGTCCAAGGGAGAGGCACGCAGGCGCCGGCGCACCGCCGCGCAGATGGAGGCGAGCACCAACGAGCTGCCGACGGCGCCCCCGGGGCCAGGATCGACGGCCGGACCACCGGGACGCGAAGCACCGAGGCGACCTCCTAGGAGCGGACTGCGCTCGACAAAGGGAGCAGCAGGGCCACGGAGGTGGAGCAGAGCCGCGCGCCGGCACGGCGCCGGCGCCGAAGCAGGAGCGCCCGAGCGCCAAGGAGGAGCAGCAACCGAGCATCTGAGGGCAGAGCCACGCACCAGCAGGACCCGGCCCGCAGCCGTGACGGGGCGGCGCCAGCACGGCAGCCATCCGGGGCGACGGGGGCGAGAACAAGGGGGGTTTTGATTTTGGGGGCAGAAACGACCGGGGGAGGCTCCCCGCCGCAGCCGTCCGCCGTGGGACGGCTTCCTCCGGCGGCGGCGGGGGCAGAGGGGGGCGTGGGAGGCGGCTCCTAGCGGCGGCGGCGCAGACGCCCCGGGGTCGCCTGGGAGCGACCCGGAGGCGGGCTAGGGTTTTTTTCCAACCTATCCCTTTCTGCTCTGTCTCTGAGCCAACTAGTTTGATTTTCTATCAGCCTGCATTTTCCTCTCAAGTGTCAAGAATGTTACTTTTCTACACCATTTGTATGAATGTTTAGTCCACAACTCCACATAGCTTTTTGGTTTATGTCAGCCTTGATTTCTAAGTGAGAATGCTACAGACTGCAGGGGCATTTGGGGGCTTTGTTGCTTGTTTCGTTTGTGTTCAACGGAAATCTTCATTTTTCTTCGAAGCAGCCAAAAATATATTCACTTCGCATTCATGTGGTTGGACAAAAGAGCGAACTAGTTAATTCGGGCATGTGTCTGATGCTGACGACCACTTTATTGTGAAAGAAAGAATTTACAATCCAATCCAATACAATACAATACAATACAATGTTTCTATATGCTACAGTCTAATTCATGTACTTGAGGAAAAATCTAAGATGGTTATTGTTTTGAAGTGCATAATTTGTGTCGTCCTGTCATATAATTACCTTATGAACTCTGTTTTTTCTGCAGGGTCATGGTTCATGCTTACTTAGAGATCCAACCCTCAAAAACATTCAGTTATACAAGACATGCTTCGCAACGCAAACATGTGGTACTTATCTTACATTCCGAGATAGCTATCTATTGGATTCTAGTGACTTATTATCATGAGCATTCCTTTCCATGCCTGAAACCACTTTCAGTCTTGAGATGGGATTGAGTTTCACACCTTTCTACATGTGTGTGGTAGGTGAATGTGAGAGCGTTGCATTGCTTGGGGCATTTATTCTGATGTCAGTAAATCAATTATGTCAACTGATTTTGCATGCCCGTGTTCATCGGATCATGTTCACATCCTTAATATTGATTATTGAGTAGCTTCATTAGTTTCTCACAGAGCATTAATGGCTGGTATTTTATCACAAATTCTAAATAAAGTACTCCGTAGGAAGTTTTGTAAGCAGCTTAATATTTAGGATATTCTGTTGTTTATGTATAAGAATTTCGTAATGAGCAAGAGATAAAGTGTTGTCTATTAATAAGTAGTCTGTTGTTCCAACTCAGGTCACTAGTAGTTTCAGTTTTATCAGCTCTCTTGTGTAATTTGTTTTCTTTTATTTTATTTCTGTCCTGTAGTGCTGTGTGCCTATCAGGTCAGTTAGTTGCGTTTTCATGTTACTAAAAACAAAATAGTTTTAACATAGGAAAATTCAAGCAAGATACTATCATACCATATAGTGTTACTAAAAGAAATAAAACTAAACTTGTCCTTTGATTTCAGTTACTACCACTACTAGAAAAACGCCATTCGCCGGGTGGGGAAAACACCCGGCGACAGCCGACATTGGCCTCGGCGACACCTTCGCCGAGAGCGGCTCTCGGCGGCGCCATCTCGGCGAACATCGCCTCGGCGACGCCCCTTCGCCGGGTGCTTTTTATCGAGGATGCTCGGCGACCTCTTCGCCGAGTGTATTTGTCCGACACCCGGCGAAGAAAAGCACATCGCCATCGTCCCTTGTCAGATGGGCGTCAGAGATGTGTCATAACTTCGCCGGGTATGTACGCGACGACACTCGGCGAAGATGGAACGACGAGAAGGCGCCACGTGTGCCCCAAGCGGGTGCCGGCGAACGTATTCGCCGTGCAACACTTCGCCGAGTGCCTTGTGCCCAACGTCGCCGTGTTGCCGCTTCGCCGAGTGCCGTGCACACGAGGTCGCCGGGAGCGCTCTTCGCCGAGTGCCTGCCAAACCTCGTCGCCGTGCGTGTTCTTCGCCGAGTGGTCGCTTCGCCGAGTGCATCGCGCCGACCTTCGCCGAGTGCGGCGGGCGGCGGCTGGCGGCGGCGGGGGCGGGTTCGTGGAGAAGAAGAAGGCGCGGGGGGATTTGGGGATTTTTCGGCCCGATTGGGCCAAAATTTTCCTTAGTCCCCGCCATATCTTCGCCGAGTATAGGCTTCGCCGGGCACTTTACTCGGCGAATACCAAATGTTCGCCGAGTAGGCCTGTTCGCCGAGTAAAGCTCTCGGCGAAGACCCTTTTAAAATTATATTTTTCCCTGTTATTTCTTTTATAATTAAATTTTATAATGTGTACTACAAAACTAACAACCTAATGCAAATGTTAGGGCACCACCTATGTTTTGGTGAGGTTCCGACACCCCCCCAGAGTAGACCAGGACTCGACAGTGTCGTCTACCCCTTCGACGGGCGTCGAAAGGGGGTAGCTCCAAGGACTTTTATACTTGGTTGTGTTTGGGTGGGCCATGTGAACATAACTAACATGATTTGGGCTCATCTTATGACATGGTTCCCTCCGTCGCACCCGAAACGGGGGTTTCCGCATAGAAGAGCATAACCTTCGAGGGGGATAAGTGGAGTTTGTGAAGCCGGTCACACCTCGGAGTCTCGATATGTCTATATCAACCTACCACCACAACCTAATGCATATATTAGGGCACCAACTCTGTTTTGGTGAGGTTCCGACACCCCGAAGCCCCCGGTTCCGTCGAAACCCCCCCCAAAGTAGACCAGAACTCGACAGTGTCGTCTACCCCTTCGACGGGCGTCGAAAGGGGGTAGCTCCAAGGACTTTTATACTTGGTTGTGTTTGGGTGGGCCATGTGAACATAACTAACATGATTTGGGCTCATCTTATGACATGGTTCCCTCCGTCGCACCCGAAACGGGGGTTTCCGCATAGAAGAGCATAACCTTCCAGTGCGATAAGTGGGGTTTGTGAAGCCGGTCACACCTCGGAGTCTCGATATGTCATACAACTAGAGATCTACGTTACAACTTCAGTAGTTCTAAATACTGGATAGAACAAATTAAGGTACAACTTGAAATTACGATACAACACAAGTAAAACAAAGACTCAGCCTCCTTGCATTTGCCCTTGGACGAAGATTTTGCCTCCTTGCCTTTGCCCTTGGACGAAGCTTCAGCCTCCTTGCCTTTGCCCTTGGACGGCATGAAATCGTCGTCATCATCGCTGTCAACTACCCAGAGACAGGAACGACCGTACGAAACACGGTCAGCTTCAGTTCGGTAGAACGGACTATTCGTAACTTTCCTGTCAAACATATCTGCAAGCCTGAGCATTTCTGCACGAATTTGGAGCGGGGTCCTATACGGAAACCCATCGCGGCATAGCTTCGCCCCGAGCAAAGCGAGATGACTCTCAGTGTCCAAAATTTCTTCAATTGGAACTACCCTACCATCTACCTTCAAATTGCTCGAAAGCCTGGCGAGATGCTCGGATGCGGAAATGTGAAATCCGGACACACACTTCTCGCAAGGACCAATACACACCATGCTTGCGCTCAAGTGAGTACCATGCCTACTTTCGACTGGGTTTTATAGTACCATGATTGTCTGCTTTCGGCTCGGCCTAGACTGAAGGATTTCTTGATAGAACAAAACACACCGCTGATCCAACGGCTCACAAGCGCACGAAGGAAACACACGATCCGTGTGCTTCTTCCTGATCCAGGGGCTCAGCATCGTTCGAAAGAAACACACCGCTGATCCAACGGCTCATGAGCGCTCGAAGGAAACACACGATCCGTGTGCTTCTTCCGAATCAAACGGCTCACCAGCGCTCGAAAGAAACACACCGCTGATCCAACGGCTCACAAGCGCACGAAGGAAACACACGATCCGTGTGCTTCTTCCTGATCCAGGGGCTCAGCATCGCTCGAAAGAAACACACCGCTAATCCAACGGCTCATGAGCGCTCGAAGGAAACACACGATCCGTGTGCTTCTTCCGAATCAAACGGCTCACCAGCGCTCGAAAGAAACACACCGCTGATCCAACGGCTCACAAGCGCACGAAGGAAACACACGATCCTTGTGCTTCTTCCTGATTGGGCATACTACAGCTCGCATCCGCCATTTCTCACTATATATATGTAGTCATGGCCTCCATTGGCATAGCACATCTAAACTCATATCTGCAACCTCATCACTCTCCCATGGCTTCCACCGTACCCACTCTAACCTACTCGGAGGCGGAGGCGCTTTGCGCCTCGAACTACCCCTGCCCACCCGGCTACGACGTCCCCGCTGGCTGGTGGCTGAGCACCGGAGGCGTGCCGGTCCCTCCTGTCCCTCAAGGTTTGGCGCGTCGGGCGGCCATCACGAACCACTACTACCTCGAGCTCACTCCGGAGCAGCGGATGGATCCCCGCTGGAATCCCAACTACCGCCCGACTTGGGACGCCTTCTTCATCAATCGGCGTGAGAGGGCGCTCGCCAGGTACGAGGAGAACGGCCCGCCTCCTTCGAACTTCAACGAGGCCGGCCGTCGGCTGTGGTGGGCCGGCCGGACACTCCAGAGAGTCATGGACTACATCACGGCCGACGATAACCCCCGCCTGAGCTACCCTCAGTTTCTGTCCAGGCGAGCGCCGCCCCCGCCCGACGACAGCGACGACGACGGCGACTTCGACGACTATGAGCACGAGTATTATAGGCCTAGGCAGGAGTATGACTAACCTGAGCCACATCATTTCTTAGGACAAATGGTTCATCTATGTACCCAAGATTGTTGTCATTCCCTAATGCTGGTCTAGCTACGACGACGATCGTGTAAAATGTATTATTTATCTCTGCATTTCCAACTAATGATCTTTACCATCTGAATAAGTAATCTGGTAGAATATATGAGTGAGTAACCTGGGATCAAATTTTACCACCCAAAAATTTTACAGGTCGTATAATAAAGAACATAAATAACGTGCGACTAAACACATCGATGAACAAATCAAACGGTTTCCCCGAGCTACAGTCGCACACTGGCTGCGATATCACATGCAGTGTGCGACTGAGCTCGGGAATCCGGATGACTTGTGTTGGACGCCACGAAATAATCTGGATAAAAAACTAGTTGTGTTGAAAACCTAAATATAGCTGGAACAAAACACACGGTTTCTCCTAGCTACAGCCCGACACTGATTCACGGTCGAATGTCGCTGCATTCAGTGTCGGGCATAGCTAGGGAACCCGAATGTTTTGTGTCTAAGCACAAGGTACAATATATGAGTGAGTAACCTGGAAACAAAACACACGGTTTCCTCTAGCTACAGCTCTACAGTGATTCACGGTCGAATGTCGTTGCATTCACTGTAGGACGTAGCTAGGGAATCCGAATGTTTTGTGTTTGAGAAGAAGCTGGAATGAGTAAGCTGGTGTAGAGGTGTGGTATTTATAGGCGTCGTTAGGGTTGGGAAGCTGGCTCCAAAATATCTCCATTTCACCGAGAGTGACACTGATGAGGGGAGAATACCTATTTCTACCATTGCACCACCACCTCCATTTATTCTCACCATTGGAACTTTCAGTTTTGTCGTCCCTCCAGAAGATGAGGTGAAGCCCACGTTCAGGACTCCGCCAAGCTAGAGGCATGTCGTGGAGGTTGAGGTGTTCCACGTAGTATGCTATTTTATTTTCGTGTGTTTTATTTTTAGCTGGTTCGAACCATGTTTGGACTCAGCCGGTTTGAGTTTGTGTTAGGTTCGGCTTGTGCCTGTCCAACCGAGTTAGGTTTTGAGTCACCCATATAATGGGTTCGGCAGCCGCCATGTATCCCTAGACTAGAATTTGAGATTAAGAGTTATCGTGAGGTTCGTCCCAAGATGGGACGCCGTATCGAGGTGTTGCTTGTTTTTGATTGCTGATCATTTCGATCTGTTGTTTGCGCATCGCGTGGGATTGATTCCATTGATCCAACGTTGCTGTTCTTGGTTCGCCGTGAAAGATCGGGCCTAAAACCCTTTGGATCACGTTGATCCGTATCAGACACTCGGCGAACATAGACACCCGGCGAAGAATTGGCGCGGAAAGAAATATTCGTTCCCGCCCACCAGGTTGGCCAAGACAAGATCCCGGCGAAGACAGATGCCCGGCGAAGAACTGGCGCGGAATGAAAATTTCATTCCCGCCCACAAAGTTTGCCGACGACGGCTCCCGGCGAAGGAGCCAACCCGGCGAAGATTTGGCGCGGAATGAAATATTCGTTCCCGCCCATGCCTTCGCCGAGTGCCCTCCACTGACAAACTCGGCAAAGAGGAATCTTTTTGCGCGTGAAAGAATTTTTTTTTCCCTCCAGTTCTTCGCCGGGTATGACACTCGGCGAAGAAAAGCAGCGCCCAAATGTTTTTTTCCAGTCACCTCTTCGCCGGGTAGGAGACTCGGCAAAATGCACGCATCGCCCGCGCAAGGTGGGACCCAACGACAGGCGCCCCGTGGTCGTCCAGTTCGCCGAGATTTGCTCTTCGCCGAGAGCTTTCTGTGGTCGTTGCCGATGGTTCGCGCTTCGCCGAGTGCTGTTTCGACCGTGTCCCGGCGACGTTATGTTTTGCCGAGAGAGCGCGGCGTCGCCGAGTGTCCTGAGAGCTGTGCCGGCGTTGGCCGTCTTCGCCGAGTGGCCCCGACATTTTGCGCTCGGCGAAGCCGAGACCACTCGGCGGCGAGCAATTTTCTAGTAGTGTACAAGCGCAATGACAATGTTTCCTGCTATCAATTTACGGTTACTTTGGTATGACGACTGGTTCGCCAAGATCCTAGCTCCCATGAAATCTGATCCTTACGTCGGGAACTATCAATCTGATCCTTATGTCGGGAACTATCAATCTGATCCTTATGTCGGGAACTGTCACAATGATCCTTATGTCGGGAAGTATCAGTCTGATCCTTATGTTGGGAACTATCAACCACTACGGTAACCGTGAATTTCTCCAAGGTCTTTTTTTTTTTTGAATTTTCACCGGGGGGTATAAAACCCCACCTGAATTTTTCATATATGTGTAGAAGCCCAAAACGGCTGTATGGTTTTACAAGGGGGAGAAGAAGGGGCAGGGAAAGAGCTTTACAAACATTTCTCCAAGGTCTTACCCCTGTAAAGAAGAAATTTTACAAGTATTCTTTCGAGCTGTAGTCCTTTATACTTTACAATGTTGATTCTTCTCAGCTTACGGTCCAAGCATCTGATGTACATCTGTCGCAAACTATTGGTCACCCGGCTACTATGGTGGACCCGATCGTCACCATCGTCTTTGGGCTCGGTATCTGATTCGTCATCGGACATGCAGCGGGACTTCTTCTCTTGAGGCTTTGGATGCAGAGGAAACAACGACAACTCCTCCAGGTTCTCGGTCTCACGGAGCAACACGGCAACAGACCAGACGGCATGGTCGTTGTGCAAGCGGCCCTGGAGACCCAACTGCCTAATAGGTAGCCCTCGTACAGCATCTGCGAACAAGCCGCAGTGGTAAGCCATTGATGGGCGCAAGGAAAGGTGAAGGTATGTCAGTTTTGTGCACCGGCTGATGATCGTTGTGACCGGAGCAACCTCAGTTGATTCCCTTTCGAAGAGGTCTTCACAGATTTCAATCGTCAGCGCCACGACTCCCCCATAGTTTTCAACCTCGAAGAGCGACTCACTGGGAAGGCCACCTTGGTAGTGCAGTGATCGCAGGTACGTGCTGTGCAGCTTGATGTGCTCGGCATTGTGGCAGCAGAGCATGGAAAAACTCCGCAGGTGGGTGCTTTCGACCGAGATCTCCTTGTCAGAAATATAATATATGCATTGCACAGCTCTTTCCCATCAGTTTGGATTTTTGGGATAATTGGCCAGTGCATTAATTTAATATGGTATCAGAACCAGAGGTCTAGAGTTCAAATCCTGGCTAACGCAGTATTAAAAATAAATATCTGCGGACACCCTAAATTCCACGTCCTAGACTCGTGAGGAAAAGTCCACAGCCTGGACGTGAGGGGGAGTGTCAGAATATATAATATATACATTGCACAGCCCTTTCCCATCAGTTCAGACTTTTGGGATAATTGGGTAGTGCAGCAATTCTAATTCTCCTTGACGCTCGGGCACTCCTGCAGCGTCAGGTTAGCGAGGCGCGGGCAGTTGGAAAGCAGCTACGGCAGCAGCCCTTTTGGGTCCATGATCCTCGCGAGGCAGAGCGTCTCCAGCGACGAGGTTGCCACGCCTTGTGGCAGATCAAGCGTCCAGTTGGTGAGGCGCAGGCGGCGAAGCGTGCCGCACCTGAAGAGACGGTGCTGCGTCTTGACATATCTGTTTCTTTCGTTTTTGTCGAAGTCTCCCGAGGCGTTCTTGGACGGGCCGAAGGGGCAGAGTTGGTGCTCTGAGTCATGCCAGTACCTGAGCTTGAGGTCGATCTCCTCGGCCTCGGAGGACGTGGTGGCGAGGATCCACTGGTCGAGAAGGTCGTGCGGCAGGTGGAACGCGTCGATACGGAGGGTGCGGATGGGCGTCCCGGGTGGCTTGCACAGGATGGCGCCAGTCACCTTCTGGTCGAAGCAGACCGGGGTGGGCTCGTTCGAACAGCATGGCCGGTCGCCTTTGTTGGGGTCGACGAGGTTGACGACGGGGACGGCGGCGCAGACGTGGCGCCAGCGGCGGGAGAGGGCGCTGGTGCGCGTGGCCTCGTCGGACGCGAGGCTGGAGAGGATGCACTCCAGCGCCTTGTCCGGGAGAGCGCTCAGCCGGTCCGTCTGCCTCTGCCTCTTCATCTTGGCCCGATCGATGCGTAGTTGGCGCGTGTCTTTTTATTTTGTTGCCCAGCCCGCCGCTTTTGATGTTTCACGAGCTATTTGAGTCGCCGAGCTCGAGTCGACAGATGCACCGACTCTGTTTCGATTTTGTTTGGGATACGACCACCACCGCCTATGAAAGGAAAACGTTCGATGCTTTAGGCCCGGAAATCTTTGATATATATTGCTTCTCATAAGCTTGGCCCGCCTCTGATTAGTCAGTTGTCTCATACCGATAATAATTTGCCGGACCGACTCTGTATCGATTTGGTTTGGGATACGTTGGTCACTCGGGAACGAAACCATCGAGATGCTTTTAGGCCCGGAAATCCTTGATATATTGCCACTCGTTCGCTTGGGCCTACCCCTTATTTCCGGGCGACAATAATTTGCCTGGCCGAAAGTTGCAAAGCACAGGTCGGTCGAGATGGCATCACCTCCACGCAAGAAGAAGCCGTCGTCGTTGATGCGGCGAGATCGCGTCAGCGAGCTCCCCGATCGCGTCCTGGGTCACGTCCTCTCCTTCCTTCCCACCAAGGAAGCTGGTCGTGCGGCCATCCTCGGCCGTAGGTGGCGCGACATCTTCTGCAGCGTGCACACCATCTCCTTCGAGGAGGTAGAGGGCGAGCGGGAAGACGACTGGTACACGTACTTCTGCCAGGCGCCGGAGATGAGGAGCTGCAGTGGCGCGCTCCTCGACTGCATCAGCGCTGCACTCCTCCGGCGACGCCGCCAGTGCGGCACCGGCGAAGGGTTCACCACCGTGCCGCTCCGAAGCTTCCACTTCGCCTTTGACAGACAACACTACTGGGACATCTTTGCCATCGACCAGTGGCTCACCGACGTGCTGAGGCGAAGGGGCGATGAGGACCTCCACCTCGACCTGCGTTTCTTCATTGGCCCGATCTGTGAACGGCGAAAGGACGATAATAATAAAAAAGAGACGAGTGAGGATAAGGGGTGGGGGTATCTCCCACCCAGAAGCCTCTACCTTTGCACCGCCCTACGGACGTTGTGCCTTAGTCACTGCAAACTGAATCTACCAGAGCTTGTTGACATGCCGTTCCTAGAGACACTGCGGCTGACCGGCATCCACGACGACGATTCAAGCATCCAAAGACTCATCTGGAGCTGCCCTCGCCTTGTCGACCTGACACTCGAAGCCAACAACCATCTCAAAAAGGTCTCTGTGCTCGACAAATGCCTCCGGAGGTTTGCCCTCCAGTGCTGCCACAACATCACCAAAGTAATCATCAATGCGTCGGAGCTGAGATACCTGGAATACAGAGGCAGCATGCCTGAGGAGTCGCTCATGTCCCTGAGCGGTTCACCGAGGCTTGCTTCGTGCACCATCGGCCCTTTCTGCAGAGTGAGACAAGGGGAGGAAGAGTTCATCCGGCTGAGAAGGTTCCTCAAGAAAGTCTCCGACTCGAAGCACCTGCACCTGCACCACGGGGGCTTAGACGAGAGCGGATTTTTCACCACGTTCCCCTCCTTTTCCGTACTGACGCGACTCGTATTACAAGGCCCCATTCAGAGTAGTGACACCGTCGCCGCAGTCCAGAGGATACTAGAGCAGACGCCTAACCTTGAGGTTTTCTCTCTCTACTTGGAGAAAGACCCAGAGAGAGGGGTGGAGACGACCAAATACCCACGGTTCGATGAGCTCGATGATCAGGCCGAGGAGGAGGACGACCCGCCCATAGTTCTTGAGTATTTCCGAGTCCCGACGAGCTGAGCTTCTCCATGCCATGCTTGCGGCATCGAGTGAAGGAGATCAACATGGTGAACTACCAGTGTGACGTGCAGCATAGGGTGCTGGCGAGCCTGCTGTTCCGCAACGCGCTTGTGCTCGAGAGGGTGTGCGTCGTGCTCGCGAAGGCGCAGTTCGCGTTGCAGGTTGAGCTCAAGAAGGAGATCGAGAGCTGGCTAGTGACCAAACCAGAAAAGAGTTTCATGTAATAATTGGTTATCTTCCGGGCATGTAGAGAGCAATCACAGAATAATTTCTCGAATAAAATAGATCGGTGGTTATCAAACCTTATACTCATGAATATATAGTTTACCGCAATGTCACCAAACATGATTGTACCATTGTTGGGCCCCTGAACGGGATTTGAGTACCACAACTTACATATTCCTGAGAACGGTGACTAAGACGACCTTGGATGACAAGTTCCATGATCGCCGATCTGTTTTACTCTAATTTATATGTAACATTTAACATTTTACATGTGCATCACGGCCAATCCCGTTTAAACATTCTCGTCTCGAATGTGTTACACACCATGGTTTAAGTGATCGATGATTCTACTCTAACTTGATCGACACCACTATTTTTTCTTGTTTTGTATGCCATGTACATTTGATGAGAAGGCAATCACTCTAGCTCTCAAGGGAGCTCGGAAATTTGAAATTCGAAAAAGATATTCATAGTTAAAAATCAAAACAAATTGCACTGAAACATGTATATGTATTCTACAATTATAATTATGTAACATTCTTAAATAAGGTGTTAATTTGCAGGTTAGACAAAAAGATAAATTTGTGTATTCAAAAAAAGGGGTGGTTGGAAAAACTGATTACCGAAAATATATACTCCCTCCTGCATAATGAAGTATACTATAAGTGTGAAAAATCTGAATGCAAAATATTTTGTATTTTGGGCTACACAAAAAATGACAAAAGTGGGAAATTTGAAACTATACATTATAAGCCATTCTCAGATCTGAACATTGTTATTTTCTGTAGCGCAAAACACAAAGTATTTTGCATTGCATTTTATACGCTCTTGTAGGATATATATTAAGAATACGCATTGCATTTTTGATTATTTTTTAATGGTGAGATCTCCGGAGCACCAAATATCTACTCGTATATTCACTCGTTCTAGCATTAGAAAAATGTTAAAACGACTTATATTCAATAACGCAGGGATAAAAATGTTATTCGTCTAAAATAAAGTAAGGAGATATGATAGTATGTATCAATAAAATGGGATGTTCAAAAAAAAAAATCAGTGAAATGGTAGTGGCTTGCTCGCACGCCACACACGCACCGTCTCATGTCTCTGACCTGCGCACTGCGGCAATAGCCATCGCGCCGCTGAGAGACCATTCTCCGCACTCCCACCCTCTCCTCCCCGCGGCAACGCGCCTACACGACGCATCCGCCGCGCGCCGCCGAGTATACGCATCCGCTCGTCGAAGGCCCTGCGACACGCCGCTCTGCCGGTTCCAGGGCCGGCGAAGTTATTGGGTTCTTGGGAGCTCCGGCTGTGCGGGCTCGCTGACGACAGTGACTTGGTCTAGCTTGACGTCTGGTACGTGTTCGTACAAATGGCTCAACGCCTTTTCCCCCTTTCTACTGTTTTCCGATTTGACATTACTGCCACAGATCAAGATTATGCAAAAAAAAGAACATTATCAAGCGTCACCAAGTTCCGTAGCAGTTGCTCCTGAACCCGCCACTACCATTAACGCCGACGGGGCATTGCAGTGTTCCTGCTTCTTTCATCCGTGTTCTCAGATGAAAACATTTTCAGATTGGTCGTTTTCAGGTTGCCTTCTCTGAACCAATTGGTCGTTTTCAGGTTGCCGATGGTTTAGTTCTCGAGAAAACATCAATTCCTTTTGCGTCCCTGCCTCATGCCTTGGTCAGGTATTTTTAGTTGTCGATTGACTTACTTGTATTCGCAATTCACGTGCTTTGCATTTGATTTGGTTTGAACACTATTGTTTAGATTCCGTCTTTAGCCATTAATTCCAAGTGGTGATGGTCTTCTCCTAAAATGTGCAAAGGAAGCGATCGGATCAAACACAATATTGCATAAAGTATTCTTGTGCTATATTGCAGCTTTCTGTTTGCATATGCATAGTTGTTAGAATGCCTATAGGTTGAACGCATGGTCCAAATTCAGACCTCGGGGTACATTAATCAAGGGAAGCACCAACCTGCAAAATTTGCAGGCTGTATTAACGTTTCTCTAACTGGATATGAAGTACAACCCTGTGGTGAATTTTGAATCCTGGAGTAACAAAACCCAAAGGTCGTTGCGCCCACGACGTATTGCTGGTCGGAGGCGTCAGCAGTCGGCTCCCTTTATAGTTTCAGAACTGAGACAATACCATGTTATTGATTATACCTCAGGATATCGATTTTCTATTGAACAAACCTTTTGCCCCGTTACAAAAAAAAAGTACTTGTCGGTTGTACTTCAGCATGCCAACTCTCTTGTTTTCCTTTGAGTTCATTTATAGATTCATAATAGAGGTCTTATGTATTCAAAATACAATTTCTGTGCTATCTTAGTTCTCCAAAAATAAACAAATGCTTATACTGAATTTGTTTTGTACAACATAAGGAAAGATATCACTTTCATATAGTCTGCTACAGTTTTTGACTTAGTTTTGAAGTTGTGTCTTGTGTCACATTTGGTGAAAGTTAAGTATATAGTTATCAAATGTTTGAAACTGCTGCGTAAATATGCAACCCATAAATCCTCTTACCAAATGTGAAAACCAGGTGTGTTATTTTACATATAATATGTTGCAAAGAGTGAACTTGCAGATTGGTTTTTACACAATCTAGAACTTCAGACTTCATTGAAAAAAGATCCAGCTAGTGTGGCGCTGAAAAAGAAAGTAAATCTACTATATCCTGGTGTAACTAGAAGAAATAAAAGTATTTTTCCTTGCAGTATTCTTGCCAGTGCAAACACAACTTTCAGTGATATCTAGTTACAGCTACCCTGGTATGGGGATTCGATCGCCAGGATCTTAGCTCCCTTATATGTTCACGCCGGGAGCATCCAGCTGCTATGGTAACCGAGAATTCTTCCAAAGATACACTCCTCGAAAGCAGAAACTTTGCAAGTATCTTTTGGAGTTGTAGTCCTTTGTACCTCACAATGTTGATCCTTGTCAGCTTATCATCCAAGCATCTTATATGCACTGGCCAGAAACTTTCGGTCACCCGCCAGAAACTATTGGTCACCTCGCCACTGTAGTCGACACAATCGTCCTCAAGCTCGGCTTCAAGCTCATCATCTGAGTCAGTATCGGAGAAATACCCCCTCTTCTTTGGAGCCTGTGGAACCAGAGGAAAGATTGACAGTTCTTCCAAGTTCAGAGTGTCACAAAGAAGGAAAACAACTGACCGAACGTCCTCCTCGTCGCGCAAGCAACCTTGGAGGACCAACTGCCTAAGGTGCGGTAGGCATCGCACATCATCTTTGAATAAGCTGTTACATGCTATTGATGGGCTCAAGCAAAGGTGAAGGTATGTCAGGTCGGTGCATTGGTTGATGAGCGTACTGACCGAAACTACTTCGGTTGATTCTTTTCCGGAGAGGTCTTCACAGATTTCAATCTTCAGTGCCATGACTCCTGGGTGGTTTGCGAGCTCGAAGAGCGACTCGCAAGGAATGCCACCTTTGTAGTGCAGCGACTTCAGGCATTGGCTATGCATCTTGACTCGCTGGGCATTGTGACAGCAGATCATGGCAAAACTCCGCAGGTGGGCGCTGGTGACTGTGATGGTGCTGAGATTCGGGCACTCCTGAAGCGTCAGGTCAGCGAGGCGTGGGCAGTTTGCAAGCAGCTGTTGTAGCAGCCCGTTCGGGTCCATGATCCTCTCAAGGCGGAGTGTCTCCAGTGACGCCATGAGCACACCCAGCGACAGATCGAGCTTCCAGCTCGTGAGGCGCAGCCGGCGAAGCGTGGGGCACCCGAAGAGCTGGTGCTGGGTCTTGACATAATGATCTTGTTGGTAGTAATCGAAGTTCTCCAAGGCTTCCTCGGACAAGCCGAAGGGGCAGAGGCTGTGTGGTCTGTAGCCGTGCCAGTACCTGAGATTGACGTCGATCTCGTCGGCGCCGGAGGACACGGCGGAGAGGATCCATTGGTCGAGCAGTTCCTGCGGTGGGTGGAACGCGTCGAGACGCAAGGTGCGGATTGGCGCCCGGGAGCCTTGCAGAGGATTGCTCCTGTCACCTTTTGGTCGAAGCACACCTTGACCTCGTCGTGTATAGAACGATTCCGACGGCCTTTCTTGTGGTCGACGAGGTCGACAACGGGGACGGCCTCGTAGACGTCACGCCACCGGCGGGAGAGAAGGCTGGTGCGCACGGCCTGGTCGGACGCGAGGTGGGAGAGGATGCACTGGAGCATCTCGTCGGGGAGAGCACTCAGACGATCCGCCCGTTGCCTGTTTTTCCTCTTCATCTTCCTTGATGAGATGCGACGCCTGCGCGATTGGTTTTTAGGGATGCAGCGGCGCCGCCGCCTTTCAGCACATGAACGTGGAAAATTCCTCGCCGGTCACGTTACCCTGCAAGTCCCCATTGCTGCGTTTTCTTTTTCTTTCCTTTGTCTTGGAACGAACGAGAGACCTGTCGGTTCCGTTTCCATCTCTAGTCTAGTCTTACGTGCCTATATAAAACTTCCTTTGACGAGGATTTATATACGGAAACCCTGGATATACAGGCATATATACAGCTTATAAAACGTTACCTTACCTTATACTGTAGCTTATAAATCAGTTGGTCCCGGACCTGGACTTGCATAGACATGGATTCACCTTCAGGCAACAAGCCGTTGTCTGCCGAGGGCAGGGATCGCGTCAGCGGCCTCCCTGACAACGTACTGGGACACGCCCTCTCTTTCCTCCCCACCAAGGAGGCTGCTCGCGCGGCGGCGCTAGCCCGCAGGTGGCGCCATGTATTCGGCAGTGTCCACACCATCTCGTTCGAGGAAGATGGGAAGCATGTAGCCGAAGACGACACCTACTACTACGAAGCCGAGGAGAGGAAGAGCTGCAGCAACGTCCTCGATGGCGTTGGCGCGGCGCTTCTGTGCCGCCGACGCTGTGCCGGAGCCCACGGCGTGCCGCTCCGCAGTTTCCACTTCGCCTTCGACAGTCACCACCACTGGGACAAGGTCGCCATCGACCAGTGGCTCGCCCACGTCCGGCCACGTAGGGACCCTCACACCCACCCGGGGCTCCACCTCGACCTGTGCTTCCACAACAGCCCGTCCGTCTGTACACTAAACTACGGGGACAGTAAGAGAGAAGCTGGCAGCGACTCCGAGGACGACGATGACTATCGGTGCACGTATCTCCTTCCTACGAGGCTCTTTTCATGCACCGCCCTACGGACACTGTGCCTCACCGATTGCCGGCTGATGCTATTGAGGATCAATGCCATCGACCTGCCTTTTCTCGAGACGATGCGCCTCACGGGCCTCGGGGACTCCGGGAGGAGCATCCAGCGGCTGATCTCGAGCTGTCCCCGTCTCGCTGACCTGACCCTTGAAGCCCTGTGGAACCTCAAAAGGGTCTCTATTCTCAACAAACGTCTTCACCGTTTCGCCCTGCACTGCTGCCACAACTTAAAGTCGGTTGACATCGATGCATCGGAGCTGAGGTTGCTAGAGTATAACGGTAGGTGCCCGGCAAAATCGTTGTTGTGTCTGCACGGTTCACCGGCGACCATCCCTTTGTGCACCATTGTTTTCTGCAAGCCTCTCTCTAAGGAGGCAGAATTCGGCAAGTTGACAAGGTTTCTCGAGGAGATGTCTAACGTGAAGCACCTGCATCTTCACCATGGGAGCTTAGGGAGCAGATTCTTAGGGTTCCCTCTTTTGTCCGGCCTGACGCAGCTCACACTGCAAGGTGGCATTGGAAACTGCAGCACCATGGTTGTCGTGTGTAGGATCTTGGAACAGACCCCAAACCTGGAGGTTCTCTCGTTGCGGATGTCGGAGTTTTATTGGCCGACCGTTGTTCCCAGCGAGATAACTATTCCTGGTAAGCGGAGTTTCTCTGTCCCGTGCTTGCGGCATCGAGTGAGGAAGGTCAGCTTCAAAGGTTATAAGGGCAGCGAGCCAGAGATGATGTTGGCCAGGCTCTTGCTTCAAAATGCACTGGTTCTTGAAAGGTTACACGTCGTGTATGTTGATGGATTGGAGTCTGAGCAGAAGAACATGCTTGAGGTGCAAATAAGAAAAGGACGTGGCTAGGGAGTGCCCGGGCACCATTTAGTCTACCGCGGTGCCCCCCCTGTCGGAATCAGACAAACTGCCCGAAATGGAAAATTGTCCTGGACTTTCCCCGAAATGGAAACCAGCCTCGCTCGCCCCACGTCCTGCTTTCTTTCTGCTAGCGGTACACGGAGCGCTCGCACGCGGGAGACAATGAGACACCGACTTCTTTTGTCGTCACGTGGAATCCTACGGACCTTGATTGCCGAACTCTATTCTGTAGCAAATCTTCCCTCTCCGGCCACTCTCCAGCTGCTGCCTAACACATAAAACTACATGGCCATTGATCCTTCTCTTCTTCCTGAAGCAGCTGTCGTGGAACTTCCAGCAGCCACCATGGATCTTTAAGCAGGAAAATACTTTAGAAACTGGAAAACAGAGGCCAAACACAAAAAAGATCCCAACACCCCTTCCCCAAGCCCCAGTAGTCTCCATCGGCCAAAAGAAAGCATCAGGATCTCCAGGGGAAGTAGCCAAAAAGAAACATCCAGAAGGATAGCAGCTAAAGATATTTACATCATCAAGACCTCCAGGAACCCTCCGGGTACTGAACATTGCAGTATTTTCAACTTTTTCACATGTAAAAGGCATGAACTAGTTCAAATTCGAGAGAAACATTTGAGGAAAAGCATGTAGGTCATGGAAACCACTCTAGTTCAGGTCGAACTGGAACTTGTTGCAAAACCTACAGTCATGTTGCTGTCAGATGAACAAAAAGCAGGGACTTGGTGGCATTCTCCCCAAAAACTTCTTCCACAAGTACCAGCTGCACAAGAAGTTGGAGCTGGTTGAACCTGAAACTACATGTCTGACACCTTCTGTTGCTGTGCTGGAACTTAAGTGTTGAGCTGAAGTGGATAAATTCTTCTTGAAGAGTTGGCTGTAAAAAAATGGAAAAGGAACATGTCAGTTGCCATATAGAAAATGAAATTAAATTGCAGAGAAAGAACATGTGAATAAAACTAGCAAAAGTAGTTGTAGTTTTTCATGCAGAAAAAAGTTGTTATTTTGCATGCAGATATGGACATGGACATTGCAGCCGGTGGTATTGACCTGAACATTCCACTTCTTGATGATGAATGGGTTCCTAATGTCAATCTTGAGGGTGAAGGTGTTCTTATTGTCGAACCAGCTCCTACATCCATGGATAACACAATGCCGTCTGCTGACACGGGAGCGGGGACAGCGCAAACACTATCTAGTGATTGTTCCGGGAGCATGTTACTGAGAGTACATTTTCCAAACAATGCTAGAAAATTAGTAAAAAATACATCCATAAAGACGATATGGAACCTGAGATGTAGATTTATATGGAGCCAGTACATGGTGTTTTCATCTAAATTATAGGTTATGGGTGGGGAAACTACAAACGAAACTTCATAATCCTATCAACTAGTCCGATAGTGTTTTTTTATATTGGTATGTATTTTAATTTTAGAAATACATCTACATGCTTAGTTTAAAAACATATACCAACACAGATAACTACATGTAGTCTGTAAAACATATACATGCGCTTTAAACACCCAAAAAATCACATCCAGTATTCCAGTAGATACATCAATTATGGATGGGGACTTACATGCTAGCAATCAAAAAAACTGAGCAAATAAAATGACTACTTACATGCTACAGAAACAAAGATGAGAGTGATAATTACATGAACAAAAAAATCTGTATTAACTCTCCCCAAAATCAGGCACATAGTGACAAAAAAAAATGGAACCTGACATGGATATTTCATCTAATTGCACATTAATGGTTCCATCAAATAAAAAATACATGCATGAGATAAAAAATACATAATGAGCCTGCACATAAAGTTTTCATCTAAGTGCAGAAATTTAAACAAGCATGGATTCATCCAAACAAAAACCATGCAGGAGATAAAAAAAATACATATGGAGCCTGTACATGGTGTTTTCATCTAATTCATAGGTTATGGGTGAGGAACCTACAAACGAAACTTCGGGAAACCTATCAACTAGTTAGATAGTGTTTATTTATATTGGTATGTATTTTACTTTTAGAAAATACATCTACATGACTAGTTTAAAAAACATATACCGACACGGAAAGCTACATGTAGTCTGTAAAACATATACATGCGCTGTAAACACCAAAAAAAACATCACATCCAGTATTCCAGTCGATACATCAATTATGGATGAGAACTTACATGCTAACATTTCAAACAACTAAGAAACAAAATGAATAGTTACATGCTGTAAAACACAAAAATGGAAGTGATAATTACATGAACAAATTATGTTTGTTAACTCTCCCAAATCAGGCACATGGTGATAATTACATTCACAGAAATCGTGACAAAACTTACATGCTACCACAAAACACAGGTGTCATACTCCAATCAGTTCAATAACTACTCAAACAAAAAAGCAACATCCGCTACATACTAACTGTCCCGAGTTCATAAGCAAGTTTCGAGGTAGTTTGGGTAAATTTGGTGCTAACCGATTGACCGTATGGAGTGTGCAGTAGACCTTCACACGATCCTCTGAAAAACCTAGAACAACCAATCGACACACAGATCAGAAACGTAACTAATAATAATATGGGTTTGTTATATCCAGAAGCATGCACATCCATGGTTTGTTAAATCGTATGATTACAAAAAAAAAGTACACCCATTGCACATTTTAAGCATGAAAAATAAATCCATCTGAGATGTAAAAACATTCGTAAGCATGGTTTCTTCCCAAAAATTCAACACGAACTACACACTGTTTGAATAAAAAATTCAGAGAAGCCTAGTATGTATATCCACACAATAAATTGCATCATACATAGTGTGTTGGGATCACATGTATGCAATATTGAGCCAAAACTACAATGGTACTACTTAATCAAACCTACGGTCTATTCTGATTTCTAAAACAATGAAACTAAACTCATGGAAAATGAATTGCGGAAATACAACATGAGTTACATATAGAATTGGGAAAATAAATCATAAGTTACATCTAGAACAGGGGAAAATAAAGCATAAGTGTCATCATGTTGCATAAGTGACATCAAGACAATAGGATCGTCGGAATGAAGCAGCACCTGGAAGGACGCAGCCCGACGGCACAACGGCGCCCCCACCTTGCACTGCCAGCACCACGCGAAGATGCTCCAGGCCCTCCTCCTCCCACTTGTCCAGCTCCTTCAAGATCATCTCGTGGCCGTTGTCGTAGGATGAGAGGGACCAGGTCGCTCAACCACCAGATGCTCCACCGCCTCCGCCGTTGGCGCCAGCAGCATCAGCGGATCCCCGTCCCCGTCGACGCCACCGCCGCATCCGCTACCCCACCACCGCCATGGACGCCGCCTTTTCTTCGAGAGTCGGGAGCACGGGCGCCGTGCGATTCCCAACACCAACATCACCGCCACCATGGCCGTCGTCCTTCAACTCGGGAGCGCGGGGCCGCCCGATTCCTCTTCACCGAAACCACCACCAACTCCATGGCCTCTTCACTTTCGCCTCGGAAGCCGCCGGCGCCGTTCTATTCACCCCCCTCCAGCCGCCCTCCGTCACGGAAGCGTGCTCGTGAGATCCGCACCACCACCGCCTCCCGTTCCTCCTCCGCCGACCTTAAATCCTCTCGATGGGGGCACGTCGGCGTGATTCATCTCTCGAGCTAGAGTCCGCGGGGTGGGGGTGGGGATGGGGACGAGGTGGACGAGAGGATAGCGATAAGCCAAGCCACGCCCTGGTCCACGTATCGCGGTTTGCCCAAATCGATCGACACGTGCGCGTGGTCCCACTTCGTAGCCGTCTGCACCGCACGATCCTCATCCAACGCGCCACACATGCGCGCACGCTGTAGGAAGCAAATAGTGCGCAGGCACGATTTAGATTTTGCGATAAGAAAATGGGGAGTCGCAAATTCAGAAATGATCTTCACTTCTGTGGAGTCTTTGTAGCTGGAACAGTTTAAACGGAATTACTTATGTAGCAAAGGGCCGATTTAACTAGATCTGAGGCTATAGTTATTTTATTTTTGAAAATGATGCAGTTGAAAGTTGGATTAGTTAGATCTGAGACGCGGTTCTGGATTTTCTGGATGTGGGGTATTCTGGGAGTTCCAGCATCAGTGTTTTGTAACTTTAGCAGTTTAGCCCAATTTTCTTGAAAGTCACGCCGCTCCCTGAAATTCTGAATGTTGGTCTCTATTCTTATTGTTGTAAAGCTTATCACCCCTGCCTCCTCCGGCGGCTATCGAAAATCCACACTGAATTCTGAATGTTCGTCCAGGCATAGTAGTTAGTATACCCTCGGAAATAACCGTCTGTATGAACAATAGACTTGGTTGTCAAATTCTTATGGTTGGATTGTTAACCATGACCTTGGCGTCCCCCACCATTTTAAGTATGTAGTTCTGAAGTTCAGAGGAGTTCAGGTCTAAACGGAAGTACTTACTGGAGATCCGAGTGGTCAATTTAGAATAGATTTTCATCTAGGAGTAGTAGGTGTGACCAGGTATGAATTAGTTGCAGCCATTGCAAATAAAAACTGAGCGAGCTACCAGGTTCCATCTATCAGCCGTTTAATTTAAGATCAAACAGATGAAATTTAAATGGGGAAGCTTCAAGCTTGTTCTTTCTCGCTTATAGATACAAAATTAAAACTCAATGTTAAATTTACTCATGAAAGAAACAATTAAACTATGAATAGCAAACCATTCCTTTAATTATTTTAGTTATTATTCATCACTAGTAATTCTTTCAACATATATATAGCACATGCATATTATATGCAGTACATATTATTGGACTGACGGCGTCATAGGCAGCATAGTACTGCCCAAAGGCATACACACACAGGCAGCTCCTTATTCTTAGATGACCCCATCACATTGTAGGCCAAGGGGGTTGAAAGTTGATGTTGCACATGCCTCGAAGCTCGGTGATCTTAACAAGCAATGTGTTTGCCCGACTCGTTTAGATCGTCTCATTTCACTAACGAACCGAGCCGAGCAGCAATTTTCGCTCGTTCACGAAAAGTTAAACGAGTGAAATGGAAGGCTGCTTGTTAAGCTCGTTAATTTGGAGCCATCTATTGAGTCCGCCAAATCAATCTAATCTGACTCAAGCCCAGTCGAGACTCCATAATTATGTATCGGTTTTTTGTGTAATATGCATAAAATTGAACGACCTTTTGCTTTGTATTATTTTTTGGGGATACCTTATCAACGCATAGAGGTGGAGGTGCTGAGAGAAGTTTTAATGTGTTACGTACCACATTGGGGGTTAAAGATTTGGGTTGTTTAAATATTGCACTCCTTTGCAAATGGCTTTGAGGGTAGAAAGTAGAAACGACAACGGGTCTCTGGAAGGGTATTATTTTACAAAAAAGATTTACATAACAGCACTTCCACAAAATCACGAGGCAGAGCTCCCGGCTCATAGCAGTTCTCCATTGCCATTAACGCGTGTTTGAGTGGTTTTGTTGATTTTATAAATCTGCACTCTCCTTTGACACTATTGCTGGACTAGGTCGATTGGTCTAAGCCTCTAAGGTAAAGCCAGGGGACTTTCTGGTACTTTGTCGTAATCTCTAACCTACAAGCTTCCTAATAGCATTTGTTAATCTCAAGCGTTAAGAATGGTATTATTCTGCACTATCTCTATGAATGCATAGTCCTCTATGGCATGTTGGTTTATGTCAGCCACGTTTCCTAAGTGAGAATGCTACGCACTGCAGGGCCATTGGAGCCTTTGCTGCTTCTTTCATTTGTTTTCGTAGATAGATCTTCATTCCTTCAGGTGTTTGGACAAAGAAAGTAAACTGGTTTATTCAGGTACAGTCTCATTACTGCCAAATAAATATGTAATGCATTTACGCTTTAATGCACTTCTAACACATTTGTGGATAATTTCTGAACAACCAGTCGGCCAAGAATTAGTTGTGACATCTAGGATATTCGAGTGACTAAACATCAAAGTAACACCATAATTTCCAAATCCTGATCTTAGCCCTTTGTACTTTAGGTGTAACCTCCAACACTGGATACACCAAAGTTTTACATGTGTTACGTACATGTCATGTTTCCTTTTATGATTCTCGAGAAAAAAAGCTAATGCTCAAGTCCATTTAATTTGAGCGGAATGATGGATGACTGCTGTTTTGCACTGCATATCTTGTGTTGGTATACAGTTACTTTATGCACTCCTACACAGGTTATGATTGTTTGCAGGGCCCTAGTTCATGTTTACTTCAGTGTCTACCCTTGATAGCATTCAGGTCTGTGAATATCTCCTGCTTCGAATTGGTGCAAGCTTGTGGTACCTTCAATGCCTCAAATCACTTTCATTTTGATACGTGATGAGTATTTGAACCATCCTCACCCCTAAAATGTTTATCTGGATAGCTTATGTTCAGTTAAATTGTATGTTACATATATTAAGTTATGATGATGATTTGGTCAGCATCGCATTGTTGACCTATCTTCGTGTCAATTAATCAATAATGTCAACTGATCTTGCGTTCTATATTCATCAGACTATGTTCACATGCCTAATAATTGAGTAGCTTGATTAGTTTCTCAAGTAGCTACTACCTTAATTAAAGTGCAGATTTTCAAGCAGCTTAATCTTGAGTTCTTTAAATAAAATGTGGATACCTTGTCGGATGTGATTTCAATGCTATTAACCTTTAACCTTATTAGATATAGTTCAAGTGTTATATGCTTCTTCTATCATATAATTGTCTTCCTTCTGTATTGTGGCATATACTTACCAGGTCCTAAATGGCATCTAGTTTGATAAGCGTGTAACTCAACAAAAAGTAGAATCAACAGAGAAATATACAAGGAAATGATATCTATTATACCCAATGTTACTAATTTTATAATAAGCACATTCACGACTTCTGCTTCCATCTACTTACAGTAACTCTGGTATTGTGATTTGATCGCCAAGATCGTAGCTCCTTTGCAATCTTGTTCTTATTTGGGTAATATCCAGCCATTAAGGTAACCGAAAATTTCTCCAAAGCTGCAGCCTTGGAAAGCAGAAACTTGGCAAGTATATTTTCGAGTTGCAGTCCACTGTAATTCCGAATGTTGATTCTTATCAGCTTATCATTCAAGCACCTAATGTTTGTTGGCCAGGAACCATGGGTCACCTGGGGGCTACTATAGTCGACCACATCGTCACCACTGTCCTCAGGCTCTGCATCTGATTCGCTATCAGACCAGGAGACGACATCGGTTGGCGTCTCTGGACCAAGAGGACACAGTGACAATACTTCCAGTTTTGGGTTTTGCAAAGCAAGACCGCAACTATCTGAATGTCTTGGTCGTTGTTCAAGCAGCACTGGAGGCTCAACTCCCTAAGATGCTGCAGGCAGGGCAGCACTTTCGTGAACAAGCTGCTACAGGAGGTCATTGATGGGCGGAAGGAAAGGTGAAGATACGCCAGTTTGGAGCACCCTTTGACGAGCTTACTGGCCGGAGCAAATTCCTTTTGTTCTTTCTGTGAGAGGTCTTCACAGATTTCAACCTTCAATGCCATGACTCCTGCATGATTTGCAAGCTTGAAGAGCGACTTGCGAGGAGGAAGGCCGCCTTTGTAGTGGAGTGACAGCAGGCAGGAACTGGTCAGCTTGACGCGCCTGGCATGGTGGCAGCAGATCATGGAAAAACTCCGCAAGTGGGCACTTGTCACTGTGATTTTCCTGAGACTCGGGCACTCCTGCAGCGTCAGGTCAGCGAGGCGTGGGCAGTTTGAAAGCAGCAGCTGCAGCTGGTCTTTCGGGTCCATGATCCTCGCAAGGCAGAGTGTCTCCAACGACGACATGACCATAACCAGCGGAAGATCGAGCGTCCAGTTTGTCAGGCACAGGTGGTGAAGGGTGGGGCAACCGAAGAGATGGTGTTGCGTCTTGACATACAGTCTCCTGTCGCATCTATCAAAGTCCGCTGATGCTTTCTTGTATGAGCCAATGGCAGGGCAGAGACGGCGGCTTGAGGAATCCAAGTACCTCAGCTTGACGTCGATTTTCTCGACACCGGAGGACACAGCGATGATGATCCATTGGTCAAGCAGGTCGCGCGGCGGGCTGAACGCGTTGAGACGGAACGCGCGGATCGGCGTCCCGGGACCTTGCACAAGATTGCGCCTGTCACCTGCTGGTCGAAGCAGACATTCTTATTGGAGCTACTGTTGCTCTTGGGGTCGAGGAGGTCGACGACGGCCACACCGGCGTAGACGTGGTGCCACCGTCGGGAAAGCATGCTCGTTTGTACGGCCTCCTCGGTACGAAGGTGGGAGAGGATGCGCTGGAGCGTCTCGTCGGGGAGAGCGCTCAGCCTATCTTCCTTCCTTCCTCTCTTCATCTTCGTTGATCAGACAGAGGTACGTGGGCTATGGTTGACGACGAATTAGGGTAAACCTTTACGTTTCCGTTTTGGTTTGTGTTCGAAATATATATATGTGGCCTCTTGCTAAAACGGGAACCATGTCTGCATTTTTTAGAAGTCCTATAGAAATTTACTTCATCTAATGTTAGTTTCCAGATTGGTTTGATCTCTTAGATTTCTTGATAATGACTACAACACGTACGCCGGGCAGAAACCTTACCTTAATAAACTATACTATATATTGTAGCCACATCGAACGTTTTCACTTTTCCGGGCCCAAAGTTGCACGGCAGAGGTAGATATCGCTATGGCTTCACGCAAGAGGAAGAGGTCAGCGTCAAAGCGCCGAGATCGCATCAGCAGCCTCACCGACGATGTGCTGGGCCACATACTCTCCTTCCTCCCCACCATGGAGGCCACATGCGCGGCCGTTCTGTCCCGCCGATGGCGGCACATCTTCGGCAGCGTCCACAGCATCTCGTTCGAGGAGGCGGAGGGCGAGAGGGCTGATGACTGGGCCACCACGTATTTTAGGATGTTGGAAAGGAAAAGCTGCAGCGATGAGCTCCTTGACAACGTTAGTGCCGCGCTCCTCTCCCGTCGCCGGTGTGCGGGATTCCCCGTGCCCCTGCGCAGCCTCCGCTTCGCATTTGACAACTATCATTGGTGGGATAAAGTCGCCGTTGACCAATGGCTCTCCTACGTGTTGTTGCCGCATAGGCATGGTGGTGAGCAGCCAGACCTCCACCTCGACATGTGCTTCTACATAGGTTCGATATTCACATTCGGTGACTCGGCCACTTGGAGTTATCTCCTTCCCCGGACGCTCTTCTCCTGCACCGCCCTACGTACGTTGTGCCTAAGAAACTGTCGGCTTCAGTTAGAACGGAAGGGCATGGCCATTGAGCTGCCGTTCCTAGAGACAATGCGCCTCACGGCACTCAGCGACCATGAGAGAAGCATCCAGTGGCTGATCTCAAGCTGCCCCCGTCTCGCTGACGTGACGCTTGAATCCCTGTGGGACCTCAAAAGGGTATCTGTTCTCGACAAATGCCTCCGTCGATTCGCCCTACGTTGCTGCCACAGAATCAAGTCTGTTGACATTGACGCTTCAGAGCTGAGGTCGCTGGACTATACTGGTAGGAAGCCTTCAGAGTCTTTCTTGATTTTGCATGGCTCACGGCGACTATAGCTTCGTGCACCATCAATCTATGCAAAGCTGTGTCCAAGAAGGCAGAATTTGCCAACTTCACAAGATTTCTCAAGGACATCTCTAATGCAAAGCACCTGCATCTTCACCATGGGAGCTTCGGGAGCAGATTTTTCGACGCAGAGTTCCCTCTTTTCTCCAGCCTGACGCGACTCACACTGCAAGGCTGCATTGGCAGCTGCAGCACCATTGTTGCCGTGCGTAGGATCTTGGAACAGACCCCAAACCTGGAGGTTCTCTCGTTGCTGATGTGGGAGTCTCATACACGGGCAGCAGTTTCCCGCCAGATAAACATCCCTGATAGGCAGAGCTTTTCTCTCCCTTGTCTGCGGCTTCGAGTGAGGGAGGTAAACGTCAAAGGTTTCGAGCGCAGCGATCCGGAGGAGATGTTGATCAAGCTCTTGCTTCAGAATGTGCTGGTTCTTGAAAGGTTGCACGTCGTGTTCGCTGATGAATTGGAGTTTTGGGAGATGAAAATACTTGAGGAGCAAATGAGAGAATGGGGAGTCACCAATTCAGAAAAGATCTTCACTTCTGTGGAGCATTTGTAGCTGCAACAGTTTTAGCTCAATTACTTAAGTAGCAAAGGGCTGATTTTAACTAGGGAGCTTGCATGGCCGTCTCCCTCTTCCCTGAAAAAAACAAAGGGACGAAGTTATGCTCCTATCTCTCAAGTCTCAACTGTGTATGCGCGAAACATGGTTCATGCAACCAAATCTTGAGGCTATATACTTTCTCTCTATTTTATTTTTGAAAATGATGCCGTTGAAAGTTTCACTTGTTATAGCCGAGACACGGTTCAGGATTATCTCGAAGTGCTGTTTATGATATTTTGGGACTTGCAGCATCAATGTTTTGAAAGTTTAACCAAATTTTCTCAATAGCACCCCGCCCACTACATATTGTTGTAAAGCTTGACAACAAAATGATTGATATATAATTTTGCTTCAACTTATGTTTGTCCATACTAAGAGCATCTCTAACAGAGCCCTCAGACAGCAAAACCTCAAAACCTCTTTATGGTTCACGAACGTCGCGTTTTTTTGGGCCAAAACGGCGCGCGCAATAGCAGAAACCGTAACCCAAACTGGGAAAAAGAATATTACCGGATATTCTGTAAAAAAAAAGAAATCAACCCACCTCCTCTTCTTCCCCGGGAAGGTCCCGATGGAAGATTCCGAGATCCATCTTCCTCTTTCTCTGCTCCTCCTCCAGACGCCGCCCGCCGCCATGCTCGCCGCGGCGCAGCACCTGACGCTCCACCTCCCGACCTCGTCCTCCGCGTCGTGCCTGCCGAGAGAGCCACGCACTGCCGAGAGATGCTCTAACAACCCTGCTGCCTCCAGTAGCAATTGGAACTCTACTCCGAAAGAGAAATCAAGCTTGATTTTCGTCAGCCATGCTAGTAAGCATAATCCAGGAGTAAGTTCGCATAAATAGGACTAAAAAGAAATTGGTTGACTCAAATTCTCACACATGTAGCCCACTTGTAAATGTCTTGGGGAGCAAAGACTGAGCTCACCGATTATTTTACTACATTTTCATTTTGTTTTCCTGAAAACTATGAGTTTTCTTACCAAATTTACAAGAATACATTGGGAAAAATTATCTCAAAAATCCCTTAGACACTAAGGGAACATATATGATTTACTATGATTTTTTTAGCATTTTCTGAAACTTTGACTTCAAATTCAGTTCTGCATCCACTTAGTTTCAAAAAAAAAAAATTTGCATCCACTTATGTTTGTCGATACTAACCATCCTGCCGCCTGCACTAGCTATTGGAACTCCACTCCGAAAGAGAAATGAAGCTTGTTTTCTCGTCTCGGACTCCTTGACATTCCGGTGGTTGAAAAAT
This sequence comes from Poa pratensis, assembly GCA_947311845.1. Taxonomy (NCBI): domain Eukaryota; kingdom Viridiplantae; phylum Streptophyta; class Magnoliopsida; order Poales; family Poaceae; genus Poa; species Poa pratensis. Next base: position 39,355,318 of record CAMZMU010000063.1, read on the forward strand.
GGTATCGTCTTGGATGTTTGTATACAAATGAATCGTCTCGACTCAACTCGATCCGCAAGATCATTATATTCCAATGCCTCAATAATCGTCTTAATTAGAGATTGCATGCAAAAGCTAACAAACATGGATAAACACATGGACGGTGAAATCTTCAACATCAAAGTATGCTAGCATGCTGCCTTGCCACGACAAAAAAAGGTAATAATTATCTACTAGCATAACATAATAACGTGCGACAACAAAACGATATAAGAAACAATAGGCAATAAATATTGACCGCCTAGCATAAAATGATAACACGCGACAACAAAACGACACATGGAATGATACACAATAAATTTCTCCTATACCATAATATAGTAACAATTGTAGGTAATAGCAATCCCCAAGCATAAAATAAGGACACTGCTAACGGGTGTCAACAAAATGGCACATACATCAATAGGTTATATATATTCCATTAGCTCTCAATGATTTCTCAAGAGACGAAGTTACTACCAAACTTCATTGACTAATTTTAGGAAATCATGACCAAGATCCTTCCAAGCTAGGCCTCACTTTGATACCGTTGAATCCAATATGTTTATTATAGACATTTTTATACCACTTATCAATTAAGCAAAGTCATTTAATGCATAGGAAAACAAATTAAGAGAAAATATTGAAAAGAATATTAGAGAGATAGAGACTTTAACAACTTTTCCCGCGAGAATTTTCCTCTTTTTTCCCGCTTGTGGTCTCACCTAGATGATTTGTTTTCCACGGACAGAGAGGAACTCTTGAAACACAATGTAGGAAAATTGACGGTTGAGATGGGATATATCCGACGGCGGCTCCCGAAGGCCTTGCATGTAGGATATCACATGTCCCCTCTGAAAATATTCGGTCTCATCCAGATTTGTATTGGACGAACAAATAGGACCTTCTCAAACACATACACAACAAAACACATGGTTGAAACCGGATACATTTAGAGGTGAATCATGAAGGCCTTACATGTAGGATATCACATGTCCATTCTAAAGTTACTTGGTGTCATCCGTATGATTTGTATTCGATGAACAGAGAGGACCTCCTCAAACATAGACATAACAAAACACATGGTTGAAACAAGATACACTCAGAGGTGACACGTGAAGCCCTTGCATGTAGGATATAACATGTCCCCTCTGAATATACTTGGTCGACTCATCTGAATGATTTGTATTCGACCTATAAGAGAAAGGAAGGACAATGAAGAACATTGCATATCTGAACCGACCGGTCAGTTATTGTGGTCAGGACATGATAGCGGAAAATGGCGGAAAGAAGTGGCGGGAATAAAACTGATGTTTGCCATGTATTTTCCTTCAATACACTAAGCAAACACCACAAATGCGCAGACGGGAAAAGGGTGAATAATAACTTCCCACGTGCTGTTTGCCAAGTGTCATCCACCAAGACACTCGGCAAAACAGTTTTTTAAATGGCGGCAAAATCCAAAAAATATCACGCATAAAGTTTGTCGGGTACAATCTAAAACACACTCGAGAAACATTTCTAAAAATGGCGTCAAGATCCATAAATTCCTCGCGTAAAGTTTGCCAATTGTCCTGCATCATCGGCACTCGGTAAAGAGCGAGCAACGTCCCGGAAGAGAAAATTACAAAAAACTACCACAATTGGGGCAGCAGTAATAGGTCAGTACCGATTGTACAAAAAATTTCAAAAACATACCAACATTGGGGTAACGAAAATGGATGACGCTGATTTCTATCTAACTGCTTTTTTACAGCAGTGCTGACCAACGGGGCCCATTTGTCAGGGCTGACGGGGCAGCACACGTGGAAGTGGGACGCGGCGGGCGGTCGGCGGCCTGCGGCGGCGCGCGGGTCGGCCATCCTTCTCTCGCTCCAGCGTCGCGCCGGCGCCGCCGCCTCACCCTCCTCCACCCCATGCCGTCCGGCCATGCGCCCGCCGTCGAGCATGCCGGCCGCCGCCGCCCAGCCCGGCCCCGCCGCCGCCGCTCATCCCCACGGCCGTCGGCGCCGCGGCGCACCTGGGCTGGCTGGCGCGCTGGAGAAGGGGCACCTAGAGCAGGCCGGCCGCCGAAGTCGGTGTCCTCCGCTGCAGCCCCGCCGCTGCCGCAGACGGCCACAGACGACGCCGTGAGGAGCGACGGCGCGCGGCGTGGGAGCAGGAGGGGCGCGCCGGCGTGGGCTTCGTCGTGGCCGTCCGGGCTGAGCTCGGAGCAGCCGGAGAGGAGGAGGCCGGCGAGCTCCACGCAGCAGGCAGCGGCAGAGAGAAGAGGAGAGGAAGAGAGAGAGAGGAGGGGAAAAAGGTGGGGCTGACAGGTGGGCCCCGCGTCCACCTCAGCTCCACATCCACGTGTGTTGCCCCGTCAGCCCAGACAAATGGGCCCTGTTGGTCAACACTGCTGTCAAAATGCAGTTAGACAGAAATCAGCGTCATCCGTTTTCGTTATCCCAATGTTGGTATGTTTTTGAAAAAAAATAGTACAATCGGTACTGACCTGTTACTGCTACCCCAATTGTGAAAGTTTTTTGTAATTCCCTCATCCCGGAGCCGTCCACCTATCGGATAACGGGCAGGGCCGCCATGTCTGCCGAGTGCCGATGATTGTCTCGAGTGTATGTTGGACCATGTTCAAAAAAGAGTGTATGTTGTACTGTTGGTCTTATTGCCGAGTGCCTTTCTACCTTTCTGAAATAATTGGTATATATGCATCTGACTTTGCGGAGTATTTATCGAGTGTATTTTGGGAATACTCAATGTATTGACACTCGGCGAATGTCAAAGATGTCGGCAATTAAAAACACGTTTTCCAGTAGCTGCCTGGACGTACGTATAAACCTGGCCGTGCATGCACATGCACTCGATCAATGAAATGGTCAGGTTTATATGTATGCATGTGTACGTAGTTGTAGCTGCTCGTTCGCTGGCTGTTATTTCGTAGTTGTAGGCGCGAGCTAATCCGGGACGCGCGTGCTCGTGAGAGGAAGAAAAGACCGCGCGCTGAACGTGAGAGAAAAATTACAAAGAGGATCGGAGACGCGAAAGGGCCCGACCCGGCGACGGCAGGTCCAGGAGCCGCTAGATGGCACGACCCGTGGCAGGAGCTGCGCTCCCGGCAGCGGGAGGAGTGGCGGCGTCGGGCGACGACAATACGAATCCCAAGGCGACAACCGGGTGGCCTTGGGAGGATGGAGGGTGTGGGAGCTCGAAGATCAACGGCGGCGGCGTATGCAGCGCCAGAGGAAAAGAGATGGGCTGAAATGTCCCTCCTGCCAAACAGAAATACTCAGCAAGGGGACCTATAAACCTGGACGGAGGGAGTAGGATACAAAGGAATCATAAAAACATAGGCAAAACCCTTATATTTGAGGATTTCACGGGCCTATTAATTTAAGGGCCGGACTGATACAAGGGATCTGTGTGGGACGAAAACTGTCACGAAAATTAAAACTAGAGATGCTCTTAGAGCACGACATGACATGAGATCCCATGGGGATCTTCGCAACCCTTGCTGGGGGGGGTTCAAAGGTGACATGCAGTAAAATCCGGCACATAAGACATTTATAGCCCGAGTCGCGAGGCATGCCGCCACCCCCAACTCGACTTTGTACGTGTTAACATTGAATTGTTATAATTATACACAAGAATCAGTCAACATTAGATAGGGGATCCCTAGAACACGTTAGATAATCCGTCACTACGCGTTGATATAGTAAATGTGGCATTCTTACTATTTTATGGGGGGAGAGGCTTTAGCAAGGACATAGTAAATGTTGTATCACTATTATTTTATGTTAGGTTCCCTTGGCAGTCCTTTATTCTGGAGGCAGTGAACACGTGTGGTATGCATGCATATCATTTCATGTATTGTAGCCGGTGGCGTGCATGTGGGCTACTAGATTCGAACCGCGCGGCTCGCCGCGCGGCGCTTGTTCCTTCTTTGAATTTTTTGCCCGTGGTCACCACCATTTTTACAGATCACTTACAGGATATTTATATCCATATGAATTTGATCCCAAGTATATAGATTCGAAAGCGTATTTTCCAGATAAAATCAGTAATTAGAACATACAAAAAAGTCTTAAGCAAAACAACCCGATTACTTCATCACTTTGAGTTGTGCAGTTAATAGACAAATGGTAGATAATACAATCGCAACTTAAATAGACTGACAAACCAAGCATGCCCACAGATAGATGGAACATCGAATGGTGAAACCAACAAAGGCAAGTAGCTCTATGAGAGTTGCAGCTAGGTGCACATAATATTAACATGCATGAAAGTTTACTAAATACATAAGTTCTGATCAATCTACTGATCTAAGATGGTTTGGGAACGTGATCTCAAACTCCCAAAAGGCAGAGGCAGATGGCCTCGACAGTATTATCTAGACATCTGGTACTCAATACCTAGACGACGTCAGGGCCAAAATATATCTCCACAGGTTCGGCTAGACAGTCACCAACAGTCACTTTGTACAGGCAAAATAAGTCTGTTCTACCGGCATGGAGCATCGCCACCCAGTCCCCTACTGGCTTGGAGCACCATCGTGTCGTCCCCTACGACCTGTGGAGGAGCTGTGACATGTCATCAGGTTTTCATAAATTAAGATGGTGACTGTGAGATCCAAGAGTATGAAACGGAGTACCCACCATCAAGCACCAATTTGCGTTTTCTACGATTAAAAGCAGTGACGGCAGAGTCCAATACCGGTGGCCTATAATTGTTCAATTCCCTATTTGTGATGGCCATTATAGGAAATATCACATGTAATGAGATGCAATATAGAAATAGAAGGATCGACATATGTTAAGTAGCAATAATGATACCTAGCAGTGTTTGTGTCAAGAATCTGCATAAGCAAATAAACAAAACAGAGGTAGGTGGGCTAGTTTGATCCACATACCATTAACTCATGTTGTTGAAAATTTAGAATGAGAATGGAGTTTCAAATGGTTTACCCAGGAGAAGTTTCGACGTTAGATAGAGTTTTTCTGTCAGCAGCTCTCTGAAACATGAAAGTGAAATTCATAAGAGACGGCAACATGCATAGCTAAATAGGAGATATTTCTAACTCATAAGTACAACTGATGATCAATACATTATGCTTAACCTGAGTGTAATCAACAGCATTCGGCTTGTAAGTGAAATACTCGTTTGTTGGGGTGGCATTAATATGGGTATTGGTTGGAATAACAACCACAGGCTCAGCAGGTATATTGTTGACCTGATTAGAAGGACCTGGTTCAACAGTATGTGAACTTTGGGCAGAAGGGCCGGGTTCAACCATAGGTGGGTCTATATCAACGAAAAAAATAGCACGCTATTTCCCGGTTAATAGCACGATATAGCGTATTTGGAGAGGCTACGCTATATTTAGCCTAAAGTTGACGCTACGGCGCTATTTTCATCTTATACGCTCGAAACCACACTAAACATGGTAACGTTATAGCTACGCTAACAAAAAGTCTGGAAATAACGTTAGGTGATGATGATGGCGGGCAATCTGATGGTTCTTCTAGTTATTCTGAAGATGATGTCAACGATTCTGATTAAAGTTTAAAATATTTATGTTTTAGTTTATTACTTTTTCATGGTTTTAAGCCGCATATTTGTATTCGTGCCATGGATTTGGCCTTGACATTTGAATATGGTTACCTGGTTATGCATGTATTGTTTCTGGAAAAAAAATTAGTGCTGAAATCCTTAATATTTGGGCTATTTCTTACAACTTTTTCATCACGCTATTTTATATGTAACTTCGCTATATCACGCTATATCTTGTATAGCTTCTGGAGGAGGGCCACGCTATTTTTGATAGCACGCTATTTTTTTCCTTGGTCTATATCCCAAGATGTGGCAGGAATAATAGTGTCAAGAGAAGAGAGGCTGTGAACCCTGGGGATAACAGCTTCAATCTTACGGACCATGAACGACGTCTCCCGCTTAGTGAAACTTGATTCGGTCACTGCCACAACGAACTTGTACCTGTTACCAAGAATTCTAGAGACCTCTGGTGGTGGAAAGCGTACTCGGCTAGCAGCAACTTCATCATTAACTATCCAAGGCCCAGTTGGCTGATTGTTTCTTATCACGCTCTGAATACTATTTTCAGTCGCTTGTTCAGCAAGTCTTCCAAACAGGATGAATTCAGCCTCACCAGTTTGATCTATACCAATGACTGGTAGACAGTACCTAGAAGTAAACATTACGATATTAATTCTATTGGCTATTAGCATTTAAACAAAAAACATACGGAACCACATTTTAATGACACAGAAGAGTAGGTAAACAGAAAAGTATTTATCAATATAGGGTGGCATCAAGTAGGTTTTTTTTAATTGTATTGTGTCCCTTGCAGCTGCAAGGTCACAAATGGTTAGCACACCTTATTTTAATGTCAATGGATAACCTAAATGGAAAATAGCATGTAATATGTACTGTCTTCTAGGCCAAGCGCAGCACTAAATCGATAACCAGGCATGGCTTTTCAATATTCAACCAACGTAATATGAGTTGTATAAATAAGGCTACTCACACAACGCTAGCAGTAGTTGATGGGCACGAGAGTTAGAACAGCTATATGTATGTGCATCTGCAGTGGCTGGTCTAGCCAAACGGTGGCAGAGCCGACAACCAGTGAACCACCACTGTCTCCTGGGATGAATACTCGATATCGTGACTGCATCGGAAATTAAAATACTGTGAATGCATACAACATGATTAGTCGTATGTAATTTAGACAGTTTGTCAAGACACAACTGATCCACTACATAGACTGAGCAGTACCTTGTTCTCAAAGAAATTGAATGCAGCCATCTGAGCAATACATTTTGTAGGCCAGTTAACGCCAAGCTGAGTCCGGCGAGTAAGGACATGCGGCAGCGGAGGATGGGCAATAGGTTGAAAAGATCCTTCTAAACTGTATACATAAGCACCATTATAGACATTGTACCACATAGATCAATAGTGGTCTGTGAAATGTCTAATACTATCATTATAGTACCTTGCTCGGAATATGTTTATGTCGACGATATCTTCATTAATGTACCATGAACAGGCAGCATACCGGCCAGGCCTCTTTCGCCTGCATAGTAATAAGAAAATAGAAGTAGGTTCAGTGGTGAAAGAAAAATGGTATACCGTAAGTAAAAACATATAATTTAAAGAGAAGAAAGTACCATCATATTCTTGGTCAGTAGTTCCAACAAAGATAGTAACAGCCGCTTCAGTTTGGCCAAGGGCACGGATAGTATCCCCACTGAAGCGTAATGCACATTTACCCCATAGAACAATCTTTATCTCGTGGCCGCGGGAATCACAAGATAATAGAAGAAGTTAATCGAAACATCTTATGTGAAATCTGGAAAGGAAGGACCTATGATGTATCTGTAGGGATGGTACACACCTAAGATCCCTGAGATGCACATGACGTTTAATCAAAACACCACTTCTGTTTGGTAGGTAAAGGATTCTATATCGGAGATAGCGCAGATGGTACCAATGACATCTACATTATAAAGAAAATTATTAACTCTTAGCTGAGGCGATCACAAACTACATAGATACAGACCTAAAAGGAATTTTACACGACCATACCAACTAAACATCCTGGCTGCACGGTCGGCACAGGTAAGCACGAGAACGGTGTCAATGAGCATGACCACTCTGGCAAGACATCTGCTAAGTTTTCTTTTAGCCGAACAACCATAGAATGTTAATCTTAATAGCAAATGGCATGTCAACCGGCCTCATGATCCTCTGCTTTTTTACTAAGAGAAATTTGCTTATCTCATTTCAGATGAAAAATAATTAGAGTAAAAATTCCCAACAATGAAAAATGGTAATTATTCGGTGCATCCACTATTTCAGATGAATCTTGACAGGGATCAGTGTCTACAATTGCTACAATATCACTCACACCACTGCTCAGAATTGTTTTTCATTTAGCTTTGCTTGCCATTTTTTCAGTTCAACATAATTGGCATCATCAAGAACCAACATGTGTCTTTTTAAGATATGCCAAAGCTGCAGAGCACGTAAACTCAACAGTTCTTCTTTCCATGGTGTATATATCCAAAAAACTATTGGACTTTGTCATTGGTACTTTAGATGGAGTGTAAATAAGTCAGTTTGTTCTTGCCAATCATGTATCATTCAGACTATGAACATGTCAAAGCAGTGCTGAAATACGAAACCTACCAGCCATAGGAGCAGTGATTTAGAAGTTCACACCATAGTAACACAACATATCATTAACACAACACAGTATTTAAGGTATAAATATATACTGGAAATGAATGTTGGGCGCTAATTGCGCAGTCAGAATAGTATATACAAATGTGATGCACACAGAAAATAGATCAGTCACAATTTGCCGCTTAGCAACAACTGACGTGTTTCTAGCATTAATGAAATTACACATGGCACCACATTGTTGTAAAAAATTGAAAGATTTGCTTAAAAATAACATAGGATATCTACATTCATATTTAATTTTTTATGAAACTACTTATTTAAGTCCATTGCATATCTGTAAGTCAGAGTGGAGCAAAAGTTGAAGCATTTTTTGTGCAACAGAATCCGTTTTATTTATTCAGTGCTCATTAAATGTCAAACTGCTAATTTTCTGTAAAAACTAACTGGTGTGTGAGTAATTTGTTGTTAAGAAAGTTCAACAGAGCCTCAAAGGCCTTGGAATATTCATGTACTGACAAGAAAGCAAAATCAAAGCCCCATGTGGTAAATTGTTCCCCATCTAATGCTTAAGAAGAAAGAGTCATCTTATTAGCAATAATCACTATCCATAATTTAGCAACCATGAAACCCAACCATATGAAGGTATAAACACAAGAATTTCTATACAGGAAAATTGTAGCCACAACAATGAGACTCTGTACTGACCTGAGACTAATAAAGCTAAAAGAGAAGTCACCTAGGATGGATGGACCTGCATATATAATTTAAAAGGTAATTTGCACCATGCATCTCATAAGAGGTAGCTTTGAACAATGAAATTAGCAAGATCTTGGCTTCATATCTTCGGATACATGTGCGCTATTGCATTCTCTCCATACCTTCATGTCAAGTTTTGCTCGGATAATTTCTGTTTTTGTTTCCTGCAATTGGTGGTAGAGGAATAAACCTGAATCTGAAGAGGAATAAATCCAACCACATTAGGTGAGGTCGTGCGCTTGATTCCACGCTCGATTCCACTCACCAAACATTTTATCTGTTCAAGAATCTGCAAGTTGAGTAAATGAAAATATATTTGTATTTGTACAAAGGAAATTTAAACACATGAATGAGCCCGAAGGGCTGGGTTACCTGTTGTCAATGATACTAAAATTTGATCAGAACACACATGTTATTTAGGAGACCAAGAATTCACAAAGAAGTGGGAAGAACATGAACACCCAATCTACCGTAGGTGTATTGTTCCAAACTGCTGCAAACCAAATGAGAAAATCAGGACACAAAATCTGCATAAATTTTGAGCATGCTAGCTAGATAGAGGAAAAAAAGCTAGCAAGCATCAGCATCACAAAGTAAAGCAAGCTAGCTAGAATCTGTCTTTCCCGCATCTTCTAATCAAACATAGCAGCAGGCTGGCTAGCTCTATATCTCCATTTATCAAACGAAGCAGCACAAAGTCAGATATTTGTGTCGCTATAACATCGAGGCAACATATGAGGATAAAATAGATGATTAGATAAGTGAGGACAATCCTAAAGTGTGGGAAGAAACTCACCAAGATGTTTCAGAACCCGCAACCTATATAACATATTTCGGATCCTGATGATATCTATGTTTACAAATAGTACAACAATGGATCTGTGATTAACCAATCAACTCATTTGGATCAAAGCATGTTCAATAGTACAATGTACATATGTTTACCATTCAGTCTATTAATGTTCTTTGACCATTTTATTTTTTCCTCCAGCCGAATTTATACACGAATGAAGTAGTCAAATAACAATGGTAAACTTATTGAAAGCTAGCTTTACCTCCAGGCTCCAGGAGCTGTAGGTAGACGAATTTCTTCATAACCTGTACAAAATGAAATGGAGACAATAAGGCACTGCGCCTCCTCAATTCTTCTCAGAGCATTGACATAAAGTTTAGATGCATAAAAGATGGAATAGCTGCAAACTGTACTTAATCCAAAACAATGTCCTATACAACCTTCACAACCAATTAATGTCAGGTTCACCTCCTTACTGCTGTCATCCTTGGCTAGAACAGAACACCAGGAAAACCATATATAGATCAGATCAAGAGAATACATAAATATCATGTGATTGATCTAAAAATGGTGAAGGGTGACATGGCTCTGGAGATGCACGGTAAACATCAGCTTGCTTTGCTAATTTCCAATCACAGTTCACTTAGACGGCAGTGTTTAGGTTTATGGAAATTCTATTCTGAGCAGTTGATGATAAATTAAAGAGGTGAAGGAGAATGCAGAAAGATTTTTTGCTGCTACCTTTCGATCTGGTTGAACAACAAACGCCGTGAAGTCGGCGACGTAGTAGGTCTGGCTCAATCTTTTTGCCCCCTCCCCATCACCAGCACCGGCTCACAGTTAAAAACCTACAATATATGCCCCAAATAAATAGTTACATGCCTCATAGACATTACCAAACAGTTTACCCGCATAGATTTCTTTACATCAAATCACACATAAACAGAGAGATAGAGATCAAGAGAATAGAAGAGACGGAGGCGTAGAGAGAAAGAGAGGGGCACAAGAAATTATCAGGGGCCAAGAAATTATGGAGAATAGAAGAGAGAGAGGCGGAGGAAATCAAGAGAAAGAGAGGGGTGGGTACCTTGAATCATCAGGGGCATGGAGGTGGAGAGACGGGGCAGAGGAGGCCGAGCCTAGCCGGGCGCTTCTTTGTACTGCTGCTCCATCTCTGTCCTCCTCTTCCGCCCGATTCTCCCTGGCGGCGGAAGACCACGTTCGGCCTGCTGCAAGCATCACAAAGGGATTAGAGCCCTAGAAAAAAGGTCGAGCGGAGGATGCGGGAATGGGCTCACCGAGGGCGGGGACGACGGCAACAGAGCACAGCCATGAATTAAAGGGCACTTGGCGGTGACTCCTACCGGCGATGGTGACGGCGCGCGGTGGAGATGGGGCGAGCTCGACGGTGACCACAAATCCATGGGTCAGTTTGATTGGATCAAAATGAGCATAAATCCAAAGATATCAGTATGCAACCTGCACAATTAAGAGAAGAAAGTCAGATCATACACAAGAAAAAAGAACAATTCCACATCCGTAGTGCAATTTTAATCCACTGTCTGTTGTATCTAGTATTTAGATCCTGAATATGATATGTCAAAACCTAAAGCAAGTTCAATACATGTAGGATTCCATGGGGTATGGCACAAATAAGTAATTGACTGTGCATATGACAACTCTCCAAAGAATGCTGGTTTTCATATGTAAAAAATTCCTGAGACTCAAGTCACACTTTTTATTAATACTTTCAGGCCACAAATGATGTGCCCTTTAGATCATGGCACCAATCAATGAGTCAAAATAATAGATGAAGTTAATTACAACATGTAAGTATCTGTTATCCTGGTTGTTACTTACAATTATTTGTGAGTGCTTTAACAAAAGGGGCGCATCAATGATCTACTCAATAGCTAAGCTTTAACAGAAGCAACCATCATTTTTTGATTTACCGATACGCGAAAATGCACAGGTCATGGCGTTGATTACAAAACAAGAGCAACAGTAAGAACTCATGAACTCTTTGCACTTCTGATCCAAACAGATACTACTATTGGAATGGTAGATATGGCAAGAAAAATAAACAAATTTAACAATCAGTAATGCTAACATAGCAATGCTCTGTTTTGAAGTGTCAGTAAATAGCTCACACTTCTTGAAGCATGTTATTAAGATTTTTGTTTTATTTCACAGCTTAGTTATTACAATAGAAGAGCTTCTTTGGAAATCCCTGAATAATATTATCTCTCTATAAGGCTTAAATTACAGTTATGTACATTGCACTGCCAAAGCTTTATATTTTAGTTTACTTGAAAAAACGAAATGGTGTGTTCTGCCCATAACACACCGTGCATATGTAATACAAATTGGTATGATCTAAACAATATCCTATGGAGCGAGACAATCCAAACCTTGCATTCCAAATAGCTATCTAGCATTGTTTTTTTGCTTTTCCTCACTCTGTCGAGAGGTAACACCTGCAACAAAATAAGTCTACATATAAATGAAGGCTCAAATTCCAAACCAAACCAGTTTTTGATCAATGCTCAACCAAAATACTTATAAATGCTGACATCGGAGAATTAAAGCTCTAGATAAATCCAATCGCTTGTGTAGCACACACAAAGCATAACAACAAACAATGCCTCTAGGTATGAGATCATGGCAGATATTGGAAGACTAACCAAAACCAAAGCATGACTCAGCACAAAAACATAAACCCATTTGCAATATCTGATGTCATTAACAATAATTACAAATAAGGAGTAAACAATAACTAAATCATGGTCGATGATAAGGTACAGGACATGATGACACTACATTAGAAAGAGGTGGTATTTGACTTACCATACAACCTAAAAGACAAAAAACAGTCATACATGCATGATCGGGTAGCGGAGGGGCCATCGCTTTATTAGCAGTAGATCCAGAGCAACTGCAAATCTCAATCTATATACCTACACACAAAAATAAGAGAATCATGTCCATTTTAAAATTCTTATTAGCATAATAAACTAAGGGATATATTCCAGAGCAATAGATATGAACATATATATAGAGAAGTGTACCAATGGTGGAAGAGGCAAAAACTGAGCCGTTAAATGAAATACTAAGGAGAAAGCCAGTGCGCCTGACAGCCAGTGCTCTAATGTACGTACCCACGGCTTTGTTGGTCGAAGAAGGATGACTGGTTTGAGGAAAGTGTGATGACCCATAAAATGCCATCATTCGCCGGTGATCAAAAGAGTGCATCCAGTCATATGAGGATAAAAAGAGGTCAGTGCGATGAGTTGTATATCAGATAAACATGGTTCATGCTGTAAAAACCTGAATAACTAAATGATATATATACAATGAAAGAAACATGGAAAACAGTTTAATGATAATCAACTAAAGAAAAGACTCAAGGAAGAACTTCCGGATTCCTATGTACCATCAAGATTTATTCAGTGACTCTCTTGAGGTCAAATAGAGCGTTCCAGATATAAAACAACATATGGCAGCATCTTACCATTTCTCTTATATAAACCAACATACGGCTAGTGTGCTGCTGGTCGCTGGGCAGTCCTCAACTCCTCGTCCTCCACCAACTGCGGCCGATGCCCAAGGTAATTCTCCTGGTGCTTGTCAACCATAACATCATTCTGCAAGAATAATTAGACGATGAACTGAATATATGTTGGGCAAGCAGCAACTACCAGGGAGAAAACTAACTGAGCAACAAATCAACACATTAAAATAAATGGGAACATAGGAAGAAGGTTAAGATTAAGAAGATAACATACCAATTTGATCGTGTTTAGACCAAATGAAAAGATGGATCGACAGATATAGATTGATAAAGCACCAACTGTCCAATAGGCAGACCACTTCACCATTCCAACCAAAACCTACACATTAATATGAACAAATATGGTAAGCAATTAGGAATATGGAAACATCATGCGATGTTCATACATCAGAAAAAGGATTAAAATTAGACAAAGGCTGAGCCAATTTGCACCAATACACTAATCCAAACACCAGTACGTAAATCACATCCCGCGCTAACGCATGACAAAATCGATTACTTTGAGAGGTCACAACAGAAGTAAAAGAGTAAGGAAGGAAACAACTAAACACGAGATAACCAGACCGTACTTTGATTGGACTGAGGCAGGAAAATGAATGGTGGCCTTTAGAGATGTCAACTACTCCTGTTACATGCAGAAACTCTAAAATAATGTTTAAGCGAGAAGAAATCTGCACGGGCATATTATACCATTGGGGATACAGAAGAGGCGCTTGAAGATCTCACCTGAGATAGAGCAACCAAACAGAGGTCCAAAGAGCAAAAGGAAATGCAACCTGAATGGAATTAAAGCATTGTCCATCATAATCAGTGCAGTGCACTATAGCACAATCAAAAGGAAGAGACTGCATCTATATTGTAAAGCTCATAATGCTCAGTTGTTTCAGGCACATGGATGCTATTTATGTAAGAGTAGAACAACTGCAAGATGATCCATTGCATATCAAGGTATAGAGCAAACTCTAACATCATCGGAATATTTTACCAAAAACAAAAGCAGCAAGCTTCTCTTGATCCATAAAATCAGGGAGACGAATTCATACCTACAGGGTAGCCCGTAGAGCTTCTAGTCCAGCTCACACAAGTTCATCTTCACCGTCCTCCAGCTTTCCCCATCGCCAAGCTCGAGCGCACAGCTACACTCCTCCTCTCCCTCCTGTTGGGCGCTCGACAGGCGAAGCACAGTCCGAGAGGTGGTCAGGGAGCCAGAACCAGAATTACATCTTGCAGCGTACATCCAATAATTTCTCGCCATCCTCGAGGAGCATAACATCACAAGCTTACCAAATTTTACCTCAAACATAACGTATTGGGAAAACACATGTTGCAGTTTGAAGATGGCCAGCATAAGAGAACATATATAGTTCTAATGACGTCTGTGAGTAGCAAACACAAAGGACAAAATTTAGTTAGTATATACTATGTGAATGCCAAGAAATATGAGTTAAACATCCATTTAGTTAGCTTATTACAGTAAGCAATAAAACACAAATAGTTGTAGGAGATCGTATAGATATATCATATATTGAGAGAGGGGGTTCCATAAAGCAACAGCAGCTTATTGTCTATTTCATGCATGAAAAAAATGCCCAAATATAACTGATTCGTAGAAAGATTCAAGGAGAGAGCTGCAATAGTTCAAAAACTTGGCAGGTCATGTCGCTTGAGTAAAGCAGAGTTATACCTCACAACTTCATTTGGAGAGTTGCACTGAATCTTCAAGAGCATCCACTTTCTGACAATCTGCAACATTATGTGGAGCTAAATTAGCTAAAGCTCCTCTAGCCTGCGTGCAAAATGAGATGAACGCTATCTAAAAGACGAACATGTGTCCCCAACACTGAACAAATACAGCAGGACATGTTTGAGTGGAAATCAAATACTCTAAATCAAAAGGAAAACCAACTAAATGGTTGGAACGTGATTGTTCACATACCCAAACTGAAGTCAAATAATCAGAATATTTTGTTTCACGTCGATGGATATAAACATCACCTGGAGGAAGAACATGGTGGTCAGGCACACAACAAATAATTAAAACTGCGGCCTGTATCGGCTACAAAATCTACCAGAAGGAGAAATAGAAAAGAGAAAGAGAGATGAAGTTGATAGAGATTACCAGATCGAATGGTGTAGACCATTTGGAGACCGGCCAACTTCTCACATGAGAACCGACGACGCTGTCTGTGATGTTGACAACCGGATTTAGGGATCCACGAGTTGCACATGGGTGCCCTGCTTCCCTGCGCGACCAAATGGCTCCACTGCCGGTCGACATGGAGTTGGGGACGCGCTGACGGGGGCGAGCTCCTCGCGTGCGCCGACTCCGTTGCGTCGCCGCTGGTCTGAGAGAGAGAACACGAGAGGAGGTGAGGGATAGAGAGAGAGACCAGGTGGAGGATGGAGACACACACCTGAGGCGTCGTCGTTTAGATCCCATGGTCGCATGCGAAAGGGGATGGCGGCGATGGGGGCCGGCGCCGGTGGCGAGCGTGCTGCCGTCGTGCCTCTCGCCCGTGGCCTCCTCATCTCCGTCCTCGTGGCCGGATTTTACACCTGTGTGCCCTCTTCGTACTGCATCCTTCCTCACGGGTCGAGCTCACAAAGGGAGGCAGGACACTGGAGGAAGACCGGCGGCGGCGGAGCACGCGAAAGCGAAGGCAGCCGACACCTCCCGCGACCCCCGCCATCCTCGTTGCAGACCTCCATGGCTCCTCATGGCGGCTAGAGTTTTGCAGAAGGGCTGTCGCGAGCGTGGCCGAAGGAGGCAGTGGTGGCGGAAGAGGAGAAGAAGCGGGGAGCGGCGGCGCGAGGGGAGAGGTGGCGGCGGGCGCTGGTGGTGGCGGCGAGCGGAGGAAGGGGATTGGGGGAGGAAGGAATGCGCGACGATTGGCTAGGGTTTTCCATGGCTCCTCATGGCGGCTAGAGTTTTGCAGAAGGGCTGTCGCGAGCGTGGCCGGAGGAGGCAGTGGTGGCGGAAGAGGAGAAGAAGCAGGGAGCGGCGGCGCGAGGGGAGAGGTGGCGGCGGGCGCTGGTGGTGGCGGCGAGCGGAGGAAGGGGATTGGGGGAGGAAGGAATGCGCGACGATTGGCTAGGGTTTTCTACCGCGTGCGAGCGGCTTATATACCGGACGTGGGTAAGAAATCGACGGACAGGATTTGATCAAATGTCTATAGGACGGTCCATATTGTCTAAACTCTGAGAAGCGCTGTGACCCTCCCAAGGATGTTATCTTTAGATTTTCATACATGACGAGAAGCTTAATACCTATACTTAAGAACAAAATAACACATGTTTAGATGATAACCCATCACAAAAATTGGGAAGGGACACCTAAAAATTATGTGTGCCATCGTTTTTGCCGGATCATACAAGTCATGGGAAAACTAACTAAAAAAAAATGATTCCTACGTGGGAGAACCACGTGGTATTTTGATAGAGGAGGGTGCAACAACACCGAAATTGCAAGCATGAGGACTTAAACTCGGGTGGGTGGGAAGGCATCAGCCCCTCCCCACCACTAGGCCACGCCTTAGTCTGCATGAGAAAACTAACTAACCGAGAGCTATCCAATGCCTCCAGAACTGTCTCCATCAAAGTTCATATGGAAAAATAATGGCTGTACGAAAATGAAATTAATGGATGCCTAGTAATGTTGGGAGAAAAAAAATTGTTGCGAAATTTTGGCGAGAAAAGCCAAATGGTATGTGTTCAATGGCATGTGTAAATGGCATGGAAGACTGAAAAGTTGAAACGGGCAGGAAAACTGCCAAGTCTTTAGTGCATGTGGGAAGACTCGGTATTTTATCTTTACAAACTAATTTGGCATTTATCGACAAACCACCGGTAAAAAAGTTTTTGGTTGGTTTTTTAGCCAATTCCTATATGCTAACGCTTATCAATGATGCCCCGTTGATATAAATTGAGTCGCCACTTCTGTCCTCAACCATGTTTGATTGAGAGATCGAGCCGCCACTGCTGACGTTTTTAAGAGAGATATACACATGCACGTATAAATAGAGAAAATTGTGTGTCATTTTCATATTTTAATAGAGTATCAAGAATTGGTGATCGCTCGTTTGGTCTTTGTATATTTTTAAACTCATGCTGCTAAAAGTTAGCAATTAGTTAAGGCGTGTATTTTATATAGGATCGTGAAGCTAAGGTCTTAAATTACCTAGTGAGGGCAATCACATAACGCAGGCATGCATAAGGACGGTGTGGTGGCGAAGAGCATCCCAATGGGGAGAAGAAAAGAGCAAACCTTTCCTTATCGAAGATGACGAGAAGCTTAATCGATTAAGACAAGTTTAGGTCTTCGTGCCGTTTAAACCTTTCCGGATTCTATTTCTTTCACGAGACGTTCTTCTGCGTGGATTCTCGCCGAGCGGTATACGCTTAGGCTCAATGCCACGTGGGGCTGGAATCCGATGGATTTGTGAAATTCACAGTGAATCCAATGTAGAAATATATTTGCAATCATATGTGTGAAAATAATTACATTTTAAGAACTTGCCCAAACTTGTGATTGGTCGGTAAACGTGTCCGGAATTAGCGGAGCTTTTGTGAAACGATTTGAAATATATGTGAAAATAATGTCATTCCAATAAATAACCCCGAAATGTGTGTGGAATTAATGGTTATCGGAACGGATTCCGAGTTAATGGAATCGTTTGTCTTCTTAGACCTACGGTCTTCTTCTCCAGTTACGATGGCTTGAGTTCAAAGACACAGAAATGTCTCGAAATAATAAATTTCCTAGGGAGGATTCAAATTATAAAATCCTAGCCCATTTTTGTGTCGGGTTCATGGCATGCTGCTCAGCATGGTGTACTAGTGAAGCTAGTTTGACACTAGCATGAACGACTAAACCTGCCCTCGGTGTTTCCTATGCTTCGATATCAACTCTCCCAAGCATCATCATTTTCTCATTTGCATCGATCAAGACTCACATTCAACATCATTGTCACCTCCGTTTCGACGATCATGAATCGCCAAACAATTCTACATGACTGTGATTCCACAAATAGCATGTCTCGTGATAAAGCAAAATCCCCCAAAAAAGGGCGCATTATATCATTTTCATTATATCTCGTGGCAATAGTTATGGGTGAACTTCGTAACATGGTTATATAGAAGTGATCGAGTCACTAGCTTGGCCACTACTATTATTGATACAAAAATATCAAGCCTCAGTGTTTATACACTCAATGGCGTACAATAAGCCTCAGTAGGTATTAGCGATCTCATGGCGTACAATGATAATACACGACAACGAAACGAGACGTAAAATGACATGGAATAAATTTCTCCAAGCATAAGATAATAAAGTAGAATGGCACGTGTGTCACCGGCACATCCGTGGGTCGATCCGCGTGGAGGTGGGTCATGTGGCTGGAAAATGACTCCATGCAGATTGAGGTGGCCTCCTCCTTTCCTTGTGTTCGGATTAGCTCGCTTGTTCGTTCGTGACCCACGCGCGCGGGCTCGATCCGATGGCGGCATTTTTGGTGTCGTGTTGAGGGCATGCGTCGTTCCAATAAAAAAAAATGTTACACGTACAAATTCATGCACGCCGCTTGGAGACTTGGAGTAGGAAAAAAAATTGACGTGCGTGCGTGCGTGCATACATGTAAGCAGCTAGCGCGGCTAGGAGAAGCTATATATGGAGCGTCCTACCATTAACGCGACACACCAGATGGGTGTGACAGGCCACGTCCACGGAGTACGTAATAATTAGCTATACGTTTTTTTCGATAAGGAATAATTAATTAGCCAGCTATACGCGCGTAGATCGGTCGTGCTTCTGGCTGGTGCGTGTCGCTAGCATCGGGCAGACGGAGTTGTACTACCGGCAGTTCCCGGAGAACATGCATGCGGAGCGTCGCGGGGGCGGTCTTCTACCTGGGGCACGCGCTCGCCAGCTACGCGAGTGGGTTGATGGTTACGGTGGTGCATCGGTCCACGGGTTGGCTGGCGCATGACCTCGACGAGGGGAGGGTGGACCTGTTCTATCTCGTGACCGCTGCCATGGCAGCGGTGAACCTGGTGTATTTCGTGGCGTGCGCGCGGTGGTACCGGTTCAAGAAGTCGGACGACGACGCCGGAGACGTTGATCTCCACGAGAAGGCTTCCGTGAATGAGGCGTCAGTTTAGTTTAGTTTTGGTACTGCTAATGTGGTTCAGCCTTCAGGGGTGGTGAGCGCTCTTACTCAATCACCATGGATGCATATGCAAAGATTGGTACACTGGAAGGTGTACGTGTTACATGTATATACGTGTATTGATTCCGGGGTTCAGCTACAACTTAGGAGAAAGATAGTAAGATAAACGAATAACAATAATTGTCTTGGAACGAATAATTTCAGCAAATGGAAATATTAGAAAGAGTAAAACACATGCTTAGTACACCAACTCGCCGCGAATGTGCGATTTGGTCACCAAGTTGTGAAACGCGAAAAGCGGGTCATCAAATTGTCACGCGCGAGCGTATTGGTCACTTCGTGACGGCAACCGTGAGTTTAGATACGTGGTAGACTTTTTTTGCAAATTGCCCCTTAAATTTTTATTTATTCCAATTTTTATTTATATACGTGTATTGATTCCGGGGTACAACTTTGGCGAAAGATATTAAGATAAACGAATAACAATAATTGTTTTGGAACGAATAATTTCAGCAGCTAGAAATATTAGAAAAATGGATTGATCTCTCTCTTGAAAATATGTGACACAAAATATTAATATATTTGAGGAACCGATAAATCCCTACATGTAAACGCTATAGATTTCAACTTTTTTTTTCTAGAGAAACTATAGATTTTGACCATAAACCCTAAACCCTACATACCCAACCATTAATAACTTTAATGGGCGAAATGTTCAACTCCAAGGTAGAGGTTGAAGAATGTAGCAAGGGGCCGGCCGGTGCTAGGACCCTCTACCAAATCTATACTTCTTATAAAACTAAACCCCACTAACTTCATTTATTAATTTTTCTATCTCAACATGCAAGTTATCCACATCATCTATTCTCTTAACCAATCAATTGGCCATGTCATCTCCACTAATTAATCACACATCATCTATTCCATAAGCCACATCATCCACTATTTGAACCATTATTTATCCATGTCATCCCACATTTATTAACGATTTTCTATCCATCCATGAAAACTATTTCCATTATAAATTATTTTATCCATACAATTACCTCATAATTTTTTTTGTTAAATATACAAATATTCTACATTGATTAAATTTAGATTCTCGATTATTGTGCCCAATCGAATCCTGCATATTCCCGAAATTTTTCCCCCATGTGTCATATGTCCTTTCGTTTATATTACAATCTTTATAAAAAGTTCCTGCTGCAACGCGCGGAGTATTTTTCTAGTTAATTAAAATACCATATAACAAGACATCTAGCCCCCGTGACAAAAAAAAACATCTAGCTAGGTTATTGGCTACCAATTTTTCTGCCAGTCGGCTGTGCTCTAGCTACTATTCACTGGTGTGGTGCTATGTTTCTGCAAGAGAAGGGATTCCTCATTGTAGAAATTCACTTTGGCTCCCGAGCTCATATGCTCCTGATATATTAAACGAAATTTAAAAATAGTAAAACATTTTTAAAAATTCTGAAAAAAATTGGAGGCGAACGTCAATTTCGCCACGAAACTTGGCACGGTTGTTGGACATGGGTATGTTCGCCTCCAATTTTTTTCAGAATTTTTGGACATGTTTTACTATTTTTTAAATTTCGTTTAGTATAACAGGATCATATGAGATCGGGAGCCAAAACGCCTCTCCCGTCCTCATTGGTCCTTCACAACCAAAAGCGGGCTTTGGTGTCATTTGCAAAGGGCAACTTCATCTTGACACGTTGGAAGCAACTTCATCTTGTGTAAGAAGATGACATCGCCCCCTATGTTGCTCATAGCTTGCACATCTTCATAGTTTTGCATGCACAATATACACAGGGATCTCAAGTCAACAAACAAATTCTTTTACAATAATTTTCGAGGGAATGTGTTGGAATAATCTGAGCTCATTAAATCTGGACAATTGGATATTGGGGTGAGTGTGGTTTTTCTACCATCCATTCTAGCTAGCATGTATGGATCCATTGCCCATCGTTTCTTTGAGATTCACACAACACATTTTAGAATGTCCGAGTTTGTCTTGCTTCGAGTATTACAGAATGTTCATCAGGTGTCTTGTTTCAGAGTGTATCATGATGTTTCACCATGTACTAGTGAGAGAATAGTGTATTGTCTAGTTATATTCTTGTTTTGTCAGGATTTCTGTGTATCACAGTATTTCGCCGTAAAAAAACCGTGCAGGACTCCAACACGCCGAGTGGTGGATTCATGCTGGATATTTAGCATATCTCGCATTAGTAGAAACTACAAAAGCATTTCCCATACTAGTAATTAGTCTCCCACTTTTTATCGGGCTGGACGAGTGCATTGGGCCGGTTCATGTGAATTAAATCTAGACCCATTGGAATTTTTCGGCGACGAAGCTATGGGCCTATCTTATATTGCATGCATATCTCCTAAACAATCATCAACCAATTAAGCTTTTGCAATAGGTTACCCTGAATTATTGAATTAAAAGCTTCAAACTTCTAGGGGCAATAAAGTAGTATTATATACTGATGAATGATCAAACACCTTTAATCCAACTAGACCACCAATATTTGAAGAGTAACATGGCTGCTATCAGCATGATAAGCCTCAACTGTAGAATACTACTCCATCGATTCCAATGAACAAATCATATAGATTTAGTAAAAAAATAAATGTTTACTAAGTTTGATCAACTTTATATAGGTAAAACTATAAACATGTATACTGCCAAATAAATATAAATAAATTCATCATGAAATTATCGATAGTTCTCCATGTATTTTGGTAGTAAAATTTCATTTTTTAACTAAACTTATATGTGTTATTAATTATTTGAAATGGATCAGTACTAGACAAAATTAAAAGTGTTTTAGCACAATATCTTGGAGTTGCGAAGATCGATCGCCGCTAACCTTTCCTTGGTTCATATGTGCGTATGCGAGCGAGGAATCAAATGATTAGATTTTGCACACATGCATGGTGGATCTTGTAGGCGGCACAAAAATGTAATCAGACTACATATTGTGGTTAATTAACTACCAAATTAGAGCTTATCAATTAAGTATGCATGCGTCCATGTTCTTCAAGACTAATTTACTCCGATTGTCATCAAACCGAACATGCATGATTGATTGGAGTTCCCGTAGTGATACCTAATCGTGATACAATGCGCCGAGCAAAGCTAGCAGGTAGGTTATCTTTTGTCTGCGTCTGATTAGTCTACTCCACAGTCCACACATCCAATGGTCAAAACAATGAAGATGATTGCGCAATCAACCGATCGGCACTTTATAACTAAAACTGCATGCATGTCATGAGACCAAAAATTTGTACATGCAATCTGACACCCAGGCAGATTGAGACATTCAGTGACAAAAATAGAAATATGATTTGCAGTGACCACCCACACCCACCCTTTAGAGATACAATGTATTTGTAGCATGCATTGTTTGCACTGATCCCAGCAAATCATCTATGATTCCTTCTTGATCTGCATACAGCCTCTACATACTGTTCCAGGTTTTGGTTCACCCGAGTCATGCGCCTCCTCATATATATACATGCTCCTCTCTAGTTGTGACTTGTGAGTGACACCACTACGCAGCGTCAGTAGTGATGACGATGGAGACCCCTGAGCTGTTCTTGTGCCCGATCAGCCTTGACCTCATGTCAGACCCTGTCACCCTCCTCACCACCGGCCGGACCTACGACCGCCCCAACATCCACCGCTGGCTCGCCGCCGGCCAACGCACATGTCCCGTCACCATGCACCCGCTGCCTAAGTCACAGCCAGAGCGCGTCTTGCTGGTGCCGAACCGCACGCTGAAGCACCTCATCGACCGCTGGTTCCTCACAGGCCGCACCCTCTCCATCTCTGACCTCGCTCTGCCAACGCTCAAAGACAACCTCCTCGTCTTCAACGCCGGCACCTCCGACAACACCACGGTCGTGGAGGAGACTCTGAGGATCGTAAGATCGCTTTCCCCTCCGGGCTTCTGCGCCTTGCTTCTACGCCTCTTGCTGAAGCTTCCAAGCAGAAGCCAGGATGACGACTCTGCTCCTGCACAGGCAGTGCTTGTCGAGCTGGCACTCGACTGCCTACTCGCCTCGCCGTCCGTGCATGAGCTCGCCGATGCGTTGCAGACCGGAGACGCCTGCTCCTTCGCCTTGCTCCTCCGGCAAGGGAGCCGCAAGGTCAAGACAGGCCTGTGCCGACTAATCCACATCGCCAACGACACCATGGCAGAACTGCAGCAACTTTGCAAAGTGGCGCCCCTAGGCCGCGCAGAGCCGGTCATGGCAGCACTGGCAGCTCTCATACACGAAAGTGGCGCCGCGTCCGAGGCCGCTCTAAGAGCGATGTCAAGCATCTGCTCGTCGGACCAGGCGAGCCGGGAGACGTTAGTGGCGGCAGGCGCCGTGGACGCCCTCCTCTCCTACATCTCGTCCTTCGCCACCGGCTCCGGCTACGGGCAATGCAGAAAGAGGCCTTCACGTGCGCTCTGCACCCTGGCTCTGGAAATGCTGGAGCTTGTGCTCGTCAGCGTGGACGCTGGTCGGCAGGCCATGTACACCCGGCCCGGTGCGACGGCCGTCCTGGTGAAGATGGTGTTCCGGGTGCCTTTCGATCACGGCGGCCAAAGCAGCGAGCACGCCATCGGATCGCTTCTGGCGGTGTGCCGCGAGTCGGCGGCCGTGCGGGTAGACGCCATCAACGCCGGCCTTCTCACACAGTTGTTGCTGTTGCTTCAGAGCCAGTGCGGCAGCCCCATGGCCAAGACCAAGACCAGGGCGCTGCTCAAATTGTTCAGGGCCATCTGGGCTCGTCAGTAGCTCATCATCTTCTTTTCCATAAAGCATATGATGCTAACCCGCAGTCGTTCTGCTTTTATTCATTGTAAGGGGAGGGAAAGAACAAATACCAGTTTACAAAAGACAGAAAAGAAACAAACAAACACTCAAGCAACATCCCTCGCTAACTAGGAAAGTTGGGCGTTGGTAAATACAGACACCTCTTCACTAATCAAGCTAGCGAGTTCAGCCGCCGATTTTTCTTTGCCTTCAAAAACGCGCCTGCCTCTCTCCTTCCAGATGTTCCAGACAGTGTAACATGCCAGGGTAATATTCTGCCTTCTTTGCGTCGTTGGACAGCAGCCCTGCAGTTTACTCCACCATGCCCGAACTGAGGAAGTATTGGCAATCCTTGCCAGCGGTGGAGTGGTGTTTGGGAGAGTAGCCCAGACTTCCTTTGCCAGCGGTCGATATTGGGATGTTAATGGACATTTCTAAATCGTTGTATACTGTGCAACAGGTTGATGAGGTGGAGAAGGAGACAATCTCTGTTGTTTGTAGGGATCCGGTTAAGCATGCTTTTCTGGATAGTCCTCTAGGGATTTTGAGTCCCAATGATGTAAGTGTTTTAGGTAGTGAGAATTTTACTAGCGATCTTGTAGTGCCTGAGGCTAATGATGCATTACCAAACTCGGGTCAACTTATGCAGGATTCAAATTTGATATCCATCTCGGATGCGAGTGCTGGATATGCATGTGAGACAAATGAGCATGAGGCTGCCGGGGTTTGCACGCCGGCAAGAGAGGAGAGTGGTGTTGGGGAGGCAGCGCTCATGTCGCCTGCCGTGGACGCGGGAGACTTTGATTCGCCCAAATCTACAAGATCTTCGCTCGAAGTTTCTTCACCGACATCGACGCTTGCTCCTAGGGCCTCGAGGGAGGAGGTCATTGCCTATGGGGGTATTGCCGAGCTAAACGTGCGATCAAGTGCGCGTCTCAAAGCGCGGCCAAACGCTGACACACCTCAGATGGAGCGGGCCATGTTGTTGGCCCAACGGCGGGATGATCCAATGTTTTCAGGTAAACCCTCCAAACCTAGTCTTTCTTTGCGTCTATGCCTAATGAGGTTATTATTGCTAGGGCTGCTAGGTTAGGTATTTCGTTAGGAGACTCATCTTCTCAGATTTCCAACTTGGTTAACCTTTTAAAATCGGTAGAGAAGAGAGAGCGGTCATTTTCCTTCAGAATAATCTTAGTGAAAATGAGGAAGAAGGAGTAAATAGTTTAGTTATTAAAAGGGCAGAGAATCTCTCCGCTGATTTAGAGAACTAGGTTGAAGACACTTCTCTAGATAATACGGAGGTTTTGGCGGTAGGGGGTAAAGGTGGTCGAAAACAAGGAAATAAGAAAGGTGTTGACCTTCAAGTTCGACGCAGAAGTGCGAGGATAGAGAAGTTAAAGCGTAGATTATAATGAAAGGGGTTATTTGGAATAGCGATGGTCTGGGTGATCCAGCTAAACATCTTACAGTTCAGGAAACGGTTAGGGAGCACAAACTAGATTTTCTGGCCCTACTTGAGACGGGTCGATCTAATTTTGCTGCTCCATTTTTAAATCATCTCGGTGGGGGGTTCGACTTTACTTGGTACTGCCTACCTCCCCAGGGACGCTCAGGTGGCATTCTGACTGGTTTCAATAGTACATCTATCTCTGTTCTTTCCATTTCAGCCGGCGACTTTTGTGTAAAGTTTCGGTTGAAATCTAAATGCGATGGTTTTCTATGGAGTTTGGTTGTTGTCTATGGGGCTGCCCAAGATGAAAATAAACCGGCATTCTTAGCGGAATTAGTACGTATTTGCGAGAAGGAAGATTTACCAATGTTGGATGGGGGAGATTTCAATATAATCAGAAGAGAACATGAAAAGAATAACTCTAATTTTAATGCACATTGGCCCTGCATTTTTAATGCCGTTATCGAAAGTCTAGATCTTAGAGAGATTGATCTTTCTGGGAGACAGTACACATGGGCAAGTAGGAGAGAGGTTCCAACATTTGAAAAGTTGGACCGCTTCCTCATGAGTGTCAGTTGGGAACAAAAATTTCCTTTGGTCTCAGTTCATGCTCTTACACGCACAGGTTCAGATCACACACCGCTCCTACTTGATACAGGAGACCAGGCACATTTGGGTAATAAGCCAAAATTCTCCTTCGAGCTTTCTTGGTTTCGTCACCCAGATTTCTATGACTTAATCCGGAGAGAGTGGACGTCCATTAATGGTGGATCTTCTCCGATTGAAAGATGGCAGAATAAAATTAGACACCTTCGACAATACCTCAGGGGTTGGGCGAAGAATATTAGTGGGGAGTACAAAAAACTTAAAGAAAAGCTGCTTTTGCTAATTGATGAGTTAGATCGTAAAGCAAAAACTATTCCTTTATCAGTTGCTGAGAGGGCGGCTAAGAAGGAGGCGGATGAGTGCTTGGCTAGGGCTAGAAGAGATGAGGACACTAAGTGGGCTCAACGTGCTAAAGTTAAACATCTCCAAGAAGGGGGTAATAACACGAAATATTTTCATCTCATTGCGAATGGCAAACACAGAAAAAACAGAATTTTTCAATTAGAACAAGATGAGGGGACAATTGTCGGGGAAAACAATTTGAAAGTGTTTATCTCCGAATATTACAAAAAATTATTTGGGGCGCCTGTTCCAAACTGTTTTTCGATGATCGAAGATCGAAAGGAGGACTTGCCTCAAATTTCACCAGAGGAAAATGAAATTCTTACGTCAAACTTTACTGAGAAGGAGATCCTCGAAGCTATTGCTCAAATGGAGCATAACAAGGCTCTTGGACCAGATGGGTTCCCAGCTGAGTTCTATCAACGTTTCTGGGAGATCATTAAACATGATTTGATGGCTATGTTTAATCAGCTCCAGAATGGGGAGCTACCCCTTTATAAACTGAACTTTGGGATTATTACGCTTTTACCCAAAAAAGAGGATGCTAGTAGAATTGAACAATATAGGCCAATTTGTTTATTAAACGTGAGTTTCAAGATTTTTACAAAAGTTGGAACGAATAGAGTATCATCCATAGCTACCAAAGTAATTCGGCCGTCCCAGTCGGCTTTTCTGCCTGGAAGAAACATCCTTGAGGGTGTTGTGATTCTGCATGAAACTATTCATGAAATCCAAAGAAAGAAAATGGATGGAGTCCTTTTTAAAATTGATTTTGAAAAGGCTTATGATAAAGTAAAGTGGTCCTTCCTACAACAGGCATTACGTATGAAAGGTTTTGATCCTAAGTGGTGCGACTGGGTAGGTAGGTTCGTCCAGGGGGAAGTGTGGGAATACGTGTCAATGACGATATTGGTCATTATTTCCAAACTCTGAAAGGTCTGAGGCAAGGAGATCCTTTATCCCCTATTTTGTTTAATATTGTGGCCGACATGCTTGCAGTCCTTATTGCAAGGGCTAAAGAGGATGGTCAGGTTGGGGCTTTGATCCCCCACCTTGTTGAAGGAGGGGTATCAATTTTACAATATGCGGATGATACAATATTATTTATGGAACATGATGTAGAAAAAGATGTTAATATGAAATTAATCCTTTCAATGTTTGAGCAACTCTCTGGGCTCAAGATTAATTTTCATAAGAGCGAGCTTTATTGTTTTGGGAAGGCTAAGGAAGTGCAGAATGAATACCGTACTATCTTTGGTTGCGAGGTAGGTGCGCTTCCTTTTAAATATCTTGGAATTCCCATCCATTATCGGAAACTGTTGAATAAGGAGTGGAAAGCGATAGAAGATCGTTTTGAGAAGAAACTCGGATGTTGGGCTGGGAAATTACTCTCTTATGGAGATCGGCTGGTGTTGATCAATTCGGTACTCACTAGCCTACCTATGTTCCTCCTTTCTTTCTTTGTAATTCCGGTGGGAGTGAGAAAGAGGCTTGATTTTTGTCGCTCTAGGTTCTTTTGGCAAAGCGATCAAAACAAGAGAAAGTATAGATTGACCAAATGGAACATCATTTGTAGGCCTAAGGACCAAGGGGGCTGGGTATTGAACTATTAGAAATCAAGAATAAATGTTTATTAAGCAAATGGCTTTTTAAAATTCTGAACGAGGATGGGGTTTGGCATGAATTGTTATGCAATAAGTATTTGAACAATAAACTTTATCCCAAGTGGAATCGAGTCCTACCGACTCCCCTTTTTGGAAAGGGTTAATGACGGTGAAGAAGGATTTTTTTGAACGTGGAAGTTTTAGCGTAGGTAATGGCCTTTGTACACGTTTCTGGGAAGATACTTGGCTCGGTTCTAAACCTCTAGCAGTTCAATACCCTGCGCTTTTTAACATTGTGAGGCGCAAAAATGTTAAAGTTGCGCAGGTGCTAACTCATAATCCTCTGAATATTGAATTTCGGAGGTCTTTGACGGGTAACAAGTGGACTTCATGGCTTAAATTGGTAGAGCGACTTATGAGTGTCACTCTATCAGGTGCGGATGATCTTTTTCAATGGAAATTGACTACCAACAAGAAGTTCACTGTTCGGTCTATGTATTCTGATCTAATGCATGGACACACCCCCTTTTTGCGCAAATACCTATGGAAGTTGAAAGTTCCGTTGAAGATAAAAATCTTTATGTGGTTTCTTCATAGGAAAGTTCTACTTACCAAGGATAACCTGATAAAAAGAAACTGGATAGGGTGTAAAAAATGTGTTTTTTGTCAATCGGATGAAACGATTGAACATCTTTTTATATCCTGCCCATTTACAAGAGATGTCTGGAGATTGATTCACTTTACTTTTAATATTTCACCTCCAACTAGTGTAGCAAATTTGTTTGGACATTGGTTAGATGGGGTAGATAAATTAACTAAAGCACGAATTCGTATTGGAACTTGTGCTTTTCTTTGGGCAATTTGGAATTGTCGTAATGATGTAATTTTTAACAAAGCTAGAGGTGCTCATTTTTTGCAGGTTATCCATCGTGCAGTCTACTGGATCCATTTGTGGTCCTTCCTCTTGCCCCAGGAACAACGTCACCTTATGGACTGTGGTTGTTCCCGACTTATGGCGGTCCACCGAGCTATTTTCCACTGGGGGGGGGGGGGGGGTGGCAGCATACTAGAAGACTTCAAGATGCGTCGTCCTAGTTGCTATGTGATTGTTAGTTGGCTGGTTTGTCGCCTCTTCGGTTGACTTATGATTGTAATAGACATACTTGAAATTTTGTGTTACTTCTTTTAATAAAAAACGGCTGTGTGCATCATCACGATGCAGAGGCCGGGGTCACCCATTTCTAAAAAAAATGTGTGCGTGTGTGTGAGTTCATATTGTAGATTGATCTCCACCCCGTGTGGGCCCAACGGCCCACCGGGCCCTTCGACTCGCGCCCTGATCGGGGGCGCCCAGCCCACTTATGGTTGGTGGGCCCCTGTGACCTGCGCTATATAAAGAGGTGGGGCCGGGGCACGCAGTACGAGGTTCACCGCGCCGCCAATCACCCCACCGATATCCTCTTCCGATCTAGGGTTAGCGCAGTGCTCACGGGAAGCACCACTGCCGTCACGCTCACTGCCACCATCGCCGGCCACTCTCCACCATGGCCGGCACCTCGAGTGCATCCTCGCAAGGAGAAGGTACTGGTCCTCCTCCTCATCTCACTGTTTCTGCACGCATTGATCTGCCTAGTGATCCTACGGGTTCAACAATGGTATCAGAGCCGAATTAGGGTTCTAGATCTCGTGTAGAAAAGAAAAGGAAAAGCAAAAGAAAAAGAATTCCTCACCGTGGATCCCCTAACCCTAAAAGTCAAAAGGTCAAAGGGAAGAGAACTCACCGGACGGCCCCGTCGCCGGCAAAGTGCGCCGCCGCAAGGCCGCGCTGTCCCTCTAGATCCGACGCGCATCGGCAAGCCGAGGCGTCGGAAGAAGGAATCAACCCCTCGCGGGGAAAAGAAAAGTCCCACCGCCGGGTGGCGGCGCACACGCCACGTTCGACGGAGAAGCGCGCTGGACTTAGTCCGCAGCACGCTCCTCCGGCGAGCGCAACGCAGCGCCACCGCGTGCGGGTCGCCGGACGCTGGAGCAGAGCGGTCGCCTCGGCGCCGTTTTTTCTCTTGGGTGCGAAGAAAGCAAGGGATGGGAAGGGGGTGGAGCGGCGCGGCCGTCTCGCGGCGCGGCCATCTCCGACGCGGCCGTCTCCGGCGGCGAGCCCTAACCCTAACCCTAACGCGCGGCGTCGCCACAGCGCGGCGCGTGGTGAGCGGGAGAGAAAGCGGAGAAAGAAGGAAGAGACTCGGCGGCGCGCATGGCTGCCTCGCCGTCGCGGCGCATGGCTACCTCGCCGTCGCCGGCAGCGCGGCAGGAACGGCGCGGGACAGCAGAGAAGAGGAAAAGAAAATGGGGCGATTCTTTCGGTCGGGGGCAGCCTCCCGATTTTGACCCAGCGAAAACTGTGGTGGACCGTCGGATTCGACGGACAGCCAGGATCGCCCGGTGGCAAACCCTAGCTCGCCACGGGCTTTTGGGCCAAAAGATGCCACAGACCGCGGGCCGTGGGCCGTTTTTCCGCAACGCGCGGGCAGTAGATAGAGCGGAGGCGTGACAGGCCGTGGGCTGTGTATGCGTTGCCCCGAGCGGCAAATAACCAAAGGCCGACCAGTTTTACAGTTTTTTATTTCAGAAGCATTATTATTTGTTCTTTGTCCATTTTTTGGGCAATTTTCATCAAGTTTTTTTTTTAGAGAATAGAAAAGTAAAAGTAATGCTTCTGAAAAGTATAAAGTTTTATGAATTTTATTCATGTTTTCGCTGCAAATAAATAAAAGTGCTCTATTAAAAGGAGAAATAGAATCAAAGTGATAATTAAATTTTTAGACCATGTTAAAGTGATTATTCAAAGAATTATGATTCTGTTATTTTTATGACTAACGTTGTTAATAACATAATCATGATATTATTGTTATATGTGCATTTGTTGCTATTTTCTACCCAACGGTGATATAGTTTTAAATTGCACAAACAGTTGTATGTTTTAATTTTGACCAACGTTGGATTATTGCATGCAATTGTTGTCATGTTCTCACCTAAATGTGATTTTTAGGAGGGTACTACTTGATGAGCTGCATTAAGGACGTTCCAACCCTCACTCCGAATGGAGAAAGAAAGTTGATCTGGCTTTCGTTTGTGCTGAGGTGGACTGGGTTGTGGACACTCCATAGCCAGTAAAACCTACAGAGCCAGTCAGAGATGAAAAAGGTGATGATAATGCTTGGACAAAAAGAGGAGGGATTACGCTCCATTGGAGATGTCATATACCCTCGAAAACAAAAAGTGCATGGCTTTCATAAAAAACACAATTGAGGTCACTATTGTGGGCTCAATTGCAGAGTGTGCTTCCGTAAGGGAGTTTCTTGAAAAGATAAAGAGCCAGTTCACTGGTTCTTCAAAGATATATACTACCCAGATGCTAAAGCAGCTGGTGACAGAAAAGTACACAGGAGGTGGACATGGCATAAGAGAGTACATCCTCAGGATGAGCAACATGGCAGCTAAGCTTAAGCCCATGGATGATGATTTGGAGCTCAAGCCTACGCTCCTTGTTCACCTTGTTATGGCTTCACTGCCAAGTCAGTTTGACACTTTTGTTGTCAACTACAACATGTCGCCTGAAAAATGGGACATTGAAAAGACCATAGCTATGTGTGTGCAAGAAGAGGAAAGACTTAAAGCTTCACATGGTGGTTCTCTGAACTATGTGAAGGACAGCAAGAAAAAGAACTACAATCAAAGTAGCAATGGTTCCCCTTCAAAGCCACATGGAAAAGCTCCCACGCATTATCAGCATCAGCAGAAGCAGCCTCTTCCAGTGGACAAAGATACTTGTCTCGTCTGTAAGAAGAGTGGGCACTACAAGAAAGATTGCCCTGTCTGGCTAAAGTCCATCATGGCAAAGAGAGGGATTCCATTCGACGCGGACTACGCAAAGAAGCGAAAGATGCATTGAAGTTGCAAATGGAGTTCAAGCAGACGTTGAAGCTGTCGGCGACATCTCCTTGGAGTTAGCTGATGGATTCACGATTCTGCTTAGAGATGTTTTATATGTTCCTTCATTACACAGAAACTTGATTAGTGTTTCACGTTTGGACAAAGATAATTATGAATGTTATTTTGGACATGGCAAGTGTGCCATATGGTGTAATAATACTCATGTGGGTGTTGCTTTACTTCACAATGAGCTTTATTTATTATCCATTCGTGAAAAAGTGTATTCTGGTGTAAAGTGAATGAGCATGTTTCCGCGCCGGATAAAGAACAAAAGAAAAGAAAGAGAACTCATGACTCATCGAAATTATGGCACTGTCGTTTGGGCCATATTTCGAGGGGAGAATAGAAAGTCTAGTTAAAAATGAAATTCTTCCTCCATTAGAGTTCTCAGACTTAGAACAATGCATAGATTGCATTAAAGGAAAGTATGTAAAACAAATCAAAAAGGGTGCAAACCGAAGCACAGGAACACTAGAAATCATTCACACTGATATTTGTGGACCATTTCCTGTGAAAAGTGTGGATGGCTATGACTCGTTTATAACATTCACAGATGATTACTCCCGATATGGTTATATTTATCCAATCAAAGAAAAGTCTGAAGCGTTGGATAAATTTAAGATATTCAAAGCTGAAGTAGAAAATCAGCATGATAAAAGAATAAAGATAGTGAGATCTGACCGTGGAGGGGAGTACTACGGTCGACACACTCCATATGGCCAAGTCCCTGGACCTTTTGCGAGGTTCTTACAGGAGACTGGCATAGTGGCCCAGTATACAATGCCGGGTGACCCTCAGCAAAATGGAGTAGCTGAAAGGCGTAACCGTACACTTATGGATATGGTGCGCAGCATGATGAGTTACTCCACTTTGCCATTGGGATGGAGGCGCTTAAAACCGCCATCCATATTCTCAATAGAGTACCAAGCAAGTCGGTGCCCAAAACACCGTACGAGTTGTGGACAGGAAGAGTACCCTCTCTACAACATTTAGAGTGTGGGGAGCCCAGCTGAGGCCAAAGTATTTAATCCAAATATTGCAAAGTTAGATCCCAAAACAGTCAGTTGCCACTTCATTGGCTATCCTGATAGATCAAAAGGTTTTCGTTTCTACTGTTCAGACAGATACACAAAGTTTGTAGAAACGAGACATGCAGTCTTCTTAGAGGACGAAATGATGAGGGGGAGCATGGTAGCTCGGAAAATTGATCTTGAGGAGAAGAGGGTGTGTGTACCTTTTCCGATGATTCAGGAGCCATTTTTCGCACTACCTGTTGTACCTGCACCGAAATTCCCTGGATGAGGTGCAAGCACCTGTTGTAACTCCACCCGTGACAACTATGGGTGAAGATCCGGAACCTGTCCATCAGGAGCCGACTGAACCCGTTGTTGAGCATGAAAGGGAGGTGCAGCAGCCACTTCAGAATGAGACCCTTAGAAGGTCTAAAAGAGCTAAGAAATCAGCTATTTCTACTGATTATAAAGTTTACAATACAGAAATAGCTCATATAGGTGATCCCACTTCATATGAAGAAGCCATGAGAAGCCCTCACTCATCGAAGTGGGTGGAGGCAATGGAAGAAGAGATGAAATCGATGAGTTCCAACGATGTTTGGGACTTAGAAGATATTCCTAAAGGAGCCAAAACAGTAGGCTGCAAATGGGTATACAAAACTAAGTATGACTCAAAAGGGAATGTAGAAAAGTATAAAGCACGACTTGTGGCAAAAGGATTTACACAAAGAGAAGGGGTAGATTACAATGAGACATTTTCACCAGTCTCATGTAAGGATTCCTTCAGAATCATAATGGCACTAGTTGCACATTTTGATTTAGAGCTACATCAAATGGATGTAAAGACGGCATTTCTAAACGGGGATTTAAAAGAAAATGTTTACATGAAACAACCCAAGGGTTTTATCATGGAAGGCAAGGAAGATATGGGATGCCGCCTGAAGAAATCCATTTATGGATTAAAGCAAGCCTCTAGACAGTGGTATCTAAAGTTTAATGAGACAATTAAAAGTTTTGGATTTAAAGAGAATGTTGAGGATAACTGCATTTATGCAAAGTTTAAAAATGGAAATATATTTTCCTAATCTTGTATGTGGATGATATCTTGCTTGCTAGCAGTGATGTTAGTCTGCTACTAGAAACAAAGAAGTACTTATCCTCAAATTTTGATATGAAAGATCTTGGTGAAGCATCATATGTTTTGGGCATAGAAATTCACCGAGATAGGAAAAATGGAGTCTTAGGACTATCGCAGAAGGCATATTTTGAAAAGTTCTTAAAAAGTATAATATGCATAAGTAGTGCCACACCTGCTCCTATAGTCAAGGGCGACAGTTTTGGGAAATTCCAATGTCCCAAGAACCAGTACGAGATCGATCAAATGAAAGGAATACCATATGCTTCGGCTGTTGGAAGCTTACAGTATGCACAAGTGTGCACTCGCCCTGACTTAGCTTTTATCACCGGAGTACTCGGTAGATATCAAGAGAATCCAGGCCCAGAGCACTGGAAAATGGCAAAGAAAGCATTGCGTTATGCGCAAGGCACAAAGGACCTCATGCTAACATACAGAAGATCTGATTCCCTAGAGATAAGAGGGTATTCAGACGCAGATTTTGCGGGAGACAGAGATGATAGAAAATCCACGTCAGGATACGTGTTGCTGGAGGGGCTATTTCGTGGAGAAGCTCCAAACAGTCAATAGTTGCATCGTCCACGATGTATGCAGAATTTATAGCAGCTTATGAGGCCACATGGCAGGTGATATGGTTAAAGAAATTTATACCCGACTTGAAAGTGGTAGATTGTATTGACAAACCACTAAAGATGTACTGTGACAACCAGCCCGCAGTATTTTATGCTCACAACAACAAGTCGAGTAATGCTACCAAACCAATAGAGATAAAGTATTATGTTGTGAAAGATAAAATTCAGGATCAAACTATAAGTCTCGAGCATATAAAGACAAAGGATATGCTTGCGGATCCGCTTACGAAAGGCTTACCACCCAGTGTGTTCGTGGAACACGTAGCCGGCATGGGTTTAAGGGAAAGCTATGATTCCTGGATCATGAGAGGCCCAAAAGGAACAGAATTTGTTTCAAAACAGAGAAGTACATTGTAGTTGTCTGATTCTATCGGCAATTGAGCTGTGACGATGAAACATGCTCTATGTACAAATCGGTGATGAAACTAGTAAAGTATAAAGTTAAAAGTAAAGTTGAGATCAAGGGGGAGAATGTTAGATTGATCTCCACCCCGTGTGGGCCCAACGGCCCACCGGGCCCTTCGACTCGCGCCCTGATCGGGGCGCCCAACCCACTTATGGTTGGTGGGCCCATGTGACATGCGCTATATAAAGAGGTGGGGGTCGGGGCACGCAGTACGAGGTTCACCGCGCCGCCAGTCACCCCACCGATATCCCCTTCCGATCTAGGGTTAGCGCAGTGCTCACGGGAAGCACCACTGCCGTCACGCTCACTACCACCATCGCCGGCCACTCTCCACCATGGCCGGCACCTCGAGTGCATCCTCGCAAGGAGAAGGTACTGGTCCTCCTCCTCATCTCACTGTTTCTACACGCATTGATCTAGCCTAGTGATCCTACGGGTTCAACACATATGTGTTTGAGAGAGACACAAGTGAGATTCAGAGTTAGAGGTAGAAGAAGAAGAGCGGCGCTGCAAGTTGCAGCGCCAACAATCTGTAACTGTTAACTCTGTAGAGAGATCATTGGGGACTATAGCCTTTAACGCCTCAATGATATTTTTAGATTGAAAGGGCTCCGCCCCCGATTTCATTTTTATTAAAAACGAAACCCATAATACATCGTTTTGCACGCCTCAATGATATGTTTTGAATATTTCAGTATATGTTACTAAAAACTGAAATGAGAGAATAGACACACTAAAGCGTGTCTAGATACTTGCAGAAAGTTCATGCATCCATGTTCTTCATGACTAATTTACTCGGATTGTCATCAAACCGAACATGCATGATTGATTGGAGTTCCCGTAGTGATAGAGTATGTTTGGCTGGCTGAAAGTGTACCAAATCATGAATACAATGCGCCAAGTAAAGCTAGCAGGTAGGTTATCTTTTGTCTGCATCTGATTAGGCTACTCCACACATCCAATGGTCAAAACAATG
This sequence comes from Poa pratensis, assembly GCA_947311845.1. NCBI lineage: Eukaryota > Viridiplantae > Streptophyta > Magnoliopsida > Poales > Poaceae > Poa > Poa pratensis. The sequence goes on from CAMZMU010000063.1 coordinate 39,391,785, forward strand.
AAGTTGATTGCGCAATCAATCGAATCGATGACACTTTTTTTCCAGTAGTGATAATATATTGATTTTGATACTAATGGTGATGTATTAGTTAGGGTAACAATAAAAAGAGTTACATCATCTCCAGAGTTGCTCTTTTTTTTACAGCTTAAACATCTTTATTCATTTGTGATAAGATAGTTACATCACTCGAATGTAGAGTGATAGTACAGACAGGTGGATCCTCAATCCATGTGCTTTGAGGTGATCCCTAATCTATTTCTAGTGAGTTCATGAGTTACAGCATTTGATTCTCTACATGCATGATTTTACTGAATTTTGACGAATTCTCAAGCGAGGTGATAACTTACATAAAAACCAGTTGTTGTGATCCCACGACTAACAACCCCATTCTTCATGGTATCCACCACCTCTAAACAATTGAATCTTTGAAATTTCTGTTGCATCTCGCGGATTGAGCTAGTTCCAGGCCATGCTTTAGTGTTGACGCTTCTGCAGTTAGCACATTGTTGATATGCACAATCTTTTTAGTGTTGTATTAGTGCATGCTGCCACGAATGCACCTGCGATGTCCCTGATGATTACTCTTGCAGTTCCAGGCGTCAACATTAATTTTCCATAAGCAAACGGTGGTTTTAGCCAACCTCTGTTTTTTTTCTTCAGGGGTTGCTGGAGTTGCTCTTAGTTTGATCTTGTATGAGTTAGTTGCAGCCATCACAAATATAGCTGAGCGAGCTACCAAATTCGATGTGATGTGATATTTCAACAACTTAGAAAAGACAAACATAATGAATTTTGAACTGGGGGAGCATCGAGTTTTGTTCTTTCTCGTTGCTCAAAAGAAACTAAATCTCAATGTACGTAAAATTTACTCACAAAAGAAGAAGCTGCCAAACGTTTGATATATTACAAACCATTCTTTTCTTTATTTCATCGATTCATCATGAGTAATCCATTCACCATACATATAGCACATAAATATGATATGCAGTACATACTTATTTGGCCGACGATGTAACATGCGGTATGGTACAGTCGAAAGGGATATATAGGCAGCTCCTTATTACCGTAAACGGGAATATGACCAAATTAATCACATGGTAGGCCAAACGGGAAAGAAGTTGATGTTGCAGAGGCCTCGTGGATCAGCTAGGCCCCTCTCCATCAAGATGTACCCACCCATCCCCCATGACTGGCCATACGAGTTCTTGACGATCCAGTACTTCTTCCCGGTGGCGCCGTCCTTGCCATACCCGACAATGGTGACGATGTGGTTGGTCGGGAAATCACACGGACCCGAGTAGACCCCGCCCGTGTACAGCTGGAAGTTGGCTTCCACATGGATGGCGACGGTCACCGGCTGCTGCGCTACCCTCTCGAGGAGCTTCTGCTCGTCGTAGCGCAGCGCGCGGTCGCCGCTTATTGTGGCCGCGTGCTTCTTAAGCTTGCTCGCGTCGCAGGCGCCCTTCTTCCCGACGTACGGGTAGTCGGCCTCCTTGGTGATGCCGCCGTTCTCCTTGATCCATCTGAAGCCTGAGGTGGATGTGCCTGTCTTGCAGCCGAACGTGCCACAGTCGACCAGCTGCTGCTCTGAGAGGGAAACCAGCTCCCCGGTTTGTATCTGGTGTAGACTCTCCACTGCTGCTACCACAGCAAAAGCCCAGCAAGATCCTGCCCGGTAGTGGCACAACACAAATAAATGGAGGCGCATAGAACAAATCAAGTTAGATGTTGGCATTATCAGAAAACGAAGAAGAACCAACTACTGTACTGATCATCTGAATTCCAGCTCATTACAAGAAGCTGTCGGTCCAACGTTCAATGGCGTGCAGCGTTATCAGTTCTGTTTTCTCAAGTATTCCTTGGCAAATATTAATTAGTGTGTTTTTGTTCGTCGTTGAGGTTGCATGCATAAAGTGCATCCTTTTGTCAAGTATGTCTTTCCACTCCATAAGTGGTTACTGGTTTTTGATTACCCGTGTTAAGTATATGTTAAAAATATAATATCACCTCTTCCTATCAGATCGGTCTTTTGGGATAGTTGGTTGATAGAACTATTCTAACATGGTATCAGAGCACGAGGTCTCGGGTTCGAGTCTCAACCCCCGCACTTTTCTCCAGCCATTTATCCACACGTGTGGAGGCTGCTTTCTTCTTCCACACCCATGTCGGGTGTGAAGGGGGTGTTAAGTATATGTTAAAAATATAATATCACCTCTTCCTATCAGATCGGTCTTTTGGGATAGTTGGTTGATAGAACTATTCTAACTACCCGCACTAAAATTTTGTTTAATTATCAACGAGAACTATTCTAACTACCCGCACTAAAATTTTGTTTAATTATCAACGTCTAGGTCACCGATGTTGACATTACTACTTCTCTATCGACAGTGAATTAGTTATTTCTCGTTTGACATGCATAACCGTCCATTCTCATCTACAAATCTCTATATTTAAATCGGGTGTTTTAGAACATAGACCAACAAAATAGTTAGTTCTCCTATAAGGAACTATAAAACTGTATTATGAACTTACCACACGTTCCTTGAGATTTGACGGGGGTGACCGCACCCTTGGCCCTCCAGTCCACACTCTCAGGCACCACAGACAAGTTGGCACCGTGCGCGGGGCCATGCCCCTCGGCGACATCCCCAGCACGAGTTGTGATGACCATCTCGGCGCCATGCTCCCCTTCCTCGTCACTGCGCATCTCCGGCGGCATGACATGCCGGCCGGTGTACGTTGCTAGGAACTCCTCGCCGGTAAGGTCAGCGAAGTGGTTCTCGCCTAGTGTGTAACTGAGCCCGCCCTCCCGGTTTGTGGCCTCGATGCGCTCCACGTTCCGCCGGTACACCTCGAACCTCTGCAGCTTCTCGGCGACAGTCGGGTATGACTTGTCGTGCTGCTCCATCCACCGGTGGAACTTCTCCATCATCGCCGACTCGTCGAGCTGGCTCGCCGAGGCAACGAGACAGCTGCAGACGAGAAAAAGAAGAGTGGTGAGAACTAGGGGAGGGGGATGGGAGGAGGAAGCCATGGCGTAGCACGTCGCTTGGTGTGGCTGGTTCTGCATGGTAACGGGATGCCGCGGCCTGCGGGTTTTATACACGGCTTTAAACTTGGGCCCGGTGCGTTACTCGTGGCGGGTGGATGTCGCTCTTAACTCCCGGCCCGGCCACAACGCCCACGTTGTCACCTAGCTAGTCAGGCCGGAGCCACAGTATGGCCACAGCTTCTCGGCGACGGTGCGTTACTCTCTGGTTGTTGCTGTGGAATCACCACACAAATGGCCAATTGATTAATTGAGTGTTGATCATGTATTCATTACCAGCCACGACCATGGTGCCCCATCAGCCATCAAGGTAGCTCTATGTGGCTGTTACAGCACGTGTCTAATTACTAACTAGGGGAATAAGCGCAGACTTCGCTGCGCCCGTGGGCTTGTTATGTATAAATATGTACGTATTCTAAAGTGATTTTTTTTTGCATTTTTCCAGGTGATATACATTCACAACGTATAAATAAAGAATTTGAATTAGAATGTTTAAATATGGTCGTAATTTAATTGTGAGAACGTCCACTCCGAAACTCGTTCAAATTCGGAAACCGCTGGAATTTTAGGTAGTCGACGTTTTTTGCAAATGTTCGTATTTGAAAATGGATGGAGTTAGAAAAATTATCATGAATTGAGTTGTTTTCATGTTTGTAAAATGGTGAGGTTGGAAAGAATGCTACAAATTTAGGGAACTCAAATTTGAAATTCAGATTTGAATGCTCTAATACATTATTATTATTTTCCGGACAAATTTGTCCAAATATCGACAACACGGAGAAGTTCAAACATGTTTTCGTTGTTGTTGTTATTATATATTTTTTGCATATTCGTACGGTGGTTATTTGTAAAAATGCTTCAATTTTTGGGAAAAAAAACTGACAGGTGGGCCGAGGATGGCGTAGGCGTCAATGCCGCGGGCGTTTGGGTGTTTTGTAAATTTCTAATTTGGATATGTCTATATTCAAAAGTCCTTTAATTTGGAAATTTTTGGAATTCGCGGAAGGTCACGTTTAAAAATGTTGTGAATTCTAAAATTGTTCGTTTTGGGATGCATTCAGATTTGAATTATTTTAATGTTTTCATATTGTTCAGAGTTAAGAGATCTAAATCTGAAATTTTTGTTGAAATGTTCAAATAGATTCTAAAATTTGCTCAAATTTGATCGTAAATAGTGAACGTTTATTTTTTGTGCTAATGCTGATATGTTCGTCAGAATTGTAAATACCGTCGGGAGGAAAAATTCAAATTTTAAAATGTGGACATTCAAATATTGTTTAGGTGGTTATTTGTAAAAATGCTTCAATTTTTTGGAAAAAAAACTGACAGGTGGGCCGAGGATGGCGTAGGCGTCAATGCCGCGGGCGTTTGGGTGTTTTGTAAATTTCTAATTTGGATATGTCTGTATTCAAAAGTCCTTTAATTTGGAAATTGGTCTCGTTTAAAAATGTTGTGAATTCTAAAATTGTTCGTTTTGGGATGCATTCAGATTTGAATTCTTTTAATGTTTTCATATTGTTCAGAGTTAAGAGATCTAAATCTGAAATTTTGGTTGAAATGCTCAAATAGATTCTAAAAATTGCTCAAATTTGATCGTAAATAGTGAACGTTTATTTTTTGTGCTAATGCTGATATGTTCGTCAGAATTGTAAATACCGTCGGGAGGAAAAATTCAAATTTTAAAATTTGGACATTCAAATATTGTTTAGATTTTAATTCATCAAAATTAGGAAAGAGAAGTTCACGTTTGCAAACTGTACGAATTTTGAAATCGTTAAAAGTTGCTCGTATGTGATTTTTTTTACGGTTTTCGATTGCCCAGATCTGAAAGGCATCGGAACTTTTGGAAAATTCCGATTTGAAATTTCATCAATCTCTATAAATAGTCGTCGTACTTTTATTCGTGTTAATTTTGACATGTTTGCTACATTTGTGAATATTTTGTATTTCAAAAATTGCAAAACGCTTTGCAAAACAAAAAAGGAAAAAATCAAAATAAGTAAATAAAAAAAAGGCCGGATGGAGCTGCCCAACAGCCAGCCCGGCCCACCAAATGGCCCATCTCTCAGGAATTATCATTTTTTTTCCGAAAAAAAAACTGACAACCATGGCCCACGCTGACGTCGTGATGACGTCAGCCGTGGGCGAGCGGCCGACGCAGCGGCGGATGGCGAGCACGGCGGCGTCGTTTCGCGCGCGGCCGCGGCACCCCAGGTCCCGATCTACGGCGAGGAGATGGAGGAAGAGGTGGCGGAGCGGCCCGTGGCCGGCGATTGGGACGGGAAGGCCGTAGCGGCGGCGCGCCACGGCGGCATCGGCGGCGACCACGGCCGCGCGGGAGAGAGAGGAGGAGAGGGAGAGGTGCGGTGGCATTTTTGCATGGAGGCCCTTCGTGTTCGGGCAAATCGCAACCGGGTCCTTCGCGGGGGGGTTTTCGTAAAAAACACCGCGCCAATAATCGTGCGGGCGGGTGACCGTCTGCGACCGGCGCGACCGGCCGGTGACCGGGGCGACGTGGCTCGCTACGATTGGACAAAATTAGCAGATGAACAGTACGTCCGAATAGTGGGCGACGTGGGCACATCCGGGACGTCAGTCGCGCAGATCGAACGGCCGACGTTTACTGGCGACGTGGATGCCCTGAAACGGTGCGATTTCCTCTGTCTTTTATATATAGTAGGATTAGTGTGTGTTTAAATCGTATCGTAAAACATACTCCGTGCAGGGATATGCTGCACGGCCGTGAATGCATTCCGATCAATTCGAAATATCTCGAGGGACTGAGTTTTTTTCTAGATCTTCACCCCGAAAATCCATATTGCTCATAGGTTTAAATGCACCCACTGGTAAAAAATTATTATTAAAATGTTAAAAAAATTATATAATTTTTTTGGATATACGACATGACATTTAATGTTAGCACAAAAAAAATCGCGAAGAAAAAGACATTTTTTGTGGGCTGTGTAAAAAAGACAAATCTAGCGTTTTCAAATTGACTTTGTACGCTATTTTTTTTTGTGTTTTTTTCATAGGTCACAAAAAATGTAGTTTCTTCGCAAAAAAAATTGTGCTAAGATTAAATATCATGATGTATATCCGAAATTTTATTTGAAATGTTTGACATTTTGAAAAAAAATGAAAAATGTTTTACATAACGGGTGCATCCGCACCCGTGACCAGAAATGCCATGTCCAACTTCACCCGCCCTTTATTGATTAATATAATGTTTTGCTGAATACAAGGACCATCGGGAAGGTTTAGGAACCACAACCCGCATCCAACAACTTAGTTTAGATTACTGCCATCGAGACGATGATCTTTGAAACAGCATGCTATAATCTACATCTACTTAAAAAAAGTTAAACTAAAAACACATGAATTGAAAGGCAATACTTACAACTTCATCTTGGTAATTGTTGAATTAAATCAGGATTCTAAAAGACATTGAACGATGATTGATTCTACCACAGAAAATTGATTTGTGAAGGTACATAGCACAATCCACTTTTTCCATTTCTTGTTTCTAAAAACAATAACAAAAGTAATTTTGAACCGCATAAACAACCATATGGAAAGTCAAATTAATCCAATTATAATCCACCGTTCGGGAGCTCTAAAGGGAAAATGCACGTACAGACAGCGGTTGAATTGCGGCTGGAACCTTTCCAAGATAGCACTGACTTAATGGAGTTGATGGACATGTGACTCGAAACAACGACGACCAAGAAAACCAAATTCTGTCCCGACAACTGCGAATGCAGCCGTAGAAAAACCGCGCCCGCTAGCGGACAAGGCCTTCTCTAGTTGTCTACCCATCTCGACACCGACGGCGATGAAACTCCTCTACGCATTGGATACCGCTCCTCTGCAACTTGAACCCTCCTTCCTTTCGCTCCATTCATGGGGTTTTCTTGGGTTCTCTCGACGGAGCAGTGGAGAAAAACCACGTGGGGCCCATCGGCGATATTTCTTGATTAAAGAGGTGCCCTAGGCCGGCCCTACCAGTCAACATTTTTAGCGGGCCCACTATTCAGGCCAAGTAACGGTCAAACGCGGTGCCCCATGCCGCCCCACTAGTCAGGCCAAGTAACAGAAACAAGATTGTCCCGACATAAAAGACTGGTTGGTCATTCTCGAGCCTCGAAAGAGCGAATTTGGGGAAAACAGGGGAAAACTAAGCGAGCGGGGCAAAAAAGAGGAAAACTTAAAGAAGTGGGGCATCAAAATAAAAAGCCCCTTTTACTCACATAACGGTTGTTCTTTGGTGTGATAATCTTTGCGCCACATAACTGTCTACAAATCAAGTGTATCATACTAAGACCAAGGATATCGAGATTGATTATTATTTTGTTCGAGAGAAGGTTGCAAGCAAGCTTCTAGACATCAGATTCATTGCCAGGACAGATCAGGTAGCTGATGGTTTGACTAGAATCTTACCTGCAGCTCTTCATGAATTAACACGTACTCTAAACCTTGATGTATACCATATGACTTAAATTAGGAGGGTTGTTAGACATGTAATACTCCTGATACGGTGCCGATCGGGATAGATTCATGTAACGCCGGTTGGGAGCTTATTCTTTCCTATACTAAACATCGGTTTCCTTCTGCCTACGGTTTTAACGATATGTGGATCGGGATTGGAGGTTTTAAGTGACGTAACGACTAATGTTTTAAATTTCTGTTTCAAAAAAATGTTTAAATTTAACGAAAGGATCGTAAAAGACCAGGCTTGCCATTTCAGCCCCTCCCCGAATTGGAACACGATCGAGCTGAGCAGGGCCATTTTTTGCTCCTTCCAGGAGAATTAATAGACTGAACAATACTAGTGGCCGGTTGCATATATACTTTTTCGTTTTTGACATGGCCAGTTGCCTACTTTTTTTTAGAATAGCCAATAGCCTACTTGCATGCATGCGAAGATAGGTAGAGATCGATGGATGAAGGCGGTGACACGGATAGCCAGATTATGTTAGATTATCTTCGATTTATTTTTCTGAGGCCAAGTTTATCTTCGGTTTGAGGATCAGGATTGAAAGGTTCAATTGATGTTTTCTGTAGTACGTAGGCGTGCACGTTTGCGCGAGCGGTTGCTTGGGCGAAACGAAACCAAGTTTTTTTTTTTTTTTTTGCGAATACGAAACGAAACCAAGCTTGCCACCTTTGTTAGTTATTCCTTCATGGCTTCATCAATCATCAGTTGGAACTGGCAGTGAGTACGTAGTGAGCTGACCGTACGTGCCATTTTTTGCCCTTCCAAAGAAAGAAGGAACAGTTCTTCCGGCCGTGCACACGTTACGCGCTTACAGTTTGGTGAGCAGAGGATAGGATGGTCTCCGCGTCCAGATTTCAGACAGTGCGCGGGCGAATAATATACTCGGCCGGGCCGGCTGGATCAGATGGAGGAAGCTCTGGCAGCAGGGGTGCATGGCGACCCGATCCCGACCCATTTCCGGCGACGCCCTTGATTTTCCTTGGTCACATTCGTTTGACAATTGGATTGGACGTAGTACCAACACAAGGTCAACGTTAAAACAATTGCTAGCTTCCTGTAAGAGGAAACACTGCTTGGTCAAAAGTAGCATCAGAGATGAGTACAGGCCAGGGTTTTCTACCAAGTCAACGCTTGTGTTTTCCTAATAAGCTTTTCAGTTGGGAAAAATAGTAGAACTAGTAAAGATTGTCAAAATGTGACAACTAAGGGCAAGATCGACGTGGTAAGGTTATTTTATAAACGGATTAAGTATTGCCAGAATGTCTCAACTAGAGGTAAAAGGGTGAAATCTACTCTTATTCGTATTAGCGATTTTAGCAATGTGGTTTTGTTTATTTATCTGCCAAAACACAACATAATCAATTGAATCAGTAAATTAAAATAGTGGTTTTGTTATTCCTCACTCGAGTGAGAATTAAGTTAGATCTCACTCAACTCTAATCTCATCAGATTTACATCGTGATTCGTGGATTATAATTAAAAATTTCTCAATTACACATGTAACTAAATGGGTATTATGAGTAAGAGTAGATTTACTCTTTTTTTTAGATTTACAAAAATTTACTCTGCCAAGATAGTAACATGGTCAGGTCAATTGAATCAAGAACCTAAAAAATAATTAGCTAAACGGTGATAATCCGACATCCGGCACACATGACAAGTACTATTCGAGGGCGTAGCAGCAGTTCTTGAAGGTGTGCATGTCGCGGCTGAAGAGTGGCACGTAGGCATCCACGCTGCCGTCGCCCAAGAAGGACGGCAGCAGGATGAGCAAGCCCTCCACCGGCAGGTAGCTGGGCATGAAGAAGAAGGGCCGGCCGCCGCCCAAGTCCATGTCGTAGAACGGGATCCGCAGCCAGCTGTCCACCTCGATGTCAGGGCTCAGTACCATCTCTGACGCGTCGGCCGTTGGTACCAGCCGCTCCTTCTCCACCGCGCCGGAGCCGGCGAAGTCGATGAAGGACTTGAAGTAGCCGTCGTTGATCCGGGCAACCTCCTGGCTGATGAGCTCCACCGCGTGCTTGACCGGCCTCGCAAGGAGCTCTCCCGCCGTGGCGGTGGGCCGAGCCCAGAGCACGACGTTGCCGGTGTAGTCGTCCGGCAGCTGCGGGCTCATCCGCGCACGCCCGTCCACGGCGATGGCGACGCTGGTCAACTCGCCACCATCGAGCCCGCGCGCCTTCGTCATGCTCCGCCACAGGTGCGCGACAACGCACTGCAGCGTGCTGTACGGCCGGTGCGCGCCGGCCGACGCCTGCGCCTTTAGCTTGGAGATAAACTCCCTGCTGAAGTGCACCTTGTTCACCACCACCTCGTCGTCGTAGCCACCCTCACGAACAACATCGCCGCCGGAGTGTACCTTCCCATAGGGCTTGAACTCCACGCCACGGTGCTCGTACTGCACCAGCGGCGGGTCGCGCGGTTTAAAGAATGACGCACGGTCGTGCACCGGGACGGGGTCGATCGCCGCACCCCGGGTGGCCTGGCACCACGCGACGAAGAAGTTGCCGGTGGCGCGGCCGTCGGACACGATGTGCTGGGTCGTGAACCCCACGACAAGCGACCCGCACGCGAAGCGCGTGACCTGGATGAGCATCAGCTCCTCGGGACCATCGTCGCCGCTCGCGTGCAGGCACAACACTTCCGGCGTCGGCTTCAGCGGCATGACGCTGTCGAGCGCCACGTCGGCCGTCGCCTCCACGAACCGCGCGCCGGCGTCGTTGAGGAGGATCGCGCGGTTGTCGTTCGCGTCCACGCCGAGCCGCCCGGCCCACTCGCGGTAGTCCACCAGCGCCCTGGCCAGACCGGCCTCGAGGACGGCGTTGGGCGACGCCGGTGGGCGGAAGGCGTAGATGACGGAGATGTACGTGTCGAAGTTGGCCTTGTCGAGCACCGTGAGCGGGACGACGTCGGCCGTGCTCCCCGGAACCACGCCGCAGCTGGCGTAGTCGGGCTTGACGGCCTTGGACGAGTGCACGGCGATCTTCATGATCAGACCTAGCTAGCGTGCGTGGTTAACTGATTACTGGTTACAACTCGGAACAAGTGATCGATTACGCTCGGAAGTCTAGGTTCTTGGGTAGCTGGTAGAAGAAGTGAACAATGATCGGATGTTCGGATGGTGAGGCTGTGAGCTTATAACAACGAGTGTTATATAGAGAGCGATCGTGAGCATTCCATTGCATGGTAGGTGGGCCACTGGTACAGTTGAAACAGCATGCATGGGCAGAGTATGTTTCAAGGAAGTGGAGTTGTTAAGAAACACGACCGAACCAAACGAGTCCCTCGCCCAGGGAGACGCCCGGCACGAACCCTGGCGCCGGCGTGGCGCCGCCAGCCCCCCTCGTCGGCTCTCTCCACCGCTGTCGACCGATTGAGCCATATATTGAGAGTTACTTCGGTAAAAAAAAATTGGGCGGCGGCATGGCCCACTTTGGCCACAATGTAGCTCCGCCGCTGAATGTGGGGCTACTTGTGTGTGGTGCGACAATGGGCGATGCCAGCGGCACTTTTTGCTTCTCCTTCACCGACTCGTGACTCTAGGTCGCATCGGTGATCCCCTCCAATAAGATCGATAACCATGTCACCGCTAAACCACAACAGTTCCCGGCGCGGTTGCGCCGCCTCTGGCGAGCCTAGTGGCATCGTCACAAGGTTCTAGCCTACTCGTGCTACCCAAGGACGTCATCTCATGCCTCCAAATCTTCCACGATGTGTGCCTCTGATGTGTATGCATCGCCGACGCTATAGAAGGTTGTGTGCTCGGTGTTTGGTGATTGCCAATCACGGATTGTTGCCATCGGTGCCTCCACGACCCCGATTCGAAGGTGTTTACGTGGGATTTAAGGCGCTCTTGATTGAAGATCGCTTAGGATCCGAAGGTATTACTACGCATGCTCATGTTGAGTCGAGATCACCTACGGCTGTCCTTAGGAGTACTCGTAATGGATGGGGATAAGAGGACGATCCGCTGCTCATTGTGTCCATACGATTTTGTGGAAACGTGCATGTGATGACTGTGAGCCGGAAAATCGGCAAATTCCAGTAGCTCGGCAAGTGGGGGCGGTGGCGCATGATGACTTCGTTTTGGTGGGTTCTTTGAGCTTCGCGTCTCAGTTTTCGGAGTGATAATTGTAGGTCTAGCCTTCATTGGGTGTATCTGGCGATGACGATTCTCTACTTGCTTACTTGTTGAAAACAATTGTCTCGAAATTGGACCTCTCAGGGGTGAAAATCCAGGTTTTACTTTTGTGCTTAGACAGCGCGACGACAACGCTTGTGCACTTTTACCTTCTTTAAGATGTCGTTTTGGAGAGCTCTTACACGCAGGATGGTGTCTGTCAATGGTGGTGGTTTATTCATGTTTGTACAAGCCTCTGATCGCTCCAGCGCGACTCTTTTTTTTCGGCCATATGATATTCCTTAATACCTAGACTAAGTTTGAACATTTTGTTGTTGTAAAGACTAGGTGTATGTTAATACATTCCCTTTATCGAAAAAAAAAAAGTTTTACGAAGGTTTCAGCGATTTGCGGATCGGGATTGGATGGGTCAAATGACACGTACTGTTTCAACGAAAGGATATTTTTTTCGACGAAAGGATCCCATCGGGCCCCCAATTTGATTGATGAAATTGAACTGTGGGAAACATTTTTTTCAACGAAAGGATCGATCGTCAAGACCAAGCTTGCCATTTTTGTGGTCCTCTACCCGAATTGGAACCATGGAGCTGAGCTGACCATGCCATTTCCGGGAGGGAGACTGACCAAGTACCAGTAGCCAGTTGGAGTAGTTGCATGCATGTGTACGTACGTTACGGTCAGCAGCGCTGAGCCGGAGTAGGTGAGCAGACGATCGATCGATGAAGTCGGTCCGCCGCGTTCAGACTTCATGCACGTACACATATTGGTTAGTGGTTACGAGTGACCGTTGGAGGAAGCTAGCTGGGCCCGGTAGGGATCAGTACTTAGCAGTACAGCTCTGTATTCGGAAATTCGATGTCGACGTGACTCCGGCCCATTTCTGCAGCTATCGACGACCTTCCCTGGTCATTTTTTTTTTATATATTTGGAACACCATTCCCTGGGCAGATTTGTTTCAGCACTCCACACACCAAAATGTAGCAGGCGAGCAGCTCTCATGCGTAGCCCACAGCCCCACACCAAACCATGCCTCCGTCAAATGGCTATGGCCGCTATGGGAAAGATGGCGATGGATCGCCGTGGCAGTTCGGCCCTCTATTCTGAGTAAGAAATAAAATGTGGAAGCATAAAATATTAAATTTATTTTTTGCACGTCTGTGGAATTCACCGTTGGCCACATCCGGAATTGTTTTCAGATTTTTTTTGAAACTCGTAAATATGATTTTTGATTTTTTTTTAAATGGTAGGAGCACTGGATCCCGGGAGCAAAAAAAAAAAACTGCACTTGGGGCCAAAGGTATATGAAGAAAATATAATGGGCTAAAAATATCCTATGTGACCGGTGTTGCGGGGAACAAACACATACGTATCTTGCCAAATTAACATTCATGACATGTTTTGGGGCTAATTTAGCATATTTGTGTATGCATGGCATGCTTTCATGAAAACAAAAACAAAATGAGAAGTGCCTTGAGGTCCAACTTGTTTTCTTTTGAAACACCGACTAGCTCCTGGGCTCAACTTCTGTGTGGAGCGCAATGGGCCTCGCTTCAGTCGAACGCACCCGTAGAGGGCCCAGACGAAACGCGAAGTTGGATCAGAACAGAAGCTTTTGTTCCTTCCGTGGCCCGTGGTGTCTTTTTACAGGTCAAATGGCATCATCCCCTCAAGTAAAGAAAAAAAAACTTGCGCCAAGCGTTGGGCAGTCGCCCTGGACCGACCGCGAGGAGAAACCCTCCGGGAAAGCAGGCCGGAAGTAGACCGCCGTGGCATACCCCGCGGGGAAACTCGCCATCGCCATGTCCAGTCTGGCTGCGACGTTGTACAGTACCCCGCGGCCAACACGACCCAACATAGGAGAGCCCGACGAGACGGCTCGGAAAGCAGGCGTCACATCCATGATTCCCTCGGCGAGCGTCCGGCAGGCCTCCTCCTTTTTGCCCGTCGCCCCGCCCGCGCGCGTGCTCCATCCTACCCGTCGCTGCTACGACGACGGTCGACGGGCGCGCATGGCATGTGGCGACAAGGACGATCCGGCAGAGCCGCTGGTCCGTCCGTTTGTTCGTCGGAGCATGCATGCATGTTCACGCACCGCAAAGCCGCTAGTCAAAAAAGCCTCATCATTAGTGGTACTACATCCCGGGATAACCTACTTAACTAAGTAGTAGTACAACCCTTAAGTACTCAGGGCACGCTAATGCATGCATTCTGGGACAAGACGTCTCACGCTAGCTCTTCTTAAATTCCCGTCTCCATGTGAAACTAGTACAACTACTCAAGCCTAGGGCGTACTCCTCCTATATATACCCGTAGAGCTACGCCTGTACACGTACAAAGAGTTACATCGACCGAGTAGTGCATGCATGCATGCCACTATGACCCACACGCTCATGTGCCTCAACTTCCTAGTACTACACACGGGACAATCGACCGGAGCACCGCCGAGACTGAGGGATGCTTTCGCACTGTAGATTAACCAGCTACAGCAAATAGGGGCTTGGGCGCTCCGGTTCGCCAGGAGAGTCCTGTAATACTGTATACGTACTACTTCATACTCCGTATTTTATTCAATCGTGGCGGCATGCAGCTCGTGCTGATCCGTTCGTTTTGGCGACGGAGGATAAGAATATACTGTACCATGGACGACGGAACACGAAGAAAAAGGTTGGGCTAGCCTAGCTAAGCTTGGAGTGTATATAGCTCACCATCGAACGCGCACGCGCCGCCGCTGTGTCTGTGTGTGCAGGGTTCACTCCACAGATGACCTTACCCAAAGAGTAGCATCACCGGTCAGTACAGTACAAGTAAGCGCATGCTGATGCTGGCCACGCATGTACTGATCGATCGAAGACGCTACAATACACAGTGTAGTACACATGCTCTGTGAGATGGTGGTGATCTTTGGGGGCTAGCCATTTCCTCGCAAAAAATTAAAATGTACTACGAGGTTCCAAACAAATATTACTGTATAACTTATTTGGAACCTACTTGAGGCATGGATTGCAGCAGCACGTTCACAATATGTCCGAATAATCCGAGGTTCTATTTATTTTATTTTTTGACACAAAGGACAGTGGGGGAAAAACCCCACCGTGTCATTTTTCATTTATATATATATAATTAATATTGACAAATAGATAGGACTTCAAAAGAAGATTTTAAAAATATATCTAACCAAGCTTGCATGTCTCTTTTTGGCCAGCTTTAACCCTATGCCTAGTCATAGCAACAGAACTTTTCAAGAAATGTCCAAAGGTCGTATTTTGATGGATGGAATTTTAAGAGCGGATGGTTTCAATTCATTGAGAAAAATCGAGTGAATTCCTCTTTTTACCTTACAATTGTGTAATATTACCCTGTTTAGTGAACTAGAATTAGAGATGCACCATCCACAAAAAGAAATGAGGAAATTGCACGCAACACCAATGTTTGGTGCTATTGTTGCACAAAACACATAATGAAAACACTTGTTGCAGCAAACCTCAACTCTTTGTCTAATAAGTTGCAATGAGCCCAAATAACTGATTTAGAGTCTTAATACATACTACCTGACATGTGGGGCTGAATTTTTATACTGTATACAAAAATTATATGACAAATTTGCCTAACATTATCGTGCAAGATTCATTTGAAATTCTTATAAGCAAATAGGTATGTCATTGTCGACATATAGATTTTTTTTTTATTTTTTTAGACTGTAAAATGTCGGTTTCAGAGAAAATAGGTCACCATGGAGCCCGTCCTCGGTCTCCAGAGCGACTTTTTTGTTATTGTTGGCTTATTGCTAGACGTTTAGAACTGCAAAAAGTAATTCCCTTCCTTTTATCTTGAATGAGCTGCGCGCATTTTTTACTGGCCGACCAGATGAACCAGGAGCAGCGCTCACCGTGTCATGTCGATTTTTGCCGTATGCTCCATATCTAGAAAGTGCTCAAGTGCAGGTGCAGCACGGAAGATGCTCCTATACGGTAACCTGCAATATTTCATGTAATTTGCCGAATAATTTTTTGTATAATTTTCTGTATATGGTAAAATAATTGCCGTATATTTTTTGGTACATAGTATAAAAATCCAGGCCCACATATGTATGATACGTATTAAGGCCGTATAATTTTTGGTACACAGTATAAAAATCCAAACCCACATGTATGATACATATTAAGGCTCTAAATCAGTTATTTGGGCTCATTGCAACTTATTAGACAAAGATGTGGGGTTTGCTGCAACAAGTGTTTTAATTCTGTGTTTTGTGCAACAATGGCACCAAACATTGATGTTATGTGCAATTTTCTCAAAAGAAATTAACACGGTTTTATCCCCCACTTTAAAATTATGCATGTTCCGTTAGAAATAGAAAGCATATTTTGTCTCTATGGTGCGAAAAATATGTAAATATTGGAAAGCGTCGTCGATGATCATGTACAATCTTCTCTTCACTGTATGTTCAACCCCCTCGTCGTTGTCCTGATATTTTTGCTGCTCAATCATCGCATTACACCTTATACCCAACGGTTATGATTAGATCATAAAGATTGTCCAAAGTTTAAAAAATGTGTTTTCTAGACAATTTTTACCTATGGTGTAATTCGTATCAGAAATGCAGAATTACAAGGCAAAATCTTGTGTTTTCTCCCTATATTTCTATTTTTCCCAAGTCTTGAAAATCTCTAGTTACAACTGAAATCATGTGGCCATGTTTTAATAAGGATATATATTTAGAGCTATGTCTTGATTAAATGACGTGGGTAAGCACGTTATTACCAGTTGTGTGCTGTGGACATGTGCGGTACAGAAGGTGTCCGTACGGTCCAAGGAAAGCTCGCAGCAACGCCATTGATTTTTTTTTTTGCGGGTGTCACTGTTTGGGTCGTGGCGCAGGCCGGGATGCGTGGAAAGCCCCGTCTGCATGATTACGAGGGCAACGTCCCTCCTCTTTTGATTCCATCTCTCTATATACGGCGGTGACGTCAGGTGAAACGTCCTGTCCCCCGGAGTGCGGTCACCCCACGCAACATTCCCGGGATTCTGTCTCCCGCCAGCCCGGCCCCACCCTCGACCTTCGTCCTCCTCCTCGTCGTCGTCTCGCAGCGGAGCGCGGCGGACCGGAGCGGCGCACCGGCCGCGAACTGCCAGCAGCTGATAAGTCCGGCCAAAATGCATGTGTGGAAACAAAAATGGTGGACGCTTCCGCCATGGATGTAAAATTTCGACGAGTCTGCAAGCTCACATAGTCACATGGATGCAGATTGGGTCAGCCGGTTTTGGTCTTTCTTGGCTCAGACATTTCCAAGAGCTTCCAGACTGCGACGTCGGTGCTGATACTCATGCGAGTGGACGGTGCGAGCGTCGCAGGGAGAGACCGCTCCTTCCTGCAGAATGGCCGGCGAAGCATTCGCGGCAGCGAGGCGCCTCGTTTTGGCACAGCTCGTCTGTGCCGTATGGTCAAGTTGATCCGACAGAATTACGAGCTTGCTGTTAAGTTCTGGCCACTCTGTAGACGGAAGCGAGGCCGGCGCCTCGTTTTGGCACTTCCTGCATCCATCGCCATGCATGGTCGCATGGTGCAGAAAATACGCAGCATGACGATAAACCAGGGCGCCATGCATGCATGGACTGGGCGCCATTTCAAGCGCCTTCTGAAATGGAAGATCCGATCCAATCTTCTCCATGTCCATCAGGGGTTCACTGTTTGACTTCTTTCAAACCATTTTAACTTAAACATGCAGGGTCCCCGGCGGCAGTAAGCATATTTAGAAAGGATGGCGAAAAAGCGGAGCATGAAAAGGGAAGCGTGGCATGCAACGAGAGCTACGACTTGCATAGGGCAGGAGGAATATTGATCATTGCGGCCATGGATTGCCTCCCCTCTCTTCTTTTCAGCTAGATAGAGAGAAAAAAGGTCGTCGTGTGATGTCCACGAAAAACTAAAGCGTGATGAATCGCTTCGAGTTTTCGAATCCATGTGAATGTCCCACGTACTACTACTAGTTGAAATGGGCTTTTTTGAAGCAGCATGCGTTGCGAGCATGCCTCGCCGTCGCCGAGCCCTTTTATCTACTGGCCGGCCGGCCGAAAGGGTGGACTCGCGAAATGATTCAAGCGATGAGCACGTATATAGATCGTCGGCGGCCATGGCAACGATTTGCATGATTCCTCGTGCTGATCCTGCGCAAGAGAAGAGAGAGGTGGTAGTAGAAGAAAAGTGGCTTTTCATCGTCAACCGCAGCAGCGAAAAGTGGCTAGTTCGCCACACCGGAGAATCTCATTATGCGAATGGGCGTGCGTTTTAGCTAGCTTTCGCGGTGAAACTGAAACTACGATCGAGTAGACGTATCCAGCGATCCACCAATTGGAGTATTATTATACGCGTAGCATGCATGAGATACGGGCGCGTGCGGGCGGCATGCATGAAGAATATGCATTGCTGCCGTGCTGCTGCAGAGCGCATACACTCGTCCCGTCTGACCTTTTTCTTCTTCTTCCGAAAGTGGTTCATCGATGATGCACGCTCAAACTAGCATTGACTTTTCTGTTGATGAGAAAAAAACAAGTATAGTCATGTATAGATGCATCCATTTTTGGACAAACTTGAGAAACTTATTTTTGGACGGAGGGAGTAGATGTCAAGCTTTATACACTAGCCAAGGCAACTAACGTCCCGAACTAATAGAAAGGGCTAGTACAATCCACGTCTACACTTTAACACTCCTCGATCTCACGTGTGACTTGGGGAGGGAGAGACCAACACGAGCGTCGGCGCGCGAGTTTCAGAGATATGACACAACTCGAACTCGAGACCTCAGCTCTGATACCATGTCAATCTTCACGCACTAGCCAACGCAACCAACAGTCCAAACTAAGAAAGGGCTAGTACAACTATAGACTCATGTTTTCGTTTTGGAAAATGATCAATTTGATTATGCTTTGGCATGCGCGTGTGGATGCTACACATGTCCATTTACAAAGCCGGTGCCTTTTTCGGACCAATTCTATCCAGCTTTTGTTGACGCAATTCTGGCTTGTTAAGCGCTTTGTCAATTCTATACTTCATTGTACTTACCCAAAATTCTTCGGACCAAATCCTGCAACGATTGTCTTGTAAAATATTAATACAAGGGTGCATAGGCTAGGTGTAATTGGATATTTTGTATTAATATATTCTCTTTGTTGGAAAAAAGTGTCGTGCAAATTACCCACTTCATGGCTTGTTTGGTTCGCATGATTCTAAGAACACATGAATAGAAAAACGTGCGTATCCTCGTCGACAACTATATTCAACTCATTGGAACTTCGAAACTGAGCCCTGTGTGTCCTTACTTTGTTACCTTCCAATCTCATATAATTTCAAGGATCTTCCCTTCATTTTCGCGGAAGCCTTGTGTCTGCTCCAACACATGCTCCTCATAAGATCAGCCTCCATTCTTGATCAAGCTCAAGACTAGTCTCCATACCCACTTAACATACTAGCAAACTTGGCCATTGAAGATCGAGTCATTTCAAACTTTCCATATTCTCTATTGAGAAGGATTCTCATATTATGGCAATGACGGGACAATTAAGTAAAAAAAAACACTTTGCCTGTTTGTTGGCCGTACAATTGTTTTCAAGAATTTAAGAGATGATGTCATAGTTAATGGAGGGCCAGAAGATGCCTCCACTTATCAGCCCTAGGAAATTGTCAATGCAACTATTAGTCCATAGAGATTGTCATTAATTACCAAAATCACACATGAGGGCACATGCACTTTCACTTCCTAATCGAAGAGAGGCACGTGGCTGTATCTGCTCCAATGGCCTGTAAATCCTCCTCACGGTGTGTGTGTGTGGTTGGGGGTGGGGGGGGGGGGGGGGGGCAGTTGCCCTCCACCCCCTCTCATTGACTATATTTTTTTGGTAGAACGGATGCATACTGGGAGGGTAGTTAGGCGCTGGTATTGTTGGTCGTTATTGCCTGCATAATATAATAACGAATAATCTAAGCGGATGGTGCTCCTCATAATCTTTGGTGTATTCCATGTCGAGGCCTATGAACTTGTCCTCCTCGCGTGCGAGCCAACGCTGGTACATGTCGAGAACGCGTTGCACTTCCGCAAGGTCGTTGGTGTACACCATCTCAATCTCCTTGCTGACATGAACATGGACGTTGAGCATCCGGGAGAAGTACTTGGCGTCATCCATAGCGACGACGTAGGGAAGAAGAAGAGACCAGAGCGACGAAGCGGATAAGACGAGAAGATGGATAAGGAAGAGAGATAAACAGGGGAGCCTATTAAGACATCTCTATGAGAGTATGGAACTTTGTCACGAGACTTTTTGCCACAAAAAATCCATTTTCTTGTAGTGAATGGACTTAAGCAAATTAATGGCAACGAGGTAGTCCAAGTCATCTTGTTATGGAACTATGGACAAGAGCCTAGCAAGTCAAACACCCTAGGGGGATCCCTAGATCTAAGTTTATGAAAATTGAGAAGATGGTCTATTTTTTATATTTCGTAAAGTCAATAGTTGTTTCCCAAAGAATTTTTTCGCAACATTTCTAGGCAATTGCCTCTTGCCAGCGTGGCAGGACACAGGTCGTTACGGGAGCACTTTGTAGCCATATCAATTCACAAGACTTTGCTAGGCGCCCCCACATTCTGTAACTTCTTGTAGTCCTTTTCACCTTAGCTACAAGTTTTTGCACATTTGGTGTTATTACCTAAAATAAAACTGTGACATGACTTAAAACTTGGAAAACCACGATCATGCAAGCACGTGGAAGAGAGTCACATCGAACTCATACCACACTTGCGGCATGCGTGTAGCTCGCATGATTTGCCACTGGATCTCGCAATGTACTACCGGGTACCAAAGTCCACGCAAGGAGCGATATCAAATTGATCCACCATACAATAGCCAGTCAAGGCTCAGCAGTCACAACTCTATGGTTGTTGGTTGGTACACATGGAATTATATCATGCACGGTGGGCATGGGTGAATGTATCACTACGCATATGTGTTGTCTCTTTTTTTAGAATGTGGTCATTTGACCGTCAACTACGTTGGTTCTCGGTTCAAAGTAAAAGCTGTCAGAATGAAGGATCGCTATGCTGCAATGGAAAATACAATTTCCCTTGTCTTTATCCCTCCCAGCTAGCCGTGGTTGCTCGAACCTCTATTGACCGTGTCAGAATGAACCGGGCCAACTAAATGCATCGTTTTTTTCATGACAACAAGAGTTGATGTTGTGTTATGTATTGAACCAGTTCAAAGCACGCTAGGAATCG
Organism: Poa pratensis; assembly: GCA_947311845.1. Lineage (NCBI taxonomy): Eukaryota > Viridiplantae > Streptophyta > Magnoliopsida > Poales > Poaceae > Poa > Poa pratensis. Next base: position 39,412,736 of record CAMZMU010000063.1, read on the forward strand.
CCTCTTTCATATGTAGTGGATGGTCTTAGGCATTGAACTAGAGCAATTGGAGTTTCAAAAGGACATTGTTAAAAGGTTAACCAAGGAAGGAGGGTTAAGAACGTCATCAAGTATGGAGAAGATAATTAATGACGTTCATGGAGGATCGTAGAACCACCCCTTTAGAATAGACATGAAATCAAGCTTAGCATTGTATCAGTAGATATAATAGTCAAGTGTTGTAGTTAGGAGACGTTGTATCTTATTACAAGTTGACATTTTTATTTTCTATATTTCAGATTATATAAGTGGCATGTGTGCTATATCTTTGCGGTTATATATGAATGTTTGCAATGTACCATTCACTGCTTCTGTTGTACTACTCTGTCTTATGCAACAGTGTTTTACTTTTAGGAGTGTTGTGATAAAGAACAACACAGTACAATATGTAGTTATGTTCATGGTCTCCTTATGCAAACAAAACATGCATAATGAGACCATGCACACAACTACATGTGGTAGTGTTATGTCGGTGAGGGGGCATAATGCTTCTTTGGAGAATTTTCTCCTAGTGCTCTGCTTGCGACCCCGTCCGATCTTGAGGGTGCAGTCATCACCGAGTTTGTGGCTTCAGTTGTGCAGATCGTGCCTGAGTTGCAGGACCCTTGTGGAGAATCATCTATGGTGGCGCCATCACCACACCCGTCTGAGCCCTGCCAGTTGTCCGCCTCTATGGATAGTGGATATATGGTTGCTTATGTCACTTCCTCATATTTGAATGACCAAGCTGATGAGGCATGTGTGTTGGCGCCTAGGTCAGAGGCTCTGTTTGGCAAAGAGGTTTGCAACTTGCTTGTCGATTTGGAGGCAGCTTGCCCTGGATATGGCAAGGAGATTGCTCACGTCTTGGCGGTCATGAAGGTGGAAAAGTCTCTCAGGAACTAGAGTAAAAGTTCGACGTCGCAAGGAAAGCTTCCACTTTTACCTGATTATTGGGCCCATTTGAGATTGTCGTGTTGTCTGTCCATGGTTGTTAGGTTTGGCGAGTTTGTTGGCGGTCGGGTAGTTGCTTGATTGTGGATGTTGCTTACTTTAGGTGTTGCTCTCTATGTTGTGTGGGCTTCTCCCTATGGTGTTGGTGTTCGTTGTATGTTTTTGTCCGATTTCCCCGCATATAAACCGGGCACGTTGTTCTTAATTAATGGATAAGGCCTTCACATTACTAATTCAACGTCTTTCAGTTAATCATGCACTAGTATTTTTCTCGTACTCCCTCCGACCCGAATTAATGGGCGCACCACCGTTTTAATTTTTTTTACAAAAACCCCCCCGTCAGTTTCCAATTCCAACCCGCAGCCACGCAACAGAGCAGAGCAGAGCACCACCCAGCGACGAAGACTTAGCTGCCAGTCCACGCCCATCCTCGCCGCCGGCGACACCCACAAATCCAGATCAAGAGAAGGCCGTCCTCGACCGGCGAGATGCAGATCGCTGTGGGCGCGCTCTCAGGCATGGTGGACGCGCTGCCAGGAAAGCTTGCGGAGCTGCTGCAGATCGCTGTACGCGCTGCTCTCCGGCGTCCGCGAGGACGTCAAGTTCTTTCAGGCCGAGCTGGGCACGCCGCGGTCATCCGCTGCGAGGCCGTCGACGACCCCGACGTCCAGACGAAGAGCTGGATCGGCCAGGTCCGCGAGCTCGCCTACGACATCGAGCCCGCAGCCGCCGCCACCGCGCACTTCCACCCCGTCCATGCCGCTGCCTCCTCCGTGCGCCAGAGCCAAATCGACACCCAGTCCCCGCTGCTCCACCCCTTCGTCGCCCGCCGCGGAGGCGGAGACACTCGTCGGCGGCGAGGACGATTCTTCCGCTCCCTCCCACGGTGGCCCCTCCTCCCGTCGACCTACGCGGGGTCTAGCGACGCCGAGCAAGGGCTGCTGCTCACGCGGGTTCACCTCGACGGGATACAACGCGCGCGATGTCGTCCGCGGCGCCGCTGCTCACGCCACCCGAGCCTGCATCGTGGCTGCCGGCGGGAGGGGGAGGGGGAATTTGAGGCCGCACGTGGCCGGCCTCTCCGATTTGAGAAGGAAGGTCCCGGATCTGGGGGGCGGTGGTTGGGGCGGTGCAGACTATTCGGCGGAGCGGCTGGTGGTGGTGGTCGGGGCCGGGAGGGGCGGAGCAGACGGCCGGGAGGCGGCGCGGTACGGTGGTGGGAGGACCTTTGACTTTCAGGTGAAAAACTGCAGGGATTTGTTTGCAAAAACGCCACCGCGCCCATTAATTCGGGTCGGAGGGAGTATTTTTTTTTGCGGGTAGGTATTGATATTTCTTCTAATACGAAGTTGGTCAAACTCTAGCAGATTCAAAGTAAAAAGAGGGGGTGGTACCTGGAAGAGTCACATCCAGCTCCTGCATGCGTCACAGACGTAGCACGCAGGAATTGCCGCTGGATCTGGCTCTGTACCACCGGCCACCGAAGTCAGTCCATGCAAGGAGCCGCCGCGTATGATCAATTCGAGGCGCCACATCACACTGGTCAGTCACACCTCACTCAGCAGTTGGCCGATACGGTGGACATGGTGACGGTATCACTAGCCCTACGCGCGCGCAACGGAAGCGATGGATGGACGGGATCGTGGTCGTCTCCGGTCTTTCCTCGCTGCCGTGGCCGCGTCTTGGCCAACTCGTCGCGTACGTACGCACAACTACGTCTTCCTCGCGTGAGCCGCGCGCTCGCCTTTCACCGTGCTGCGCCCGCCCCAAAGCTGTCAGCACGCCGTACGTCCGTCCGACGACGCGAGGCGAGACCCGTCGGCGCGTGCGTGATCGAGACGGTACTCCACCCCACCCCACCCCACGTTCTTCTCCACGCCACACCGTAGTACGGCGGCGCGTCAGGCCGGCCGCCGTACCCGTAGTCCACAGGCCACAGCCACGTACCGGTACCACCACGGCGACCACGCCTCAGCGGCTGACGTGCCTGCCCAGTGGGGATCCACATCGACCCGGAAAAGAGAAGCAACGCAAGCACGAGAGAGCCGGAATCATGGCTGCTGCCTTCTCCCCTCGAAAGCTCGGCATCTTTCCCCCAGCAGGCCAAGCCCTGCCCTGCAAAGAGAGAGAGAAGTGAGAAGGCGCGCGCCGGCAAAAGGCGCCGGCCGACTGTGAGAGTGCCCACCCTCCCGCCGTATCCGTATCATTGCCCTCTACTCTGCTACCCAGGACCAGCCTACTACGCTCTGTATTCTGCACCACCACCTCGCTACTTCTACAATACCGCGCGCCGCTGAGGCTGTTCCGGCCCGGCACTCCACCACGCCTCCCTCCCTCCCCCTCCGCGCGTGCTCCCGGGCCTAGCTAGCTCGCCTTCTCCACCGCTTTGCCTTTTATCAGGGCGCCCTCTCCTCCCCCCTGGCGTCGAGCACTTGGCACTTGCTAACTCGCGCCTCCCTTTTATACTCCGGCACTTGGGCCGGCTTCTCTTTGCCGTCCTTCCCGGAGACATTGCTGGTTGTGCCACTGTGTGTGTGTGGCGCTCCATCCATTCCCTGCTGGCTGGCTGCTGGACAAGGTAGGCTCCTGTTCTTGCTCTGTTTCACACACGCATTTCTCCGCCGGCCGATTGGTTCTTCCGAAATGTTTCTTGGTACTACTCGCAATAGCTTAGCTTGTCGCTGGTAGTGAATGATTTCTAGCTCTGCTCTTGGAGTTGCCATCCGGCGGCATTGCCGTTCTTGGGGCGGATTAATCACCTCGGCGTTCTTGTTCTTGTTTTTATGAACTGAACCGCATGCCTCACCTGGGGAAAGGGCCAATGCTAGTAGTGATCCTAGACAGCGGGGGCCATTCTCGCTTCACATGGTCGATTGTTCCCACGCCATGCCCGAGGCCGCCGCGAGCTCCCAGCAGCCGAGGCATTCCGTCGAGCATCTACCTAGCTACCTACCCCTGTATAGCAAGATTCTTGGTGCCATTTCACTCTGCGACTAGCTCTAGCCCCGGTCGGCATGCGCAACCCAGGCAGCGTGGCGTGAAAACGCAAAAGCCGCCTGGTTTCTCGGGAAAGGGTGGTGGGGTTCCAGCCACGGGGACCCCGACCTCCCTCTAGATTGGCTAGCTCGTCGTTCCAAATGCGTTTTTTGGGGGCCTTCTTGTTCCCCTTTTGCGTGCTCACCACCTGCTCCCTTGCCTGCTCACACACATTGACATTGACAGACATCCTCTGCTTCTCTTGCCATGGCGTGCAGGCACTCTGGTTTCTGTGAAGCTTTGATTGATTGATTGATCAGTGGCGATGCTCGGTTAAGCTGCTCGCTTACCACTTGCTCATCCAGCTCGAGCTCGATCCAGCAGCGGTTCTTTTAGCTTCGCGGCCGTTTGGATTTCCGTTGATGGCGGCCTCGCAGGAGAAGCAGCAGCCGACGTTCGGCGTCCTTAGGAATGCCGCCGCGCTGCTCGACGAAATGCAGCTCATGGGGGAAGCGCAGGGCGGGAAGAAGGTGATCAACTCGGAGCTGTGGCACGCCTGCGCCGGGCCGCTGGTGTGCCTGCCGCAGCGGGGCAGCCTCGTCTACTACTTCCCCCAGGGCCACAGCGAGCAGGTCCTGAATCCCACCGCTTCATGGACCGTTCTGTTCATCTTGTTAGATTACTTGACTTTGATATGCTACATGGATTGCTGAACTTTCTTTTTCATCCGGCAGGTCGCGGCGACGACCAAGAAGATACCCAATTCTCGCATCCCCAACTACCCGAATCTGCCGTCCCAGCTGCTGTGCCAAGTCCACAGCATCACCATGCATGTAAGTGTATATAGTTCAAGTTCAGGTTCAGATGTAGGGGTGGCCCGATGCATTTACATATTCCTGATGAATGCTTGCCTTCCTCAGGCTGACAAGGACACTGATGAGGTCTATGCACAGATGACTCTTCAGCCAGTAAATTCTGTAAGTAAATCCTTGCTGCAGGAAATTGAGCTACCGAAGAAATTCAGAGCATGATGAACTGCATTTTTTCTTCTGATTGTTTAAAAGTGTGAAAATGTTGCCTGATTTGAACATCCTGTCAATTCTAGGAAACTGATGTGTTCCCGATTCCGTCTCTCGGTAGCTATACCAAAAGCAAGCATCCTGCAGAGTATTTCTGCAAGAATTTGACCGCGAGCGATACGAGCACACATGGCGGTTTCTCGGTGCCACGGAGAGCTGCGGAGAAGCTGTTCCCGCAACTGGTATCACTCTTTTGTCCACATTTCCTATTGCTTGGTTGTTCTATCTGAAATGTGAGGGCTTGTTTGATTCAAAGGAACTTCATAGGATTCTTCTAGGAATTTATCCTATAGGAATTTTTCCTTTGCTAGTGGTTTGATTCATAGGATTAGTTCCTATAGGAATTTTTCCCATAGGAATCTTTGTACTACTTCCTATAGGAATTCTAACATCCACTCTGAATGTTGAAGCTCACAGGTTATGTTTTGAGCCATGCAGGATTACTCGATGCAGCCTCCTAACCAGGAGCTTATCGTGCGAGATTTGCATGATAACATGTGGACATTCCGTCACATTTATCGTGGTAGGGTCGATTACTGTTTGACTTGCTCTTATCTTTTTTTTTTCAAGGATACATAATGTTAGGTTTCCTGGGTCTCCATCTTCTAATATATTTTTCTCATTTTCTGGTCCTTACAGGACAGCCAAAGCGACATCTTCTAACAACTGGATGGAGTCTCTTTGTTGGTGCAAAACGGCTTAAAGCAGGGGATTCTGTTTTATTTATCAGGTATATGGGCCCAAATTGCACATATACTAGTATGCCTGTTTAGGATCTTAACCAGATGCACCCTGCACAACTATATCTAAAAAGCCTGTTTAGGATCTTAACCAGATGCACCCTGCACAACTATATCTAAAAAGATTTAGCCTTGTGGATTTTCTATAACTCTCTAGTTATTTGATGGAGTGAACCATGTGGATTTTATGGAGAATTGGACATACTTCCTGCATTCAAACGTCATCCTGCCTAGGGGATACAAAAAAGTTGTTAATGTAGAATCAGTCTCGAATTATTTCAATGTTTTTCAGTTGTAAAAAAGGGTGCACTTTTATCCACTACTTATGGTTTTGCTAGTATCTGTTTACCTCTATATCGAGTATAGATATATCCAACTTGCTGAAATTCAAAATTTCATGCAGCGGTCACTGTATAGTGTAAATCCAATATATGCATAACGAACTTGCTGAATTCAAAATTTCATACAGCGGTGACTTTAAATTACATACAAATTTTAAGCTAGTTCTTGTCAAATAGATGATAATTGCCTAATTGGTGCTATACTGCTCTTGACACAAACAGCAAACCTTTACTCTACCAGTCTGAAACAGCAAAATACCCTGGAGGTTTCCATTCCTGTGAATATGTGTTAATGAAAGTGCCCATTCCTGACAAAAGTTTACTGGTTTCAGGGATGAGAAGTCACAACTCCTTGTGGGTGTTAGGCGGGCAACTAGTCAGCAAACACCATTGTCATCTTCAGTTCTGTCCACCGACAGTATGCATATCGGTGTTCTTGCTGCTGCAGCTCATGCGGCATCAAGCGGTAGCTCATTTACTATCTACTATAATCCCAGGTTTGGAACTTAATCCTTTTACACGCCAGTTCATATAGTTTTGTGGTGCCATAGCTAACGTACTTAAAATTTCTTCAGGACGAGCCCGTCGCCGTTTGTTGTTCCAGTAGCAAGATACAATAAGGCCAACTATGTCCAACAATCTGTTGGCATGAGAATGGCTATGATGTTTGAGACAGAGGAGTCAAGCAAACGAAGGTTCTTTCACTAACTAGAGCTAAATGCTGTCATTTATTTCTGATTTTTATTCGATGCTCTGTATTCTTGTCCATAAAATGTAACTGATTTATGAAGTCAATAATATACTATTATGCTTTCAAGTTAAAAAATTGTTCTGTAAAGCTTTCCTACTTTCATCTTTGGAGTGATAGAGTATTAAAAAATAATGTATGAAGAACATGTAAAGCGACCTCCAAAAGAGTGATAGAGTAGAGTATTAGAAAATTATGCAATGTTCCATTAAGTTGGAATGCTTAGCATCATTTTTCAATCTGTTTTGTCAGTGAATTTCTTTTGCAACATACTATAAACAAATTGTTCATTGCTACAGGTACACTGGCACAATTGTGGGGGTTAGCGACTCTGATCCCATGAGATGGCCCAACTCCAAATGGCGCAACTTGCAGGTGCCTTGCTTTCCTGATAAAACTTCCTTTCTAATTTAATTGTATTCCTGAAAAATAAACTTGCATAAATCTGTGTATTGTCATGTGGTCATGCTTATATAGTTTGGATTACCAGATTGAATGGGATGAACATGGATATGGGGAAAGACCTGACCGTGTGAGCATATGGGATATTGAAACTCCGGAGAACACTCTAGTGTTCCCTTCTGCAGCACTGACTTCAAAGCGACAATGCCTGCCTGGTTATGGAGGTACTTCTCAACCATGCTACAAAAACTTGTAGGCGCATGTCGTAAGTCAAAATAATTTTAACTCATTTATTACTTGCAGTACCTGGGTTAGAAATTGGAGCTGCAAATATGTCACCATTTCAGCGGGCACCAGGAAATCCATATGGTAACTTGCAGCACATGCCAGCAGTTGGATCAGAATTGGCTATGATGATGTTTCTCAATCAATCTGGCCAAAACCTTGGGACTCCAGTTAGCTGCCACCAATCCTCTTATTCTAGTATTATTCAAAATGTGAAGCAAAACTACATGCCTCCTTCAATATTTGATAATTCCACTGGTGCAATAAAGCCTGAGAGCATGCCTTCAAGTGAAGCCCAGCAGCAGTTTCATGCTACTAAGACTAAGATGCAGAGAGGTGACCTGGAAAGCTGTGAAGTTCAACCGGTCACTGATTCAATATCTGCGTCGGAGTTGAATGTTTCGGCAAGACAGACAAGACAAACAGATTCATACCCAAGTCAGATCATTTCAGATCAGCATGGCAAGGGTGAGCCTAGAGCAAAGACTCGTAAGAGCAAGAAAGGCTCGTCTCGCAAGGCCATTTCAGAGAACTCTGAACTTTCTTCAGCACCTTCACGGGTTTGTGATGACCAGCAGCATGGTTTAGAAGGAAAACTGCTTGATGGTGCACATGTTAACCGTGGTAATAATGAGGATTCATCTGGTGCACTTACCAATGGTAATCTTTCTGTGCAGCTGCAAGGTCAGCTGGTCGAACAAAATGGACTGCTGTCACCACCGAAGTTAGGATCATCAATATCACCTGATGGAGGGAAGTCAGTCAACTCATTTCCCAACCAAGGATGCTTTTCACAGTTCTTCGATGGTCTAGATTGGATGATTCAGCCTTCATATTACCAAGACTCCAACGGCATGCAGTCAGTCAGTACATCAGAGAACATTTTCAGTGCATCTGCTGATATACCTTCCTCAATAAATACTGATACATTGGAGACTTTCCAGAACTCTTGCCTCTCAGACTGCTTTCCCAATTCCATACAAGACTTCATCGGCAGCCCAGATTTGAATTCACTAACATTTCTGTCACCTGAGATGCAAAATTTGGATGTCCACCAGGACGGCAGCAACTTACCGAGCACATCCAACTCATATGTACAAATGAGCTTCTCTGAAGATACTGGAGCTCAGATGGAGTCTGTTCAGAGAAGCATGAATAACACCTCATGCTCTCAACCACAGACTACCGATGGCTTTGATTTGGGGATGTACTCAAGGTTGCCAAGTTTAAAAGAGTCTCAAGTTTTGTCTCTGCCAGAGATCCATAACAGTTCCAGGGGTACATCAGTTTGCAGTATGGATGCGACGGAGTACAGCATTGACCGAAGCGCAAAGCCGATGAAACCGCCGGTGCGGACATACACAAAGGTATGCTTCAATACTACCCACAAAGAAGGCAACATTTTCTGCGAGTTCTCTGATAATGAAGATAACTTGACACTTTTGCTTATGCTCTTGTTATCTAACCTGTGTCAAACAGGTTCAGAAGCTAGGATCTGTCGGAAGATCTATAGATGTGACACGGTACAGAGATTACCGTGAACTGAGATCAGCCATTGCATCCATGTTCGGGCTCCAGGGAAAACTTGAGCATCCTGCTAGCTCAGATTGGAAGCTCGTGTACGTCGACTACGAAAACGATGTCCTTCTAGTCGGCGATGATCCATGGGAGTAAGTGTTGTCATATTTACATAGCTTAGTTTGCAACACATAGCACGTTCTTCCCCTTTGAGTCCATCCATGTACATGTATATTATCTCTTCACTCATTCGCTCACTCTCTGTACTGTGCTTCTCTCTATCTTTGCAGAGAATTCATCAACTGTGTCCGATGCATCCGGATCTTATCGCCTTCAGAAGTACAGCAGATGAGTGAGAGCGGCATGCATGTCTTGACTGACTGCATTCAAACAGACCAGTAGGATTCTGCAAATCAAAATAAAGCAGTGCAAGGCTTAAGCTAGAGGTTTCTTTTGAACACAGTGCCTCAGTTAACCGTAGGCTGATTTACTGACAGTGTATTTGGTGGAGAGATTTACCAGTGTTTTGTGTTGTCTTGGCCTCCTTGAGAGAAAAAGAGAGAAGGGTTTCATGTTTCCCAAAAGGACACAATGCTGAAGAATCACAAGTAGTTTGCTGATGAGTTTTAGTCTGCTAATATCTGAATTAATTCCAATGTAAATGTAAGAGCTGTTGAATCTGGTTTGTCAAACTGTAAACTTGACTGATGCAGTTCTTGTTTAGCAATGACTCACCTGTACTCCTCTAATTTTTAGCTATCTCTCAGTTGCTCCGGTACATAGCCCAGTTACTTTCGGGTAAGTTTTCTCAGAAATCTGTACATAACAATCTAGGTTCCAAACATTGTCTTTCTGGATATGGATCTGGAAGCACATTCTCTGTCGATTCCTATGTCGTTTTCAGCATAAAAATTGCAGGAAGATCTGGAATGTTTTTGTTCCCAAAACTGGTCAAGCAGAGCAGGTTTAACCGTTTAAGGTTCAGCAGCCTTCCTGTTCGGCTCTGCTTGCCATAATAATACAAGCACAGCAACCCAGACGGACCAAAAGCTCGAGCCAGAAACGGGAACCGAAATCCAAACCCGCAGCGAGCGACCGCCAAGATAGGGACCGAGACCCCAGCCGCGGCGGCCGCCGCCGCCGGAGACGGCGAGGCCGCGCGGAAGCGTCCCGGCGGCGAGGATGCGCCCGCGGCCGCCGACGGAAAGCGCCGCCGCGCGGAGAACCCTTCCTCCGGCTCCCGCGATCGCCACAACCACCAGCAGAAGCATGGCCGGAAGCCGGGGGACGGAGGGGGCAAGGATGGGGGGAAGAAGGAGCGGATGCGGGCGTCGCACATCCTGATCAAGCACGAGGGGTCCCGGCGCAAGGCCTCGTGGCGGGACCCCGAGGGCGTCGCCATCTCCGCCACCACCCGCGACGACGCCGCCGACCTCGCCCGCGCCCTGCGTGACCAGATCGTCGCCGGGGAGCTCAAGTTCGAGGCCGCGGCCACCGACAACTCCGACTGCAACTCCGCCAAGCGCGGCGGCGACCTCGGTCAGTGCTCCTTTCTGCCCTCCCTCCTGGCCAATTTGGTATTATGTTTGTATGGATTTCCTTCTGGGTGTGGAAAATTTGGCGCTGTGTGTGTGCCTGTGTGGTAAGTTGTTATGTAGAATGTTGATCAGAATTCCAAAAACTGAACTTGTAAAGTAGATAATTTAGGGATGTGGCCAGTGGCATACTGCCTCACAGAAGTGTTAAATCTGACATCTGCAGTATGATTCAGGCAAGAAACATCATACTCCATAAGAGCAGCCAGTTATTGTTAACTAGGAGTTGCATCAATTGCGCGCGAAAATGCATGAAGATCAGATGTTTCCTCTTGAAGGTGGTTCGTTGTCGGTACCATGTCTGTCGTGTTCCGACTGACCAATTAATCTCTCCCTGTTACCGCTATAAACAAAATTGTGCCCTTTAAACTTTCAGTACTTAGGTATGTAGTTATATCCACTAGAACAGACAACGGGCGCGGTAACCAACTTGGAATGATTTTTCCAGTTAGATCTGTAATTTGCTCTTTCTATAATTATTGTTAATAAATGTGTTTTCATGTTTTCTCTGACTTTTTATGGCCTGTAACTATCAGTAAAACCTGGTGCACACTTTGTGTATGTTTAATTCCTATCTCCAGTCTGCATCTTCAGCCCATTATAGACGGTCATTTTTCTTCTTAGACTTCTACCAGGCACTAACGCACAGTGGCATTGTTGTAAACAAGCACGACCAGGCAGCAGTCAATCACTCTGTGGCGCGCCTAAATTTCGCCTTACACAGCAGTTGAACCATGGTGGGCGGGTTGGCGCTGGCACATCCCTCACCAACCGAGTGATGTTTCTCAAATATGTTCTAACTTTGTTGAAATATTTGCATTACATGAGCCTGTGTAAGCACTAAAATCATAAATATAGCACAGAACACTATTGTTTCTTGCTGGTGTAAGCATGCTTTCTAGTGTCCTTAACCAAATGCATCTTGCATTGCTAAGGAGCTAAATATGAATTTCTCTAGGCTATTAGGGCATGTACAATGGTTATATCTTAGCGTTGCCATGTAGGATAGTAGCTGAGATCATGTCTTCTCTTAGCTATGAGATCATCTCTTAGACAATATGTCTCACCAAAAATTTAGGGATATCTAGTTATTAGAGATGAGACTAAAAAATAAGCATTGTACATCATGTTTTATCGTCATATCTCAATTATGTGGCGAGTCTATGATAAGACTGTCTTATCAACCATTGTACATGCCCTTATGTAGATAATCCCTGCATTAAAATGCTATCATACTTAGGGGATACACAATCATTACTCTGGAATCAGTTTTTGCCTTAAATATTACAATATTTGGATGCTATAATGAAGGAATGCCATCTGCATTATTTCGTTGCTTATTGCCTTCTTCGCTACAAACTTGCCGTCTTTCCACTAGTTAATTATCTTGTTGTACCCATGATGCTTGAATTCATTCACCCTGTTTATGATCAAACTAAACTTTTTTGCTCTTATGGTTTATGGCTGTAGGTCCATTCGAGAAGGGGAAGATGCAGAAGCCTTTTGAGAAGGCAGTCATCGCTCTGAAAGTGGGGGAGATGAGCGATGTGGTCGATACGGACAGCGGAGTGCATATCATCTTGCGGACTGGATGATCGCCTCGGCGGAAGCTCTGTCGATCCATATACGCCTGAAATGTTACGCATTCTCTTAAGAGGAGACTTTTTTTTTCTTGCTTCCGTTGTAACTTTGCTGGAGGTCTTCTGCTTTGGAATGGTGTTGTATGCCAGGATTAGGCGTTGGTGGTTGCTTGTGTGATATCTCTGTTGTGTCTCCAGGATGTTACATTTTTCAGACAAAAATCTGTTTGCGACACTGGCAGTGAGCTGCGGCGTCTCCTGTTATGGCAATCCATATGCAGAAAGGCTGTAGCGCTAAATGAAAATTCAGAATGCTGATGATGCTAAGAAACTAGTAACACCCTCTAAGGCCTCGTTTGGTACAAGCGGGTGGGTCGGGATTTGAAGGGAAAATCTGCTAGGGGGTTAAAATCATTAGAATTCCCTGCAGGCCCGTTTAGCGCACGTGGGTGGAGCTGGGCCAACCCGGCCGAATCGCTCCAAACCCTCTCGATCCACGCGGGTTGTAGGCCTCTAGCGACGGCTCGCGGATTGACTTGGCACGAAGCTAGGTGGGAAAACTGGGGATGGGTGAAGGCAAGGGATTCACCTTATCCCGACAAATCCCCGATCTCTTCGGGGGTGATAATACCTCCATACCAAACGAGGCCTAAGGCATCACGTGGAGGGTGCTAACTAGAAACATTGCGGAAGGCCTAAAAACCAGCCGCGCCACTGCCCCCACATTCCCACCTGGCCGCTCTCGTCATGAATTCTTCTACAAATAGGATTACTCTTGTAATTGTTTAATACTCCATCCGCTCCGAATTATAAGATGTTTTGGAAATTTCTATGGACTAAATGAGTGAATCTACAAACCAAAATGTGTCAAGATACATACGATTTGGGAAAAACCTAAAACATTAGGAAAAACCTAAAACATTTTATATGTCAGAAATAGGATTATAATTGATCTTGTAGTTATTCACAGTAGGTAAAATCTAATATTTTACCACAATCTCATTCACATCAAACTTAACACGCGCCGCTCTTCAATAGTAATAGGCCATCAGAAAAGAAGGTCAGGCGGTCGGCGAGACGACAAAAGGTGCTCCATCATATCAAATCTCACACGGAAAGGACATGCACCGGAGATGGCCAGTGGCGGAGCAACATTGTGGTCGTCAAAGGTGGCCGTGGCCGCGCAAGCCCAAATTAATTTCCTCCTTTTTGTATGACTATAAATGGCCACCCCTAGAAGTCATTGCCTCATGTTTAGCTTCTTTTTTTTTTTTTTTTTTGAAAGAGAGGAGTACAAATTTGCGTACAATCAGAGGAACCCAACAGAAAGTACAGACGCAAATTCATACAGAAGGAACTCAGCAGAGAGCACAACAGCAGCGAAACACTGCTGAACCACCAGAACTCCACTTCGCCGACGATCGCCGGAGGAGCAGAGAACAAACCTCCTGCCAACCGGAAGAGGGAATACCTTCAACATTGAAGACGACCGCAAAAGCCACTCGACGCAAGCGACGAGATCTTGTCGATGAAGAAGCACGGCCAAGCCGTCCGCACGTCCAGCACCAGCACCACCTGCCGCCGGAGCGGCCAAGCCGTGCCAGAACCACCACCTTCGCGCCCTCCAACCCTGCGCTCGAGCCAAGCACCAAACCTCTCCGCTCCAGAGCTTCACCTCCCAGAGCCTCCTCCCCTCACCTCCACGGTCGGCCGGAGAAGACACGAAGAGACGGAGCGCCAGAACCGCCATTAGCAAGCAAGCCACCACTGCAGCTCCACCCCTCGCCACCACGGCCGGCCAGGGGAGCCAGAGGTGCACGCCAGCATCACCTGCTCCAACAAAACCCCCAGAGCTCCACGGAGAGGACGGAGCAGGCCTCACCGCCGCGAAGACGGAGCCAGGGTACAAAAAGGCCAGAGGCAGGTCCTCACCTTCGCCGCGACGACCACGCCCGAGCCACAAAGACTCGCCAGATCCGCAGATCGACGAGTACCAAACGCCAGGAACTCGCCGACGCCGTCCCGCAGGACGCCGCCGAGGTGGAGAACGAGACCCAGCACCATTATTCCGACGCGCCGCCGCAGCTACCACCTCTCCGGCGCCGCCCAGAACCCCTACCCTACTATTTACACGCCTCCGGCACGGATCCGGGGTCTCCCCACCCTCCCACCGCCGCAACGGCGGCCGGAGAGGGAGGAGACCCGCGAATCGGCCGTCGGCGGCACGAGGGAGGAAGAGAAGAGCCCTTTCGCCGCTCTCGAACAGTAACGAGAGGAGGGGAAAGTGAGAGCGCTTTTCTCGTTTTTTCATGTTTAGCTTCTACTCCCTCCGTACTTATAGAAAAGAGTATCAATATGTATGATATCAAATTGATATATTTTAAAACTTCATTTCAAAACGAATCTATTGATACCAATTTAATGTCTTGAATGTTGGCATATTTTCTAATAAAGTTGGTTAAAATTTAATAAATTTGACTGACCACAAAAGGTAGAAGTACATTTATTCGCGGACGGATGGAGTAGGCTTCAGCTTATACTTTTGTCAAGCTCCGCCACTAGGGGTGACTAAGTTGCCTAAAGCAATGTGGGTTGTGAAAAACCTACGGCGGTCAATCAACCAAAGAAACAAAAGTCATTGACATTGAAAAATTCTTCAAAGTCGATGTTGCAAAAGCAACGTCCTGCAAATGTCAAAGGCTATTGAATATGCTGATAGTTTTCCCGTCAAGGCGAGACACATGTGCGTCTATGGAGAGTGGGTTTAACACTACCGAAGCAAGAAACAAGTGCGTCAAGGTAAGCTCGGAGAGTGCTACGCTAGAAAGACACGGTTGAAGACAAAGAAATAGAGAAGGGGAGGCGGGAACGAGCTTTACCCAGGCCAGGGGCGGACCCACGTTGTACCACCAGGGTGCCATGGACACCGGGTGCAAGGTCATTTGCTTGGTATTTTTCGTATGTGGTATAGTGTGTGACACCCCATTTTTTAGCAAAAAATGTGTGTGATCTTAAGAGTGGACACCCGGTAATTTTCTTCTTCTGTAAAGCAAGAAACAGCGCAAAAGATTGACCAACATTTTCTCTCTCGCTCGCTGCCCTCCATCAGTCGATGCCGGCATGCCGCAAGCACGGGAGCGAGAAGATCGGCTTATCATGGATGGTTATCTCGTCCGAAACTATAACGCATGGGTCATCATCGTCATCTTTTCGCCCCTCCATCAACAGCTTGAGAACCTCCAGGTGTGGGATCTGCTCCAAGATCCTACGCACGACGGCGTGAGAGAGTGGAGGAGTATGTTAGCTGCTTCTCACTCCGTTTTTTAATATAAAATGTTTTAGAATTTGTCCACATGCACATGTACACAAATGTAGGTAGACATGTTTTAGTATGTATATTCACTCACTTTAGTATATATCTAGACGACATGTGAAACACCTAAGGGGCCGTTTGATTCAAAGCAATATGGTAGGATTTTTGGAGGATCGATTCCTATAGGAAGTTTTCCTATTGAGGTTGAATCACATAGGAATTATTCCTATACGAATCTTGTAGTGCAAATCCTATAGGAAAAAACCATGAGCTCCAACCTCTTGGAAAAATTCCTTCACACAATCAAACACAATCTCTATTCCCATAGTATTCAATTAGACATACCACTCCAATCCTTTAGATTTCCTATTCCTACACTTTTCCTGTCATATGAATCAAATAAGCCCTAAAACATCTTATATTAAAAAATTGAGGGAGTAGATCAGACCACCGTGTGCTAGACTGCTAGCCGCGCCAGCGCTGCTAGTTGCGCTTGCGCCTACTGCGACCCCGATATGCACTAAAAAATGGGGGTCACGAGTAGAGAATGGTGTTGAAAAGGGACACGGTGTTTTGACACATAGGTCTAGATACACCCATTAAGAAAATATTTTTTAAATGCATTTAGAAATGTCAAAAAAAAATTCAAACAAAAATTTGGGGTATACATACAAACACTTTATGTTCGCACACAAAGTTTCACGAAAAAATGATATTTTTTGTGTCCTGTGTAAAAAGACAAAAAAATATCTCATGAAAAGTCATTTTGTAGCACTAAAATTTGTCTTTTTTTCATGAAACTTTTTGTGCCAACATAGAATGTTCAGATATACACCCAAAAATTTTGTTTGAATTTTTTTGACATTTTAGAATACAATTTTTTATGAAACTTTTTGTGCCAACATATAATGTTCAGGTATACACCTGAAAATTTTGTTTGAATTGTTTTTAAATTTTAGAATACATTTTTTGAACAGTGGGTGTATCTATACCTATGACCCGAAACAAATTTCCCGTTGAAAAGAGGTTATTTATTCCAGGGAATTTCGCTGGACGATCACATCAACGACGGCTGACTGAATGACCCGTCCACCTCTCCCCGCGTCGTCCCCCGCGTGGGCGACTCGGGCGAAAAACCCTAGCCGCCGCAGCCCGCGTTCCCCTCCCCCTCCTCTGCCGTCATCGGTGGTCACCGCCGGGCAAGGCCCGAGTTGGTGACAATGATGGCGGGGGGATCTCCTCCCTCTCGCGGATCACGATGGACGTGGGCTACCCTGGTGCATGCGGGAGCGGCCCTCAGCCCGGGCTGCGACGGCGTCTGGCGTAGTGCGGTGGTGGGAGTCGACGACAGGAGGAGGTGGTTCGGCCGGGATTCTGGCCGCAGCGGTGCGGATCGGGTCCGATCTGGATCCAGAGGGCTTCTTCCAGTTTTTTGGCGGCGCGGGGTCGGCTGGGAGGTCCTCCTCTTGGGCAGATCAGCTACCTGGGGCTGCTGCCTCGGTGGTGTGGCGGCGTGGGTTCGATCCCGGCAAGGTGCAGCTGGAGGTGGCTTCGGCTACCCCGGAAGCCTTTCGCGATGGATCTTGGGAGGTTGTGGTGGTCGGCGGGGAAAGCCGAGCCCCGATGGAGCCGATGACGACGGCGCCCACGGGCGTCGTTACCTTCGTGAAGGCGTCCTCGCAGCGACTGCTAGCCTCCCGCCCTGGTGCTCTGGGGGATACCCTAGACATGGGTCTGCCAGATCGGACGATGACGGCGCTCATGCACGTTGTTTGGTGCCATGACGGCGTTGATGGCAGGCCTGACAAAGTTTCTGCATTGATCTCTCGAGAAGACGGTTTGGCGGATGTCGGCGGCAGGACTGCTCGACCGGTTTGTGCTCCCGTTCGCCGTCGGGTGGCTTGGTGGAGTCAACCGGTTTAGTTGATGTGCGTTGGTGAGTCAGGTTAGGGCACAACGGCTCCGATAATGACCATCCCCTTCATCAAGTCTGTAGGTTTGTAGGGTGGCTTCCGGTTGATCCTTGTAACTCTTTATAAGGCGTCGTGGTTTTAT
This sequence comes from Poa pratensis, assembly GCA_947311845.1. NCBI lineage: Eukaryota > Viridiplantae > Streptophyta > Magnoliopsida > Poales > Poaceae > Poa > Poa pratensis. Next base: position 39,430,340 of record CAMZMU010000063.1, read on the forward strand.
TTTTATTATTAATAAAAAACTGGTTGTGTGCATCATTTTGATGCAGAGTCCAGGGTAGAACCTCCTTTTCTAAAAAAAACATCAACGACGGCAGTTTCGCGTATTAATTCTGTATATACGGACAAACATACGAGTAGGATCTGTGTGAGGATAGACCAACATAATTTAATATGGATTGGCAACTAGTAGTGGAAACACCATGTTACCCTTTTAAGTTTTTATAGGGATGTGCGAAGCAGACATCGAGGAATAATTACTTATTGACACTTTTCTTGATAGTTTCCTTTTAATTTCACATAAACTTGAGAGTCTGTCATATATTTTCTAGACACCAAACATTGTACTAATATAATTAGATATTTGAGGATATATATGAAAAGATATTAAAGCATTATAATACAATGCACTGTAATGAGATACTTTGGTTTTATTATATTTAATTTGAGATGCCTTGTAACAAAATATTTATATAACACCTCAAACAAAAAAAATTAGCATTTGTTTACAAAATACAATTATGACAACAATGTACATTATTGCGCAAGAGCTAGCATGACTACATACTTAATGTTACTAGTTATACATAACATAATAATAATTAATATAGTATACAAAATTATCTTTATTGATAAGAATAACATATGTATAATGGTTGGACTAATTATGAGGCAGGAAAATTCAATATAAATAAAGAGTGAGTTCAACTCCTAATTCATCACCATGACAGAGCGTGCCGGACTGACAAAAGATGCATTCTCACTCATGACTCTAAGGCCCTATTCGGGGCATATGTATGGAGAACAGAGAACTATGTAAGCATATAGTAATGTAAAAACACAGTTGGTGCAAAAATACAGGATTTAGAACGGTTTGAGCAATTTTTTCAGCTTGCCCGTTGACTCCTCCCAGAACCACTTGCCACTGGCAACCCTGCCATATATGCCCACCAACTCAAGCAATTTGTCATGGCTCACTCGGTCCTGCATGATGGGCTCGAATCTGGCCTCCGTAACAATCTCACTTCGGTTGGTGCTCTTGAATTGCAGTCGTTGCATTCTTTATAGCAGGAGGTCACCCCAATTGGTGTAGATCTACGCCTTATGGATTTATCACAACTTTGTGTTAATTAAAACGCGTTGAAGGTAATCACCACATCATGGTGTAGACCTCTCAGTCGTGAATAAAATTATTTCGTTGTCATAATGTAACCCATAAGTTGTGTGCAAAATTGAAGGTAGTCACTATATCAGAATTAATATACCTCGTTATAACGGTGGATAATTTCACTACCTTACATTTTCCATATTTTGTAAGCAAACTCCATATTCTATGCGAATAATGGAAACACCATATTGACTTGCAATAGTATTACCGACGTAATACAAAAAAAATAAAAAGGTATACATACCTATGCAATTTAAGAACACTTGAGCATCTCATACAGTTACATGATATAAAATGATGCATAATTAATTATTATGAAATTCCGCACGACCTGAGGGTCTATCATTTATATTTTACTAGTAAGAAAACCCTTATAGTAGACCAACTATCAGTGGCATTTTTTTTACAACACGCCATTGATAATACCCACTCGAAATCGTGTATCAGAACCATTTGGACAGGCCTGACACGCCACTTGTACGTGGGATCTGTGTGCCCACCCACGGCGAAAAGTATCGGTGGCCTGTCTTGTTAGTGGGACGCTGCTATTCTGCTAAGCATCTTACATCGGTAATGTGTCTGGCCTACACACAACTTGTAGTCGACATGGTGGTTTGCGCTGACAGCGTACGCCACAAGATTCCAAACGACTTTAGAGCATCTCCAATAGTTTGGTAAAATTAACTTGCCAAATGTTGTGTTTTGGCAAGTTGCTAAAAGAATATGGCAAGTTAAAATTTGGCTCTCTCCAACAGTTCCCTATTTTCAACTTGCCAAAACAAAAAAAAGCATGGCCCACCACTTGAGTTAGTTGACCGGTACCGGGACTTCTCCCTAGCGCGTGCGTGAAGGAGCGCCGCGGTTTATTTCGCTGCGCGATCGTGTAGGGCGCCGCCGCCGCAGGAAGTCCCATCGCGACACCCGTGTCTTCCTACGCGGTCTCTTCCTTCAAGCCGGCCATCTCTTCCACCAAGCAGGCGCCCAACCCCTTCTCTCATCGGGTAAGCATCATCTCCCATCCGCCTCCAATTGATCTAGGTTTTGTTCTTGATCCTCAATACTTGTTCGTCAGGAATCATGCCTAGGAAGAGATCCCGTGCGCGAAGACAATTGGAGGAGTCATCATCCGATGACGATGAATCGCTGATATCATCGGCTGCTCAAATTGTGCAAGCCTTCTCCAATGACAAAGGAAGACACGGTGGCTCTGTCAAAGGTCATAAAGTTATTTACCGTGATAGAGAAGGCGGCCATGACAGGATGTATCAAGATTATTTAGCAGACAATCCAACATATGGCCCCGAAATATTCCGTCGAAGGTTCTTGCTCTTTAACTTCAGATGTATTTGTTTTTATAATGTGCTGAAATATTATTAGAGTTGCTAATCTTTAGTTATGTCTTCTTCAGGTACAGGATGTCTAGGGAGCTTTTCAAACGCATAATGAATGCTGTTGAAGCGCACGATGATTACTTTGTGCAGAAAAGGAATGCGGCCAATGTTCTTGGATTGAGTTGCTTCCAAAAAATCACTGCCGCAATGCGTATGCTCACTTATGGGGTTCCAGCTGATGCGACAGATGAGTACGTTCGCATTGGCGAAAGTACTGCACTTGAGAGCCTACGTAGGTTTGTTGCTGCAGTTGTTGAAATTTTTGGAGATGATACCTCAGGTATCCCAATGAGGCGGACACGGCACGCTTACTTGCAATGGGTGAGCAAAAAGGACTTTCAGGAATGTTAGGGTCCATTGATTGTATGCATTGGCTGTGGAAGAACTGTCCATATGAAAAACAGGGTCAGTACAAGGGGCATGTGGCCAAGCCCACTATCATCTTGGAGGCTGTTGCTTCGAACGACCTTTGGATATGGCATGCCTTCTTTGGAATGCCCGGTCTCATAACGACATCAATGTTCTTCATAGATCTCCTTTGTTTGATAACCTGGCGGAAGGTAGAGCTCCAGAAGTGAACTATTCTGTTAATGGCCACGAACTACACAATGGGTTATTACCTAGCAGATGGTATATACCCTTCATGGGCTACTTTAGTGAAGTCCATCACGCTTCCTATGGGGAACAAGAGGCAATATTTTGCCAAAGCGCAAGAAGCAGCGAGGAAGATGGTCGAGAGAGCATTTGGGGTTCTTCAATCTAGGTTCGCCATTGTTCGAGGACCAGCTCGCATTTGGGACATGGAGACTTTGACATTGATCATGAGGGCTTGTGTCATCATGCACAACATGATTGTCGAAGATGAAGGATTCGTGGTCGACCCTACCGAGCGTTTTGATTACGGTGGTGACAATGTCCAACCTGCTCGTGGTCAAGCTCATCGCACACTTGATGAATATATTGAGGCGCATAGACAGATCAGAGACAAGGACACACATGTGTAGTTGAAAGAAGACCTCATCGAACACCTGTGGAACCATCATCCAGATTTATACTCGTACACCATATGAATTTCTATGTTATAGTTCATTTTGATGGACTCATTTGTATTAGCTATACATTTATACACCATAGCACACCGATAGCCTGACACTATATTTAAGTGCAAATAATTCTGAAACAATATATTTTTTATAGCTGATAAAACAAAGGGTCTGCTGAATGAAGTACATAGACTAAAGGTTCATATGATGAAGAACTAAAATGACAACAACTAAATTTGATTTCCAAGACGCCTAGTGAGAATGTCCTGCTGCATCATCTGAAGCCATTGAAGCTGCGTCGGGTTGAGGCTGTTCATGTCCGCCAACATAATTTCTTTTTGCTGTTTCAGCAACTCCGCTTCAGCTCTTTTGTGTTCTGCATCAGCTCTTTTTTCTCTAGCTCTAGTGCTTCCTTGTCTAGCTCAATTGAAGCCATGAACCTCTCTTGTTTTGCCTTCTCTTTCTCCTTATCTGACTCCTCCTTTTCCCACATCTTGTCCAAAGCCTCCAAGCAAGCTTCCCCACCTCCTCGCCTAAGATTTTCTTTTACCTTCTTAATCCCATCTGGCCTCTTCCTTGCTTGTCTTTCTTGACCACCAACATCTGTGATCGCTTGTTCATTGTCGGTGCCTTCTTCATCCCTTGGCCTGGACACCTTTGCGGACTTCTGTTTCTTGTTGCTTTTTTCTTGTTTCTCCAACTCCGCAAGTTCTACCATCTTGGCTGCCCACTTGTCTTCCCCCTTCAGTATGTTCCAACAAGGAATAAGAGTGAATTTTTTTTGTCCTTGTCTAGCTCCGTGTATAGCTTCGAAGCTTCTGAAACCTGTAGAAGCAATGTATCAATTTATATATCAATTAAAAAAACAAATTGTGGTAAAAGATTAAACACATAATACATACCATGTCTGTGATAGTATGTCCACTTTGATGCCTACGTTGAATCGCCTCATAGCATGAACAAAACTTGTTCACTTGAGCCTGAATTGTCAGCCACCGATGCATAATGGAACTTTCTGTCTGCACAGTCTCAATTTTGTTGTTCTTCTCAAAAAAGCATGAACTCTACCCCAAAACGTGGTACGGTTTTGGTTGGCCCCGTGGATGGGATCCTTGCTAGCGTTCAACCAGCCAGAGCAAACAACTTCGTCCTCCTTCCAATGAATTTTTTGGCCCGCCTGGTTCCCTTCTTACCACGACTTGATGGCACAACTTCGACATCGACATCTAGAGTAGTCTGTGTGTCTGGAGAGATTGGAATGGTGAGGTCGTCCAAACCAGCAACACGGCCATCTTGTCCATTCAGGAGAATGTCCGACAAGAAACCTTCTTCTTCCATCTCCATGAGTCTAAAAAATGTAAACAATAGAATTCCATCACCTAGAAATCATCTATCACCTAAATTCCTGAACCCTAGCTAGACAACCAGTACGTACAAACTCTACCAGAAACAGATCAACAGAAACATATCAAAGAACGGCGGGCACAAATGATCTACTACACACGGCATGAATTGATCTACCAGCTGATGAACCCTAGAAGGACTATTCAGATCGAGGGAAACAAATCACGGGAGGAAGTACCTGGTAGCGACGGTGGTCAAGGCCTTGGCGCGGATGGCCTTCGCGCGCAGGGTTTCCTCGTCACGCGAGAGGAGGGTCGACGGCGTACCGGGGTTTCCTCGTATCGCGATGCTGAATGAGGCGGCCAGGAACTGATCGGCCAGGCGGGATACGTCGAGATATATGGCGGCCGGGCTTCCTCCGCGCGGGAACGGGACGGGGAAATTTCCACGAGCGCGCGGAAGGCATGCGGCGCGGCGCGGAGTCGCGATACGCAGTAGGATTCGCACGCGGGTAAATACGCGCGCGGACGGCCTCGTTGGCAAGTTGCTAAAATTTCCAAAGTCAGATGGCAAACTGTTGGAGAGCTATTATTGCTTGTTTTGCCAAATTTTGAAGATAGCAACCTCTTTTACAAAACTGTTGGAGATGCTCTTACTGCGTCATGCCGCCCAACCACCCGCATCCTATCAACACGCGACCCCCACACCGCAGAACTATGCGTCCACACCGGCCCTTAATGAGCGTCGCCACCCACCCCCGCTCCCCGGCGTTAATATGTGCACCCACGCCCGCCGTTAAAAACCCTACCCTCTCCTTCCCCACTCCCCAGAACTATGCGTCCACTCCTCTCCTCTCCTACTCTCGGCGATATGTGTCATGACGTGCAGCGAGTCGGTGCGGCTGCGCAAGGGGGCCTGACCTCCCATCTCAGAGGCACACACGGACACACCTTTGTCTACCACAACTCGTAGTTGGTGTCGATTGTCGCCACATGGTTGGACGACAAATGTCGTACATGTCCTGGTGGCACCCAAGCTCGACGAGCAGGCGACTTGACTAAATCAAGATACAGTGGCAGACCATGCAATGGGAGAAGCTAGAAGCAAGCGCAAAAAGGTAAACTCGGAGAGTGCTATGCTAGAAAGACACGGTTGAATATAAATTACTAACTATATGAAAGGTGGCCGAAATCGCGGCCTCTCTGCGCTCCAGTCACTGTTCACAGCTGCAGTGCTCTACAGTGCTTCGATCCCGGCCGTCGCTCGCCGATCGGACGGTCCACACGCATCTCCGTAACGCTTTTCCATAAAAACCCCTCATAAAGACAGAAATTGCTCCGCAGACCATGCAATAGCGAAGCGACGGACCGATTTGTAAATTACGACAAAGCGACGGACCAAAATGTAAAAAAGCCATCACACCTCCCCTCCCTCCTTCTCCTTCCGCGCGACGCGGAGATCGCCGCGCCGGCGCACGCCACCGCCGCTCCGCGCCTGCCCCGACGGATCCACCGACGCAGGAGGCTTCGCCGTCGCTCCCTCTTCGTCCTCGCCGACGGATGCGTGCCGGGACGCCGCACGAACGGCGGAATCGTCGCCGGCGTCGATTTCGTCCGCCGCCGCGTTTCCACGCCGCCGGCGACGCTCCGTCCACTAGATGCGGCCGCGCCGCCACCCGCGGGTAGCCCGCGTCGAGCCGCACCCCACGCGTCCCGGCTCGCTCGGACGCGGCGGTGCCGTGGTTGTCGCGGCCTGTCCACTGGGGTGAAATATTTGTTTTTGTTTTTGTTTTTTGATGACGTGATGACGTGATGACGTCAGCATGGGCCCAGGCTGTCCATTTGTTTTTCCCAGATTAGTTCAAGAAATGTGAAATATTACAAATTCAACAAAAATACACACCACAAAAATATGGAAAATATAGCAAAATGATCACGAAAATTTACATTAACACAAAAAAATAAACGTTTACTATTTATGCCACATGATTAAATTTCAAATTTGAAAACTTCAAAAAATTTCAACGGCTTCCAACACTGAGCATTTGACGAAAAAAAAATACAAATAGCTTCCCACTTTCACCAATTTTTGAAATTCAAACAAATTATAGAATAATATATCCATTGGAAAAAAATATGAGCAATATATCAAAACAAACAGAAAAATACATACAAACTACTTATGCTAAAGAAAAAAATTGGAATATTCAAATTGTGCCACCATTTAGAGGTAATTCAAATGCATTTTTCCTAATTTGAATTAAATTTTGACGCCGAAATACAACCATGTTCGAACATTTTAAACTACTAAATATTTGAACATTATACGAAATATATCAAAAAGGCTTACGAAAAATGCTACTTACTCACAACAAAAAAAAAATTGCAAACTAATTTGAATTAAATTTTGACGCCGAAATACAACCATGTTCGAACATTTTAAACTACTAAATATTTGAACATTATACGAAATATATCAAAAAGGCTTACAAAAAATGCTACTTACTTACAACAATTTTTTTTTTGCAAATTCCAATTTGCCCAACATTTGAGCAAATATTTCGATATTCCATAAAATATATCAACAATGCTAAAAAAAATACATACTTATAGCAAAATACAAATATATTTGCACATCTCAATTTGGCCAATCTTTCTACGCCATACATAGAAACTCTCCCGAAATGTGGAATCAAATTCAAATGGATTTTTCTAATTTCAACTAAATATTGACGTCAAAATACAAACATGTTTGAAGTTTTCAAACTACTATAGATTTGAATATTCTACAAAAAATTTAAAAAACGCTCACACAAAAAATGCTACCTATTCATAACAAAATAAAAACATGTTTTAACATCCCAATTTGGCCAACATTTGGATGAACAAAAAATATATATATTGCACAAAAAAAAATCACCAAGGGCATGGCGTAACGCCACGCCAAATTCAACTAGTAAATAGAGAAGGGAAGGCGGAACAAGCTTAACCAAGGAGTTTGGTCTGGAAACATGAGAAGAAAGAGTTGGGAAACGGGAAGGCAGGGTTGACCCATCAAACCAGAAGGATGTGGCAAAACTGAAAAACAAACCAATTGTTCTCGGTGTCACAACGAGTTGTAGGGCCCCTTTGATTTAGAGAAAACCTAAAGGAAATGTATAGGGATAGGAAATTTTCCCTAGATGTTACTGTTTACACCTTTGATTCGTAGGAATGGTGAAAGGGAAAACTAGAGGAAATATTCCTACGGATCCCACTTTCAATGCAAACGTGCAGGAAAACAAAAATCTAGTGAGACCTCATTTTTTGGATCCTATGCACAAGGAACGAGCAAAGTTTTGCACACGCCATCCTTTCCTATTCCTATTCCTTTCCCATTCCTTTGATATTCCAATCCTATGAATCAAATAGGCCTGTAAGAAATTTCGAGAAGACTAAGAATTAGCAAAACTGATATAGTAATCGATAGAAACACATGTTTTTTATCAGGGTTGTCCCATAGTCCCATAGTCCTACCGACGGTTTTTTTCCGAGGGTATGCTCAGTTGCTTACTAATATGCCTCGGCGAAAAGCAAGCTCGCTTTCTCTTTCGGGTGGAGTTCCGATAGCCACTGGAGGCAGCATGGTTGTCAGTATCAACAAACATAAGTGGAAGCAAAACTATATCAACCAGTTCTTGACAAGCTATACAACAATAACAGAGACCAAATTCCAGCAGCAAGTAGGAATACATCAGCAAATACATCACCCAACACCCATCTCAGAGTAACTGGTCGGTTGAGGTAACAGGAGCATTTGAACCTTCCGTTTTGAATATCCGACCAACATTCAGATTGTTTGAGGGGCAGACTTTCACGAAATTTGGGCTAAACTTCCAAAACGTTGATGCTGTAACTAACAAAATATCAGAAATCCCATTTGGAGAAAATCTCGGTTCTAACAAATCGAACTTTCAACTGCATCATTTTCAAAAAGATAGAGAAAGTATAGCCTGAGATCTAGTTGCGTCCACCTTGTTTTGCGTATAGTTGAAGGAAAGGAATATAATTGTGTCCCCTTGTTTTTACCCGAAGAGGGAGACGACGACCATGCAAGCTCCCTGGTTAATTAATTCACATTAAGTGTCAAGTGAAGATCTTCTCTGAATTGGCTACTCCCCACTTCCTCATTTTCACCTCCAGTCTGTTCTGCCGCTTAGACTGCAATCCAACAGCGAACACGACGTGTAACCTTTCAAGAACCAGCGCGTTGCGAAGCAAGAGCTTGATCAACATCTTCTCTGGCTTGCTGCCCCAATAATGTTCCACGCTGACCTCCGTCAGTCGATGTCGCAAGCACGGGAGCGAGAAGATGGGCTTATCAGGGATGGTTGTCTTGTCGGAAACTACAACGCCTGGATCATCTTCCTCATTTTCTGGCTCCTCCAACAGGAGCGTGAGAACCTCCAGGTTTGGAGTCTGTTCCAAGATCCCACGCACGGCAGCAACGGTGCTGCTGCTTCTAATGCAGCCTTGCAACGTGAGCCGCGTCATGGTGGAGAAAAGAGGGAGTCCCACGTCCAAGAACCTGCTCTCTAATCTCCCATGGTGCAGATGCATGTGCTTCACCATAGAGATTTCCTTGAGAAACCTTGTGAAGTTGACAAACTCTGCCCCCTCGGAGAGAGGCTTGCAGAAATCGATGGTGCACAAAGGGATGGTCGCCTGTGAGCCGTGTAGACACAGCAAAGATTTCGCCGGGCCCCTACCCCTATACTCTATCGACCTCAGCTCTGATGCGTCGATATCAACAGACTTTAAGTTGTGACAGCAGCACAGGGCGAATCGGCGTAGGCGTTTGTTGAGAAGAGAGACTCTTTTGAGGTTCCATAGGGCTTCAAGCGTCAGGTCAGAAAGACGGGGGGCAGCTCGAGATGAACCGCTGGATGCTTCTCCCGGAGTCGCCGAGGGCTGTGAGACGCAGCGTCTCGAGAAAAGGCAGGTCGATGGCATTGATCCTCGGTAGCTTCAACCGGCAATAGGTTATGCATAGTGTCCGCAGGACGGTGCAAGAAAAGAGCCTCTGTGGAAGGAGATACCTCCACCTATTGTCTTGGGCGTCGTCGTCGGAGTCGCTGCCAGTGCCAGCATCTCTCTTCCTGCCGCGGATTGCACAAGCCGGGCCGATGTGGAAGCGCAGGTCGAGGTGGAGCCCCGGGTGAGTGTCACAGTCCCTACGTGGCAGGACGTAGGCGAGCCACTGGTCGATGGCGACCTTGTCCCACCAGTGCCAGCTATCGAAGGCGAAGCGGAAGCTGCGCATTGGCATGCCGGCACAACGTCGGTGGCACAGGAGCGCGGCGCCGATGCCGTTGAGGAGCGCGAAGCTGCAGCTCTTCCGCTCCTCGGATTCGTAGTAGAAGGTGATCCAATCGTCTTCCCTCGCCCCCTGTTCCTCCTCGAAGGATATGGTGTGGACGCTGCCGAAGACATGGCGCCACCGGCCGGACAGCACGGCGGCGCACGCAGCCTCCTTGTTTGGGAGGAAGGAGAGGATGTGGCCCAGCACGTTGTCGGGGAGGCCGCTGATGCGATCATTGTGTCCGGATGACGACAACTTGGGCTTCTTGCGTGAGGCCATGTCGATGACAGGTGCTCTGCGACTCTTTCGATGTGGCTACCTAAATTTTCTCCCCAGCTAGCGGCAATGACTCAAATTCACCAGCTGGTATATTTCGAAACGGAACCAGGCATGTTTGGGCAATGACTCAAATTCATCGTTTTATAGGCAAGTGCATCGTAATAAGGTAAAGTTTCTCCCCAGCTAGCAAACAAGTACGCAAGGATTTCCCCAGCTAGCAATATATGTGACCGGAGAGACTAGAGATTCCTAAACATTACGTACCCAGGCATGTCTCGGCAACGACTCAAATTCCACCTCGACCATGAAAGAACGCACAACGCAGGCAGGCAGGCATTGCATCTCACCGACGAAGATGAAGAGGAAGAACAGGCAACCGCCGGACCGACTGAGCGCTCTCCCCGATGATATGCTGGAGTGCATCCTCTCCCACCTCCCTTCCGACGAGGCCGTGCGCACCAGCGTGCTCTCCCGACGGTGGCGGGATGTCTACGAGGCCGTCCCCGTCGTCGACCTCGTCGACCACAAGAAAGGCCGTCGGCTTTATTGTTCCATGGACGAGGTCAAGGTCTGCTTTGACCAACAGGTGACAGGAGCAATCCTCGGCAAGGCCCCTGGGACGCCCATCCGCACCTTGCGTCTCGTGGCGTTTTACCGACCGCAGGAACTGCTCGACCAGTGGATCGCTTCCGCCATGTCCTCCGGCGCCGAGGAGATCGACGTCAAGCTCAGGTACTGGAAAGGCTTCGGACGCAGCCTCTGTCCCTTCGGGTCAGCACAGAAGGCCTCGGAGGACTTCGAAATATACCAAAATCATTACTATGTCAAGACCCAGCACCAGCTCTTTGTGTGCCCCACGCTTCGCCGGCTGCGCCTGACCAACTGGAAACTCGATCTGCCGCTGGGTGTGGTCATGGCGTCACTGGTGACACTCTGCCTTGAGAAGATCGTGGACCCGAACGGCTGCTGCAGCAGCTGCTTGCAAACTGCCCACGCCTCGCCGACCTCACGTTGCAGGAGTGCACGAGTCTCACCAAAATAACAGTGACAAGCGCCCATCTGCGGAGTTTTGCCATGATCTGCTGCCACCATGCCCAACAAGTCAAGCTGCATAGCCGGTGCCTGAAGTCGCTGCACTACAAAGGCAGCCTTCCTGACAAGTCGCTCTTCGAGCTTGCAAACCATGCAGGAGTCGTGGCGCTCACGGTTGAAATCTGCGAAGACATCTCCGAAAAAGAACCAACAGAAGTTGCTCCGATCACCACCCTCATCAGCCATTGCACCTACCTGCCATACCTTCGCCTTTCAGTGCGCCCATCAATGGCCTATAACACCTTACTCGTGATGATGTGCAATGCCTATCGCGTCTTAGGCAGTTGAGCCTCCATGGTTGTTTGCGCGACGAGGATGACATCCGGTCAGTTGCTGTCTTTCTTTGTGACACTCAGAATCTGGAAGCATTGTCGCTGTTTCCTCTAGGTCCACAGGCTCCAAAGAAGAGGCAGTGTTTCTCCGATAGTGAATCAGATGACGAGTTTGAGGACGATGGTGTTGACTATAGTGGCCGGGTGACCGATAGTTTCTGGCCCATGCATATCAGATGCTTGGATGGTAAGCTGAGAAGGATCAACATAGGAAAGTACAAAGGACTGCAACTTCAAAAGATACTTGCAAAGTTCCTGCTTTCGAGGACTGCATCTTTGGAGGAAATATCGGTTACCTTAACAGCTGATGTTCCTGTCATAAGCATGCAAGGGAGATAAGATCCTGGCGATCGAATAACCATACCAGGGTAGCTGTAACTAGGTATCAGTGAAAGTTGTGTTCGCACTTGCAAGAAAACTAGAAGGAAAAATAATGTTATTTCTTCTAATAACGTCACGATATAGTAGATTTTACTTTCTGTTGTGGAAACCAAACTAGCTGGTAGTCATACCACATGGCACATTCCTAAGCAGCAGGAAGCACACAAACTAGGATAAGAGAAACTAAATAGCAAAATACAGATGATATATAATGGAAAATGCATCTAAAAGGGTATCAACATTATATTTTTCTAAGGAACAGTAATTCTACATGTGTTGCAAAGCAATTAATAAAATTAACGATGTACTCCCCCCATCCGGAATTAGTTTTTTTTAAATGGGTGTATCTAGACGCATTTAAGTGTGGATTCACTCACTTCAGAGACATCTAATTCTGGACGGAGGGAGTATTATTAAGTTGAGTTTGAACAGCAACCGACTTACTAAGCCGACAAGACATTCTCATTAAGAAGTTCCATACATAAAAACCAGAACAATCTCAATGAAGCTGCTGACATCTAACAGTTTACTGAGATAGGACACTAGCAGATAAACTAGTTAAGCTACTCAATCAAAAGGCATGTGAGCATGATGTGATGGATATGGTATACAAAATCAGTTGACATAATTGAGTTATTGACATCAGGAAACACCAGCTGTGCAATACTCCAACCGAATCATCATAGCTCAATATATATTTGAAATGTTATTTAACGTACATATGTCATTGAACTAAACATCTGTTATCCAGGCACAACATATAGTAAGGTGTTTTGTTATGTATGTTTTTTCGGCTACTCTAATCCATACGTCCAAGCTATTCAACCATAGCTCTCTGCAGCTGGTCCATGGAAACAAATATTTCTATCACGTATCAGGACTGATGGTGGTTTGAAGCATAGAGAGAAATGCTCACACAAATAGCTCCGTGGAATCAAATCGATAGCTAGCTCACAAATGTTAGACAACTAGCACAACCTTGCATTTATTCAATCTGCTGGTGTATGCAGAACTGAATACTATTCAAGGTATGTCTCAGTGAAAACACGAGCCATAACCCTACAAATAAAAAATAACCCGTGTTAAAGGATAAGGTAATGATAGGACAACACGAGATTTATTCTTCAAATCAACAGCCATGCATCCCTCAAGGCAAATGAATACGTTCAGATCATTCTTAAAACGCGACAGTAAGCCCACAACCTAAGGAAAACTTTGTGTCATATCGGTCCTAAAACTGCTAGTCAAGTTGTTAGAAGTACAGAGTGTGAAGATCTTTACATATTTCTTTAGCGATAAAGAGACGCTTAGCATTCGGGCGTATATATAATATACCTGAATCGACCAGTTTGCATTGTTTGTCCAGCCACCCAAATGCAATGCGATCTATTTTGACGTTTCTTCAGAAAATGCTTATATCCGAGAACACGGATAATTGAAGCAGGAACTCCGCTAATGCCCCGTTGGCGTTAATGGCAGTGGCGAGTTCAGGAGAAGCTGCTACGGAACTTGGTGACGCTTGATCTATGGCAAGTAATGTCAAATGGGAAAACAGGAGAAAGGGTGAAAAGGGCGTCGTTGAGGCATTTGGACGAACACGTACCAGACGTCAATCTTCGGCAAGTCATTTGTCGTCGGCGAGCGCGTCGCGGGGCCTTCGGTGAGTTGAGGCATGTCCCCGCCGGCGCGCGGTGGATGCGTCGCGTACTCGCGTAGACGTGCTGCCGCGGGGAGGAGAGGGTGGAGCTGAAGGAGGTGGGAATGCGGAGGGTGGTCTCTCAGCGGCCGAGAGGCGGGATGGCGATTGCGGCGAAGTACTACTGCTCGAGTGTGATTGATCCACATTATCATTGATTCATTTAGGTGTTTTGTCTCACAGAGCATCTGATTCAGTATGGAAAATACATTAAAAATATATCTAAATAAGTCAAAAAAAATTTCTAAACCAAAAAGGGGTATACATTTGGACATTTTCTGCTCGCAAGCAAAAGCTTCGTAAAAAAAGAAAGAAATTTTTATGTTTTGTGTAAAAAAAGGTAAATTTTTGTGTTCCAAAACGACTTTTCACAAGATTTCGTTTTGTTAGACATGCCACAAATAATATATCTGTTTTTTTGCAAAACTTATTATGTGAATATTAAATGTCGGATTTACACCTGAAATTTCCTTTTCGGAAATTGTATACATTGAAATGTATATTTTCTCAATGGAAGTATCTAGTCCCACTGGTCAAAAGGATTTCTCATGCATTTCCTCTTACTTTATATTAGAATAACTATTTAGCATTTTAGAAAGAATATTTTTCTATGTACAACTTGTTTCCTGGCAACGGCGTCAGAAAAGGTTTTGAGAACCCACAAGTGTATAGCATCTATCGTGGACACGATGTTTTGACTCGTGGTATAGATGAACTGATTATGGAAAATAACTTTTAATTATTTTTTCCAAGTGTCAAAAAACTTCCAAATTAAAGTGTCTGGTGTACATCCGGATATTATATATTCGGCTATTCGCACACAAAACTTCGTGAAAAAAATATTTTTCTGGGTAAAATAAAAAATAAACGTTTCATTCAAATTCGTTTTAGAGCACCAAAATTTGTTTTTTGTACACAGGACACAAAAATTTATTTTTTCATGAAAGTTTTTATGCGAACATAGACTATCTAGGTGTATATCCATTTCTTTATTTTTTGACATTTCGAAATGCCATTTTTGAGTGGTGGGTGCTTCTGGAACCTTCCAAATACTTTTTGTACCTTCCAGAGCACATTAGGCTTCACCGGGACCATCCCAAGAGTACAAATAAAATTCTGTATTTCTCTCCGAATATTTTGATATCAATATAAACTATTTTTATGACTCTGACACATTTTATATTATTTAATTTCAGGACAATTTCAAATCTCTCCATAATTATTTCGATGACTCAAAAACCATTCCGATGACTGTTTCTCATGTTTTCAGTCTATCAACGTGCTAAACTAACTGAAAAATAGTTAAGCGTGTGACCCTACAGTTTCGGTAACGAGTGGACATAACCCGAACTTTCCCGGTCAATAATCAATAGCGAAGCCCATACATATTGAATTATTGCTATCCACCAAATGTGGATGTATGTATACATGTAAACATCCACATGGTGCATAGCAAGTCAATTAAATTGGAACGGAGGGAGTATGTATGAAGCAACTATTTGATCACTATATATTGTTATCCTTGTTACCCGTTTTCTTTCTCGTTCCGGTATCCCATCATTTACATCGTCTTCGACGTCTTGTATAGTTGTATCTGCTCTGACAATGATGAAAATTGCTCCGTCACCACTTACCACTCTCTGTAACTGTAAGCACCCATACGCACGCTTCCCCGCTCAACAACAACAAAAAAACGCACAAAATCAAAAAAAAAAAAAAAACGCACGCTTCCCGCCTTTTTCCCATTCCCCACCCACTCCGCCTCGCCAAACCCTAGCCTTCCAGAAGCTTCCATCACATCCGGAGCCCAGGATGCAGCGGACCGGCGCCTCCGTGGTCACATCCCGGCAGCGGTGAGGGTCGGGAACCGCACGCTCTCCAAGGACGAATGGGCGGCCGTGTAGTCGCTCAACGACGCGACCGACGGCAACATCCCCGCCGTGAGGAGTAAGCCCCCACTCTGCCGCCACCGCCGCGGATCGGTTTCCGGTGCTCGTGGATCTGACGAGTCTATCCATGCAGAGCTCGCGAGGCAGCTGAGGAAGTCGAGGAAAGGCCTGGAAGAGACGCTGGCGGGGATCAAGCACCCAGAGTTCTCCGGCGGCTGTGGGCCGCTCCACAGGGCGGCGTGGGCCGGCAGGCTGGAGATGTGCAAGTTCCTGGTCGACGAACTCCGCCTCAACGTCAACGCCCCTGGCGACGATGGTAATTTGTTCGTCACTAGCCCCGTTTCGACAGACTTCGCAGTGCTGGATTGATTCAGAGGTGCAGAGTGGCATGGCCATGGATAGATGTTTTTATTTATTTGTGAGAGGGCAGTTGCTGAAAGCTTGTTGCGGTGACTCAGCTTGCGTATGGGAACACATGAAAAATGGTTATTTTGAAGCGGCATTGGTACTTACTTTTTTCTAAGTTGTGAAATTCTGCAAATGCTGAGGCTGCTCAAGGACGCCTTTGTATCTTAAGCTATCGCCTGATTACCACCTATCAGTTTAAGTCCTAAACACAAACCAAACCACGGATGTTGCAGGGTGTGGGCATGTGGCTTAGTGGGGCCTATGATAAGCAATCATTACTTTCTTCTGTTTGGGTCTTAAACTCTTGATGGGTGGGGTGCGCCTAGATCTTTTAACTGTTTTTGTAGTAAATCAGGGAGGAATTTCTGTGTTTATTAAGAAAGTGTTTCAGATTGCTTGCTTCTGTAAAATCCATGCTGAATCATGAACCTTTAAAATACAATCTTGTGCGGTAGCATGGACATCAATAGTGGCATCACGAGCGATTTTTTTGCTAATCGTTTTAACTAACGTGTAGCATCTATTTGCGCGATGTTTTAGTATGCAGCTGCTCTTGATTATCTATCTCTTTTTGTTTGGTTGGAAGCACGCATTGTCAATTATTCTGATCAAACGTTTGCCATTCTTATGCTCTTCCTAGGTGAACCGCCTCTATCATATGCAATATTTGGTTGTGGATCTACATCAGTTGTAAGGTTTCTTCTTGACCGTGGTGCTAAGCCAAACAAAGCTAATATAAATGGGTTTACTGCGCTGCATTATGCTGCAACGCCAGGTTCTCTTTTGCCCCTGCGTATGTTTGTTTCTGTTCATTACATGTAGCTTTATTCATCTTGCCTGGTCTGTTTTGCTTCATATTTAACCCAAAGCTGGTTCTAATGTCTATCCTGCAGTAAATTTTAGCTCTTCAGTTCTTTCTCTCTTACACATTGTACTTTTTGTAGTGATTAAGTATATGTGGTGACAACAACGTTTAATTAGCGATGCATTTTTTGGACTAATAGCCTAATAGGTAGTGTTGTCAATCTAGACACAATAAAAACCATTGCCATTTGATGTTTTATTTATTCAGGCAGCTAGTTCAACAGTATGTGATGTGCATAAACTTTTCCCTCGGACAAACCACATAAGTACAATCGAATAAGACTCAAAGTAGGGTTAAAATGCCAGTCCTCTGCTTGGAAAAACAATTTTGGTCCGTCTTTATGGTCAGTTATTTTTCTGTTTTGTTTGTTGTGTTTCCTATGCTTAACCATTGGTCTGGAACAGTTTTTGTTGGTCAGCTCTGAAAGCCTTGTAGCTCCTACCTATGTTGCGATAATTTTCCCAGCTTGCTTACTGCTTGTAAAAACCACTTATATATTTTTCATAGTTATTTTAGCTTATAGGTCCTGTAGATATATTTTTGGATATTAGGTGCTTGCACATGGTTACTTACTAAACAGAAAAGACACGTGCTGACTTTCTAATTTCAATCAACAAAGATCACAAAGCAAAATTGGAATATAATTGTAAATGCTACTCCCTCCGTTCCTAAATATAAGACTTTCTAGCCTTTTTGGCTTTGTCCTGGTTCGTTCCTAAATGAGTGAATCAACACACTAAACATGTCTACATACGTACGAACTAGGACAAAACCCGAAAGGTTAGAAAGTCTTCTATTTTGGTATGGAGGGAGCACCTGCCAAAAAGGACAGTACTTTTAAGTTTTTTCAGTTTTGTTAGCAGTCCTACTCATATTGGCATGTAGTAAGCTTCTAAATCGTTTATCCAGGAACAAGTGCCGACTCAGAGGGAGCCAGATTATGGGCAGCTAACACGCGAGGTAATAAGCTATATTTCATATTCTCTGTACTTGATGGGTATGTGACGTGAGAATTTTCATTTATTTTTCCAGATAGCTGTGAAATAGCAGAGTTATTATTGTCCAGGGGAGCTTATGTTGACCCTACGTGCGCCCAAGGAACACCACTAAACATTGCTGCTAAAAACGGATATGTGAGAATGTTGGAATTGTTGTTAAGGCATCAGGCAAATGTAATAATTCTTTTTTCCCATCTTTGGTTTGCTATTTCTGATCAATATTATATGTGTCGTGTACAGTACAATATTTCCTTCAATATAACTGAGAAGTCATGGCTGGATGAATACGGATAGGCCTAGCATGTCTTGTATATTTTCCCCTTTCCCAACCCTGCCTAGTCCAAAGTTTTGGTCCTGCCAATGTGGAACGGGTGCTATTTTAGCTGAGCCAGGACTTCTGTTTTACTGGCTGGCTCTAATCTTAAGACTCTGTGTTCCTTACTTATTTTATCATGTATTATTTGTTCATTTACCTTTAGATCTTTCCTTGCTTAACATGGGTAAACCATGATTCTTTTGAGTATTCACATTGAGGTAAGTCATGGCGAGACCGAGTTATAGCTTAATCAACTGTAACTGCGTGATGGTGCTCACCTGTCCTGCCTGCTTCTTCCCACTTTATCCACACGACCGCTTACTTACTGGCCACTCGTAGTGTTGGTAATGGGTAGGTTATGTGCAAGCTTACTCGGACTCTAGCTACTATGGAGCTTAGGTGATGTGATGTGCTATGATGTGATTTTGATTGTTTATTTGAGGCATGTGTTGGATAGTTGCACAAGGAGCTATATTTTACAAGATGGAGCTGAAAAATGATGGGGTATACCAACAAGTTATCAAGCCGTGCATATATCTTTTTGGGGGTTACATATATCTTCGACACTAGTATTTCGTTACTGTTAGCAGAAAGTGAATTTAGACATTTGATCTATAGGTAGACCGAATTGAGAAACATATACATCTCTTATTTTTAGATTTCCATATCTGATTTTGTCTCAAAACTGAAAGTGGTTGCATGATGCATCTTGTTAGTGCAAGTCTACTTGATATCCCATTCTAATTTGACACGTTATATTATATGTACATTTATCTGCAACGATCACAGATATATCTAAGCATTCAGTCGGTATTCCCCCCCCCCCCCCCCCCCCCCAATATTTGCTAAAAAATGCACAAACTTTGATATGTTATTTTCCTCCAGTACCCTTATCGTCATTGTTTATGTGCAAGTAACCTTATCTTTGCCTTCTCTCCAGCCTAACACAGTTGTGCATCTATTCTATACACCACTTTCATATGCTATCTCCGCATATTCACTGAAATGCGTGGAGCTACTTATTAAGGTGCAGTGACTTGTCTCTTTAGAGCTCCTATGGTCCTACCATATTAAGCTATTGCATTTTTTTGAAACACTATCTTCAGCATTCTGATTATCCATTCCATGTTTAGGCCGGTGCTGATCTCAATGCTGGTAGGCCTGTAATAACACCATTAATGTTAGCTGCATCCTATGGTTTCACTTGTGGCATCAAGTGTTTGCTGGAAGCTGGCGCTGATGCAAATATTCCTGATCAAGTGAGTTTTTGCATTGCTACTTAAGTTATTAGTTGTCACTCTTGTTGATCTTCTGATCTTGCTACGGATGGCTTGATGTAGCTGCTAAAATTAGAATGATATAAGAGAGTGGCTAATAACACACTATTTGGGGTTAATTGGGTTTCATAAAGCATTGCTTTACTAGTCTGTTTTATGTATAGTTTTCATGTTTAAATGAATTTTGGTCCATGAAAAGGGCCGAAGGCTGTTAATTCCAAAGAACGAAAGTGACTATCCTACTAGGGACCAATATTGATTTTTGACTCCACAAGAAAGTGAGCTGTACTCTTTTTTACGAGGAAACTGTAGGGGAGGCCCTGACAAAGTGAGCTGTACTCTTGAACTGAGAGTTTTAGACAGTTATGATTTGACTAGAAAATAGGATAGAAGATGGGAGTTCTTTTCCAGTTTGGGTATTAAAATAAAATTCAGAAAAGTTGCACTTACTAACTAAGGCATTGTGAAACTCTGTTGTAATTAGTGGAGTTCTTTCATAACTGGGTCTGAGTGAACTTTAGCGTAAAATGCCCCACAATGAAGGCCTATGTATGATCTCTCCAAAATGTTTTATCTAAACTGGAGTCGGCATGATCTCTGCTTACCACAAAAGAAAATAGCAAATGATTGAAGAGGCTGGTTTAAGCATGCACCTGTTCACTCTTTAGACATGTCCAGAATATAATGGGAATCTGGCTACACATACACTCATCTAGACATCCATATCCTTATGTACATTGCTACACTAATTCATCATATTTGAGTCTCATAGTGATATGAGTATAAATGCCTTGGCCACACTAATTGCATAATGGAAAACCTAATTCTTTCATTGCATAAGCTCTCTCTTGCTTATTTTTGAGATTTACCCTTGATATCCTACTGAACAGTTGGGTAGAAGAGCAGCAGAAGTTGCTGCAACCAGAGGATGGACGGACTGCGTTAAGATTCTTTCCCCTCTCACAACCCCTGCAGGCACCGATGTAATAATTCAACGTGCAAAATATGTGAATTCAAGAGTAGATTTGCATTTTACATTATGGTTGACTTTCAGTTATTCATTTATTTAGGATCCTCTGCTCGATGCAAATGGTGGGCGTGCTTTGAAAATGCAAGGGATGCTGCATGTAAGCAAAATGATTATGCTGATGCGTTGGCTCTCTATACCAAGGTATGCTCGTGCATCATATACTTCATTAGTTCTGCGGTGCACTTTACTTCCTGATGAAGCCCTTTCTGGTCTAAAAGGCTAAAATGCTCGGAATCCCGAAACAGATGCATTATAAACTGTTGCTAGTACAAACCATTTATGCCTCCATGTATGTCAAACTGCAGGCAATGGAGATTGACCCTGATGATTCAACCTTGTATGCAAAGAGGAGCCTTTGCTGGCTGCATGTGAACGAAGAAGACAAGGCTTTCGATGATGCTTATACCTACAGAACTATGAAGATGGATCTATCGAATTCCTGCCATGAGCAAGCGGTAGCTCTGATACTGGTGGAGGTGAGCTGAGGCATTGGCATTCTGTTTTCGTATCCCCTGGCCACACACTGATGCTTGCTCGTTTAGGAGTATGCCCGAGCATGCAGAGCACTTGTATCGGCATTGAAACTGGACCTGAGAAGCGACGATCTGGATTGAAATTGGACCTCGAAGCTTGGCCGGCGATTGGCGAAGGAACTTGGTAACCTCTTCTCTTGCCGTTAGTTCCTTGCATCCCTGTGTTTGCTTGCTTGGATTGCGCATGGCAGGCTGTTGTTTTGATATGTTGTTCAGTGGTTACATGTTTGTCTTGTGAGTACTGTATATTCCTAATGCAGGTCAGCGCGATTGTATTCCTAAGGTGTTACTGTTAACTTTGTAGATTAAAACTTGCAGGTACTACTGCATCTGCTGAGATTTTGGAGCCGTGGCCTGGTGGCTGTCTTTTCTTGGGACCTGCATTTTCATTGGAGCTTGTGGCCCATGTTTCCGCCAAAGGAAGAAACAAAGGGGCCTGAGATAGTGAGATGTACTACTTTCTTTTTGAATAATAGCAGGAGAACTGCTATGTTCATATCATTAGCAGAAAGTTGTTTTTAGGACAAAAGGACAACCTAGGTGGTTTCCCTGTAAAAATAACCGAAAAAAGATCTCAACCTAGGTATTTTCCCTCAGATGTACTACTGCCTAACATAGATAACTAGACAAGTAGCTGGAGATATCGCCTAACATAGATGATGGCCGACTTCACCTGGGTGCATCTGCTCCCGCACTTGCTGCGGTTTTGTTTCTTTACCTGATCATCTCTTGTACATTATATATACTATAATTGGGCACGTGCAACGCACGTGTAATTTTAAAAATTAAATAGCGGATGAAATAAAAATTGCAGTATGATATTTTCTTTCGTATTTGCCAAGTCGTTTGAATCCCAACCATCTTCAGCGAGTTGCACTTTCTATAGCTTTTGTTCGACATATTTTTAACCCATAAAGCTAAATTTGGGCATAGAGAAACCACACATCATTCAATCTCTTATTTAATTAAGCCACAAGTTTAATTTAAGAAAACCTGTAAGATAACTATTTGAAGTACGGGTCTAATATACAACCACTCTTTTTTCTAGTTCCAGTTGCTTACGAAGATCCAAGTCCAGCTACTTACGAAGAAGGGCAGACAGACTACGCCATTCTATCCTTGACAAATTTGGATGCACCATTCTGACTAAGAAAAATAAAGATGTAGAGACCCTAAAGAACATTATATTCACCAGCTCCAAAGCACAAAGCATGATCACAAACTTACACCTTTATATTTCTATCTGACCTAAAACACGCTCATTGGCCAGGTATTCTCTTATGCGCTCACCTTTGCACATGTAAAGCAAAATATCAAACAGCCGCGTGATAGATCAACATGAATGTGTGATAGAAATAAAATAGGGGCACTTAACACTGGTAGCAAAGAGAGCACATGGAAGACCTGAACTGAATAATCCAATTCATGTGTGCAATTATATCAAACAATATGCTAACACTTTATCATGTAAAATAATAACTATCAAATATCTTTAATGTTAGTTTCCATAGCCATCTAATCAGCCGTCCCTCAAAAGAAGAAAAATATCCTAATTGCCTAAAACATTTTCGAGAAAAAGTACCGTTAGTCGGTACTACACCATGAAAAATGTAGTTGACTTATACCCAAAGGGTTCAAGTACATTAACCGGTTCTGTTCAGTGTTAATTAAATGGTAGGCTATGTGGTGTATTCCTTGTCTGAAATATAAATGCTCTGCTGCTGCTGTGGTACAGTTGTGAAATGCCGTCATGCTCACATCGCAAAGGACAACCTGAAGCTAGTGATATAACTGATAAGCCTGAATACTCATGTGAACAGTTTTTTCTCCTCCAGAGTTGCAGAAATGGTGTACGGAATCCAGAAATTTTACAAATTTGCCAATATCATTTCCACACCATCTCCAAGTTAGCAAATGTTAACCTTGGTGAGTTACAACTGTATGTAACTCGGAAGCCGAAATAATGATCTTTCAAACTTACGTATCAATGAAGTTCCAAAAGTCAAAGTTCTAAGATGCTCCAAAGATTATCAGTGTGGCGAGCATACCTTTCATAAATCAACTCCATGTACAATTCAAATGTAGATGAATCTGTTTGAAGCAGTGTCATGTCTAATGCTAAATAGCTTCCTCCTCTCCGCCCTGCAAAAACCCGCATAGCCATGCATTCAGATACCAATCAAAGTTCTCAGGTGAGAAATCTGAAATACCGAACCTGTGTTTAAGCACACTAAACACTATCTACTAACCCTTGGGATCGATGGATATAAATGAGCGATGATAGTGTCTTCTGATTGTGTAGCAATCTCAACCACGTCATACATAACATCTTGTATTTAACAGAAGTTTGTGCCAGGAATTTAATAAGTTTTCTTGCAGTTGTATATTCGAGCAAATATAGTTGATGACCTGCAAAGAAGAAAAAGTAACCTCTTAGCATTATTCTGCTATGACAAATCTATTCCAGAGGAGAATATTGGGGAACAAACTGATTTAGATTTTAAAAACAAAAGGATTGGGTTGTGTTGTGTGCAATTTGCGCTAGTTTCAGATCTTAAGGTCAACTGGAGGTAAATAAGTTAGACTATCATTTGTGCAGGAATTTCTATGGATGTTTTCAGCACATCGTCAACACTCCAGTTGTGAAAACAAGCTACAAACTAAGAGGTTCATAGCTGGACATTGTCAGGATTTCTTTCGCTCGTATAAGAATCATACCATATAAAAGATTCACTGTACTTGAGTTAAGCTGTTAAAAAACTTAACGTCGTTTTGTATCCAAAGGAAAACAAAAGGAAGGTTGGGATGCCTTACCAGAATCATGCGTGTCGTCGAGCTGCTGAGGCGGCGGTGGCCTGCAGCCTGCGGCGTACGCGCGAGGAGTGGTGTTCGTTGCGTCCGCTCGAGGAGTGCCGGCGTCTTCGCTGATGGCGGTGCACAGGGGAACCGACGAGGCGCCGGCGGCCGGTCTCCTGCCCGTGGCGTACGCACGGGAATTGGTGGTCGTCGGGTCCGCTCGAGGAGTGACCTTTCGGCGGCGTGTCTTCGCTGATGACGGCGGTCAGGGAAACGGCGGCTGGCCGGCTGCATCGGCTAGCCGCTACGGTCAGTGCGGACAGGGTAACTGCGGCGGACGGCGGCTTTGTTGGGGCATGGTAGCTGGTTAGGGAGCGGCAACGCGGCTGGAAGAAACTGCTGGCGACCTGCGGGCGCGTCGTGGCTGCGCCGGCTGCAGGCGGCGCTCGCCGGGCGGCGGCTTTGTTCGAAATAGGCAAGGGGATAGAGAAACAGGAGACGACCGCGATTGAAGTTTCGTTCCGTTGCGCTCCGTGGTCAGCCCCCTAATCACGGTTCAGCTGATGGCCGTTTGATTAGTCAATGTATGGTCACGATTGATTGGATCATCCCTGTCTCTCTCTTTTTATATTAGTGGTGATTAGTGGTGATGGTGATGTATTTAAGAAAATGTACGTGTCTTTGACATGTCTGCAACGTTTCGTTTTTCGGAACTGCCATTCAAAAAGAAAATTACTTTTTTCTAGTTGAAGAAAACATATATGGGGTGCTCTGAGAAAATAGATATGTGTAAAAAAAAATTTGGCACAAAAAATGTTTTTCCTCCCAGGAAGACATGGAGGACCTTATGTGGTGTCACTCAATTCTCTGATTGGCAATATTCATACTAGCACTACCTCCTTGCAGCTTGAGCACCTTGGCATCACTGGACAGAATCTCAGCTCCCTTAGCAACATCTTCTCGCCGGAGGAAATCAAGCGTGCTATTTGGGACATGCACCCCGAGAAGGATGAGGCTTGCCTGCGGCCCTCGCGTGCGACCATCGGTGCGGCGCTGGTGCGTGGCAGCCATCTAACGGCTCCCCAGTTTTTCTCGCTGCGTGTTATTTTTTCTGGTAAAACAAAAGCGTAATACAAATCTAATTTTTACTCCGTAATACTCGCACAAGTGCCGCACGTCATTGCCTCTGCTGTATTCACCGTAACCGGCGTCAAGATAGTCCAGCGCGCCCATCGTCGCCTGCACGACATAACAGCGGCCAAGTCGCGCTCGACGAGAAAGGCACCCGGTCGTAGTCCATGGCGGCTTCCTCGTCACCGTAGACTGTGGCAAGCCGCAGACCGGAGTCCGGAGTCCCTGCCGAAGGTGCCCAGCTAAGCGCAGTTTACTCGTGATCGGCATGGTCCGGCGAGCATGTGTTGTCCTCTATTTCTATTGTCATATTGTTCAGATCACAACGAAGAAGCGCACACATGAGCGGGAGGAGCAGCTCGTCTAAGAGCTTGGGGGATAGAGAAGGTGGGTTTCGTCTGGAGTATGGCGAGGAGACGAAAGCCAAGCTGCCGCGGAGGCGGCAGCACGGACACGACGCCGGCGAGGGAGCCAAGTGCTTGCCTATTGTTTCTGCACGGAAGACAGAAGATACGATCGATTTTGTATTGCCAGTTCATCTATTGCAAAAATAGGGGGAATTGATGATAACCCCCCAGGTGCGATTATGTTTGCCCACAGGCCCCTTTTCGTTGTCTATGACAGGTGGGGTTTAAGTGGCTTGGGGGGGTTATCATCAAATGCCCCCAAAAAATATGGCGGTGTAGGGAGGAAAAACCGAGGAACCGCTAGATGGCTGCCACGCACCAGCGCCGCACCGATGGTCGCACGCGAGGGTCGCAAGCAAGCCTCGTCCCCCGAGAAAGCCCCTGGGCCCGACGGATCCACGGGACAATTCTACATATCATGGATGGAAGTTATAAAGACTGATCTTGCTGGTGATATCAATGCCTTTTCCACTCAGGGATTGGTTTGTGTTAAGATCGGTCACGTACGGTGTTTATACACCTACCGTATATGTATATGTATTGAATTCCTGCTGGTATATATAAAGAGATCATGTGGAGGCTTTGACCGCCGTGCGAGTCCTCTCCGCCGCCTCTCCTCTCCGCAGCCGTCGCGAGCTCTCCCGCCGCCGCCGAGATGTCCTCCTCCTCCTCCTCCTCGGCAATGACGCTTGCTCCGATCGGGCCTGCGGTCCCGTTCGCCGCCGCCGCCGCCGCTGCATCGCCATCGCCATCCTCCATCCCCGTCCCTGCCATCCGCCTTGACCAGGGCAACTTCATGCTCTGGCGCGTCCTCACCCTGCCGATCTTCTCCGGGGCAGGGCTGCATGGCTACCTTGACGGCACCGTGGCGGCGCCCGCGAAGACCATCACCCAGGGCACGGGTGACGCGGCCACCACCGTCGCGAACCCCGCATATGCCACCTGGTGGACGCAAGATCAGGGCGTCCTCGGCCTCCTCCTTGGCTCCATCTCCCGGAGATCTCCTGCCAGCTGATCGGCAAGAACACGGCTGCCGCCGTGTGGGAGGCCGTCCACTCCATGTTCGGAGCCCAGAGCCGCGCCAATGTGCGGCACCTCCGGCGTCAGATCCAGGCGCTGAAGAAACTTGACTCCTCCGCCGGCGAGTACATGAACAAGGTCAGGGTCCTAGCGGACACCATGGCTGCCGCTGGTGACCCCCCTCCGACGACGCGGTCATCGACTACATGCTCACGGGGCTCGGCCCCGAGTTCAACCCCCTTGCTGCGTCCATGATCCGGGACAACTCCGACGTCTCGCTCTCTGACTTCTACTCGCATGTGCTCAGCTACGAGTCCATGATCGCGAGCAGCAAGCAGAGGCACAGGCCGAGGACTGGTCTTCCTCGGCAAACGCAGTGTCGCGGCCTGGCCCCTTCTCCAAAAATGGCCAGCCGCGCCCCTACAATGGCAATCACGCCGACCAAGGTGGTGGCGGAGGACACCCGCATGCTGGCGCTTCACAGCAGCTGGGCCAGGGCAGCAGCTTCCGCCCCTCCGACAACTATGGCGGAGGTCAGCAGAACAATGGCGGAGGTCGCAATGGCGTCAATGGCCGCAACCGACAGCGTCCCCGTTGTCAGATTTGCATGATCTGGGGACATGTGGCCGGGGACTGCCGCAACCGCTACAACCCTGAGTTTAAACTCAGCAACCAGCGCTCCGGGAACACGGCTTCGACCTTGACCAGCTCCACCGATAACCCTCCTTGGCTCATGGACTCTGGCGCCACGGATCATCTCACCAGCCACCTCGAATGCCTTCACGTTCACGACCGCTACGGTGGCAAGGATAAGTGCACGTAGCAAATGGTGTAGGTTTGTCGATTTCGCATATTGGTCACTCGTCCTTAGCTGGTTCTTCCCTTCACCTGAAAAATATTCTCCATGTTCCACACATTAAGAAAAATCTTCTCTCCGTTTTTCGCCTTGTCTCTGATAATGATGTTTTTGTTGAGTTTCACCGTAAATTTTTCTGTGTCAAGGACAAGGCCACGAGGAAAGTTCTTCTTCACGGTAGAAGCCAGGGCGGGCTCTACCCATCCCTTTTCGTCGAGCTTAACCATCCCCGACGCCTCGCCATGCCATCTCCGCCAAGGTCTCCTCCACACAGTGGCATCAACGTCTCGGTCATCCAGTGAATAATGTAGTTCAAACTATTGTTAGGCAAAACAATCTTTCGTGTTCTCCTTCAGATAGTCATGTTTTGGTGGGTGACGCTTGCCAGCGTGGGAAAAGTCGTCACTTATCGTATTATGCATCGTATCGTGTTTCCACCATGCCTCTTGAATTGATTCATTCTGATGTTTGGGGCCCTGCGGTCTCGTCTTCTGGTGGTTTTAAATATTATGTCAGTTTCATCGACGATTACTCTCGTTTTTGCTGGATTTATCTTCTCAAACACAAGTCTGATGTCGAGCAGGTTTTTTACGCCTTTCAGGCGCATGCTGATCGCCTTTTGAGTTCCAAAATCAAGCCAATTCAGTCCGATTGGGGCGGTGAATATCACAAGCTCCATCGCTATTTTCAGCGCACGGGCATCTCTCACCGTGTGTCCTACCCCCATACGTCCCAACAAAATGGTGTTGCGGAACGTAAGCACCGTCACCTAGTCGAAACAGGTCTTGCTCTGCTTGCGCATGCCTCTGTCCCATTACGATTTTGGGATGAAGCGTTTCTCACGGCTCGCTATCTCATAAACTGAATGCCCACTCCTGTTATTCAGCAAGATACACCTATACTTCGCCTGCTACGTGTCCCTCCCAACTATACTTTTCTTCGCATCTTCGGCTGCGCGTGCTGGCCTAGTCTCCGGAAGTATAACACACACAAGCTCGAGTTTCGCTCTAAAATGTGCGTCTTTCTTGAATATAGTCCTATGCATAAAGGATACAAGTGTTTGGATAGGTCCACGGGGCGCATCTATATTTCTCGTGACGTTGTTTTCGACGAGTCTGTTTTTTCCTTTGCCACTCCTGGTGTCACGGTTGATGTTTCCACTCTCGAGCACTACGAACCGGCTACGAGTGCTCATGTGCGGAATTACGATATGTCCTATTTGTCTACTGATTTGTCTCCTGCAGGCTCTGTGTCACTACAGGAACAGCCCCGTCACACGCCGGCCACTACCGCTGTTGCCGATCCCGTGATCGACGTGCATGTGCATGTCCCAGCTCCTGACGCGGCGTCCTCACCTGACGTGCATGGGCCGCCAAGCGGGCAGCCATCACGCCCGTCCTCGCCTGACGCGCATGGGCAGTCGAGCGAGCGGTCGTCGACCCCCCCTTCATCGCCCACGTGTGGCTCCTCCT
Organism: Poa pratensis; assembly: GCA_947311845.1. Taxonomy (NCBI): domain Eukaryota; kingdom Viridiplantae; phylum Streptophyta; class Magnoliopsida; order Poales; family Poaceae; genus Poa; species Poa pratensis. Next base: position 39,459,400 of record CAMZMU010000063.1, read on the forward strand.
CCGCGCCGCCCATTGCTTCTGGGCCGTCTGCTTCGGCCCAGTCCGCGTCGCCTTCTACCAGCATCCCGCTGGTCGCGACGCCCCGACTACGCCCGCCCCGCCTCCTGGTCATGCTATGACTACTCGCATCCGTGACGGCACTCGTCGTGAGAATAAGATCACTGACGGCACCGTTCGATATGATCCCCGTCGCCGTGCTTTCTTCGCTGCTCCTACCTCCCATCGGGAGGCTCTCCGCGAGTCTGGATGGCGTGACGCGATGTCTGATGAGTTTGCTGCCCTTCGTCAGACCAGTACATGGACACTTGTGCCGCGCCCTCCCGGTGTCAACTTGGTCAGCTGCAAGTGGATTTTCAAGACCAAGCATCGCCCAGATGGTTCCGTTGATAAGCACAAGGCCCGGCTAGTTGCTCGCGATTTTACACAGCACCATGGCATTGACTATGGCGACACGTTCAGTCCTGTCGTGAAGCCCGCCACTGTTCGCTTGGTTCTCTCCCTGGCAGTCTCTCGCGGATGGACGCTTCGTCAGGTTGATGTGAGCAACGCCTTCCTCCATGGTTTTCTAACAGAGGAGGTCTATATGTAGCAGCCACCCGGTTTTGAAGATCCACAGTTTCCGACTCCCGTTTGCAAGCTGCAGCGTGCTCTCTATGGTTTTAAGCAGTCTCCTCGCGCCTGGTATGCCCGTTTGAGTGCTCGGTTACTTGAGCTTGGTTTCACTTCTTCCAAGGCCGACACCTCTCGGTTCATTTTCTCCCATGGGGCTGTTCAGATCTATATGCTGGTGTATGTCGATGATATTGTCATTGCCGGGTCCACTCCTGCTGTGGTTGATCGTCTGGTGCATTCTCTCTCGGATAGTTTTCCTATCAAGGATCTTGGCCCGTTGGATTATTTTCTTGGATTAGAAGCGTCTTCCAATTCCGGGGGCCTGAGTGTGACACAGCGCAAGTATGCTCTTGACCTGCTTCATCGTGTCAACATGGAGAATTGTAAGCCTACTCCTACTCCACTTGATACCTCAGAGAAGTTAGCTCGTGATGGTGGAAACCCACTAGGTGTTGATGATGCTTTCCGATACCGGAGTGTGGTTGGGGGTCTTCAGTATTTAACCCTCACTCGGCCATACATTTCCTTTGCTGTCAACAAGGTGTGTCAGTTTCTCTCGCAGCCGACAGAGATATTGGGAAGCCGTGAAGCGCATATTGCGCTACGTCAAGGGCACCATCACCACCGGTCTGCTCTTTCGGAAGTCCTCTACCGGTGTCAGTATTTTTAGGGATGCAGATTGTGCAGGGTGTGTTGATGATCGACGCTCTACCGGAGCTTTTGCCATCTTTGTAGGCCCGAACTTGATTTCCTGGAGTTCGAAGAAGCAACCTACCGTCTCGAGGTCTAGTACCGAGGCAGAGTACAAGGCATTGGCAAATGGGGCTGCTGAGGCCATGTGGGTCGAGTCATTACTCAACTAACTTGGCGTCTTACAGCAACGCACACCAATTCTGTGGTGTGACAACTTAGGGGCTACATACCTGACAGCAAACCCAGCGTTTCATGCTCGGACCAAGCATATTGAGATTGATTTCCATTTCGTGCGTGAGCGAGTAGCTGCTGGAGAACTCCAAGTCAGGTTCATTTTCTCCAATGATCAGTTGGCTGATGTGTTCACTAAACCAGCCACACGGCAGATGTTAGACCGATTTAGGACCGATCTAAATTTAGTTTATAGAAGTTTAGATTGAGGGGGAGTGCTAAGATCGGTCACGCACGGTGTTTATACACCTACCGTATATGTACATGTATTGTATTCCTGCTGGTATATATAAAGAGATCATGTGGAGGCTTTGACCCCATGAAACCCCAAACCTAGTTTCTAAGTGTTTGCACCTGCCAACCTGATAGGTGGTAGCACTAGATATTCCCCCTACCCGGCCAGTCACCATGCCTACTCAATCGTCTCGAGATTTTCTGGATCGGCTAGAAATAAATGTTTATGAAGAAGCGGAGACAACACACTCACTGGCCTTCGTGCACACGCATATCAACAATGTTATACACTAGAGAACTTGTCTGTGGCAAGATGGTTACGAGGGTGGTTGTACCAGTGGCGGAGATAGGATTGACAGCTAGTGATGTCAAATGGCCAAAACGAGTGAAATATAAGGCTAGTGAGGTCATTATGTCTTGATTATAGGGTCAGAATTAGCGTATTTATGCCTAGTATCACAGTGCTCGTTAAATTTTCATGATGTCGTTTGACATCATATACACAACGCAGCTCCGCCACTGGGTTGTACCCCCAGCACACCAGAGTTCAGACCCCAGGTTTGACACTGGTGTTTCTCATTTAGGCGAAATGTTTTTCAGTGGGAGGCGACGTTCCCGTCGACAGCGAGAAGATGTTGCCAAGGGAGCTTAGATTCTGTGTAGTGATGCCAAGGTACTTCGGAGGGGTGAGAGAGAATCATGTTACTTCGGAGGGGTGAAAGAGAATCATGTTACAGCGAGAAGATGCCGTCAATCTCAAAACTCGACCCGCCGGCTCAGTACTTCGGAGGTGCTCATAGAGGTAGGGTGTGCGTGCATGGGTTCATAGGGCCGGGGTGAGTGTGTGTCCGTGTATGTGAGCGTTGTGTTTGGAAAAGAAAAACAATGTTATACACTACACACTGTTCGATGTAATGTGCACTAATTGAACCCGTACGGCTATGAGCCAAGTAAATCTACCTGATGGATAATGGGTCCTAGTGGTTGTGGCTGGCTGGTGCCATCCATGAGAGACACTACAGGAATGCCGAACTGTGCCGACGGCCAGAACCTGTGCCGACGGCCATTTGTCGGGGCCGTCGGCACAGGTGTGTACCAGGACCAGCCGTCGACAAGTCCGTCGGCACAGAAACGGCCGTCGGCACAGATACTCTATCCCGACGGCCACCGTCGGGACACATACAGCCGTCGGCACAGAATATCAGGTGACGTCGACGGCACTCTGTGCCGACGGCAAAGCCGTCGGCACAGGACTCTACCATTTTTATTCATTTTTATTTATATTGATACACCTAATTGCTATATGTACAGATTCGCCTAAAATAGTCATAATGTTTTTTACCCTAATCTTCTTTTTTTATGTATCTATTTATTACTCTCAATTAAGTTTAATATGTTTTATTCATATTCTATGTACATAGCTACGCCGAATAGCGGTTTCCACCCACATAAAATAACGTCGCGAATAATTGTCTACAAGTGTGTTGTGTGTTGTAAATGTCCGGTATCCTACTCCGGGGTGTGACCGGCTTCACTTTCTCTCTGGTGAGTTCCTGCACTTAGAGGTGAAAACTCCCACCTCGGACGAAACGGGGGCAATCTTTTAAAAACTTGTGTTAAAAGTTGGTTTCCCATGTGCATATGTCCCAACCTAACACAACCAAGTAAAAAGTCCACTGGGCTACCCCCTTTCGACGCACGTCTATGGGGGCAGACGAAAACGTTAGGGTTTTTCCAGCGGATTCAGGGTTTCGCCGAAGCGGGGCCCCGGAGCGTCGGAACCCCACCCAAACCTAGGTTGTGCCATACCATATGTATACAAGTGTGTTGTGTGTTGTAAATGTCCGGTATCCTACTCCGGGGTGTGACCGGCTTCACTTTCTCTCTGGTGAGTTCCTGCACTCAGAGGTGAAAACTCCCACTTCGGACGAAACGGGGGCAATCTTTTAAAAACTTGTGTTAAAAGTTGGTTTCCCATGTGCCTATGTCCCAACCTAACACAACCAAGTAAAAAAGTCCACTGGGCTACCCCCTTTCGACGCACGTCAATGGGGGTAGACGAAAACGTTAGGGTTTTTCCAGCGGATTCAGGGTTTCGCCGAAGCGGGGCCCCGGAGCGTCGGAACCCCACCCAAACCTAGGTTGTGCCATACCATATGTATACAAGTGTGTTGTGTGTTGTAAATGTCCGGTATCCTACTCCGGTGTGTGACCGGCTTCACTTTCTCTCTGGTGAGTTCCTGCACTTAGAGGTGAAAACTCCCACTTCGGACGAAACGGGGGCAATCTTTTAAAAACTTGTGTTAAAAGTTGGTTTCCCATGTGCCTATGTCCCAACCTAACACAACCAAGTAAAAAAGTCCACTGGGCTACCCCCTTTCGACGCACGTCTATGGGGGTAGACGAAAACGTTAGGGTTTTTCCAGCGGATTCAGGGTTTCGCCGAAGCGGGGCCCCGGAGCGTCGGAACCCCACCCAAACCTAGGTTGTGCCATACCATATGTATACAAGTGTGTTGTGTGTTGTAAATGTCCGGTATCCTACTCCGGGGTGTGACCGGCTTCACTTTCTCTCTGGTGAGTTCCTGCACTTAGAGGTGAAAACTCCCACTTCGGACGAAACGGGGGCAATCTTTTAAAAACTTGTGTTAAAAGTTGGTTTCCCATGTGCCTATGTCCCAACCTAACACAACCAAGTAAAAAAGTCCACTGGGCTACCCCCTTTCGACGCACGTCTATGGGGGTAGACGAAAACGTTAGGGTTTTTCCAGCGGATTCAGGGTTTCGCCGAAGCGGGGCCCCGGAGCGTCGGAACCCCACCCAAACCTAGGTTGTGCCATACCATATGTATACAAGTGTGTTGTGTGTTGTAAATGTCCGGTATCCTACTCCGGGGTGTGACCGGCTTCACTTTCTCTCTGGTGAGTTCCTGCACTTAGAGGTGAAAACTCCCACTTCGGACGAAACGGGGGCAATCTTTTAAAAACTTGTGTTAAAAGTTGGTTTCCCATGTGCCTATGTCCCAACCTAACACAACCAAGGAAAAAAGTCCATTGGGCTACCCCCTTTCGACGCACGTCTATGGGGGTAGACGAAAACGTTAGGGTTTTTCCAGCGGATTCAGGGTTTCGCCGAAGCGGGGCCCCGGAGCGTCGGAACCCCACCCAAACCTAGGTTGTGACATACCATATGTATACAAGTGTGTTGTGTGTTGTAAATGTCCGGTATCCTACTCCGGGGTGTGACCGGCTTCACTTTCTCTCTGGTGAGTTCCTGCACTTAGAGGTGAAAACTCCCACTTCGGACGAAACGGGGGCAATCTTTTAAATACTTGTGTTAAAAGTTGGTTTCCCATGTGCCTATGTCCCAACCTAACACAAATTAATTCAAAATATTACATCACAAATACAGCTGTTTATTTTTTATCTTAACATTTCTACAGATAATAGAATAAAAGAAAAGAATTTCTAAAAAAAAAACTACACTGTGCCGACGGCTTTGCCGTCGGCATAGGGCTTGGACCAGTAAAAAAAGAAAACGACCTGCCCCGGCCCGCACCAACCACCCACTCGATCCAATCTCCCGCACCCCACCACCCTACCCGACGCCGCCGCCACACCCCGGCCGTCCGCCCCACCCCGCCACCGTCGTCCGCCATCAAGCTCGCCGCCGCCACGCCCCGGCCGTCCGCCGCGCCACCCCCCGCCACGCCCTCTCCGCCCTCGCCGCCTCTTCCCCGCCCACATCCACCCCAGCCCGCCCTCGCCGCCCCGGCCTCTCCTCTCCTCACCACGACGCCCCCACCTCCGGCCCTGCTCCTCCTAGCTCCGGCCGCCCCCACCTCCGGCCCCGGCCCCTGCCCATCTCCTCCTAGCTCCGGCCGCCCCCGACGCGGGCCCCCACCTTCACCGGCGCCACCAGAGGTAAGCACTGCTCCACCCTCTGTTTTTTTGTTAGAATTAGTTAGTGTTAGCGTTAGGGTTAGTGTTAGCTTTAGTTTTAGTGTTAGGGTTAGTGTTAGCTTTAGTTTTAGTGTTAGTGTTAGCTGTTAGTGTTAGCTTTTAGTGTTAGGGTAGGTTTAGTTGTTAGCTATATAATTTTTGTTTTAAGCATTTTCATGAATATTTATGTTGCTAGACATATGTGCTAATGTTCATTTTTTTTTGCTTTTTCAGATGACGTAGATTCCCGTCAGCCAGCACCGTCGGTCCCGCGCGTCGTTGCGGGGCTTCTTCTCCAGCGGAGGAGGGGCCGGCTCGGTGCCCCTGTTTCGTGGCCCTCCTTCCGGAACACGTCCTCGTCCTTCTCCGGCCACCGATCACGCTTCGAGGGTATAAATCTTTCGCCTCTCTGTAGATGCTTTCTGGATGTTTGCTAGATGCATTTTATCTATGCTTCCTTGACTAACCCGTGTATCAAATGCTTTTACTTAACTAAGTATCATGTCGGAGCCGGAGCGAAAGTTTCGTGGTGTTCATCGGAGACCCACGAAGATCCCGACTTGGGCAGCTCAGATCACAGTGGATCACAGGAAGATCCAGCTTGGTACTTTCAGGTGCCCGTGGCAGGCGGCCCGCGCCTACGACTGCGCGGCGGTCCAGCACTTTGGGGCGAGAGCGATCCTCAACTTTGAGGATGAGCGGAGCGTGGCGCATATGTTAGCGCCACATGGCATGAGGATCGCGACGAAGGCCGAGGAGAGGGAGCACCGGCAGGCAGAGAGGCTGCTCAGGGCGCGCCACCAGCGCGAGGAGGATGACCCCTTGGTCAAGGATCTCCTCCTTGATCCCCAGGTGATGGCGGTCCAGTACCAGGTTTTCAGCGAGAGCCGGCAGCAGCGCGGGCAGGGCGAGGCCGGCCCCTCCGGCACGCAGCAGCAGGGCGAGGACTCTAGCAGCAGCCTGTCCTCTTGTTGGGACCGCTTGGACGACGCCACTGACACCGGCGCGAGTCGAGTTTAGGATGTCTATCATCCTACCTGTCGTACTACTAGACTTATCTTGCTACCTGTTGTACTGCTAGACTTATCATACATGCTACCTATGTATTATTGTGCTACTTGTCTATATGTGTTATGTTTAGCTAATATGGTTACATCGTTCTATGGTTTATTCTGTTTTATGTTTAATTATTAGGTAAAATGGAGGGATATTTGCTTATATATTTCGATTGTTTGTACTTTTTAGATGACGTAGCTTCCCGCCAGCCAGCACCTTTGTTTTGTCCTTTGTTTTGTCGCCCTCTTCCGGAGCACGTCCTCGACCTTCTCCGGCCACCGATCACGCTTCGAGGGTATAAATCTTTCGCCTCTCTTGCTGCATAGGTTTATTTTGGTCTAGATCACCAAGTCAGTCGCGTAACCCGAGTCAGATCCCATCCGGAAGGGTTACAAATTTATAAATATGCAGGATTGTCCATCTTTGCATATTTATAACCGTAACACTTCCGGGTTGTCCTGTTGGACAGTCCGAGTACGTGTAGATCGGGTCGTGTTCCATGTTCTACCCTTCCTGAGACGTAATTTCGGCAGCACCTCCCTGTTGTTCTTCGGATGCACACCCTCTCGGCTTGACAAGCTCGAGACGTGTATTCTGAAGAACAGCGGGGAGGTGCTGCCGAAATTCCGTCTCGGGTCGGGGTAGAACATGGAACACGGCTCGATCTACACGTACTCGGGCGGGATAGGCCCTCCTATTAGAAGTGTAGGTGAACCCTTGCATGATGTAAAGATTAAAATTTGACCGTAATTAATCTGGTGACACTAAATCATTTTATTATTACTTGGTGCATATTAAAAGACTGCGTGGTTGTTTCGCTCCCAATAAAGCAGAGGATGGCTGATAATGGGTGGATGTACAGTGGCCGTGTCGATAAGATTAAAAGAACAGAGGAGTGGGAGATGAAGACCAATATATTAGTGAAGGAGTTAGGGCGTGGTTCAAAGGCAAAAGGAGTTCGTGGAAGGTGCCCTTGCACTCATTGCAAGAATCGTGACCGTCAAGGAAAGGAAGATATGACTAAACATCTTTGGTTGTATGGGTATACGCCTAACTACGTCACGCATGTCAAATTTGATCAGTACGAACGTCTCAGAGTTGGGGTGATGCGGCAGCGGATCGATGGCAATGAGTACGATGGGTTGAGAAACATGCTAGATGATCACCATGCTGCTTACATGCCGGATTCGCCACCTCCACAGGAGGAACAGGAGGAACCGGAGGCACCGGATGAACCGGAGGAACCAGAGCCAACCGCGAAGGCTTTCTATGAGACGATGGCCTCGGCTACGAAGCCTCTATACGAGGGTGCAAACCAGAGCCAGCTCGATGCCGTAGCTCAACTACTAAGTGACAAGTGTCAGTTCTCCACCACCCGTGCAGGCTTTGAAGCTAATCTGACAACATCTGGTAACATGTTGCCCAAAGGGCATTGTCTGCCAAAATCCATGCACGAGGTGAAGAAACTATTGGGATCGCTCAGCATGGATTATGAAAAGATTCATTGTTGTCCAAAAGGATGCCTGTTGTTCCGGAAACAATATGCGAATGACAAGTACTGTAGCCTTTGTGGGGCCTCTAGGTATGAGGAGAAAACGCTGCCTGATGGTCGGAAGACGCAGGGAAAAATCCCTGTGAAGGTTCTTCGGTACCTCTCATTCATAAAAAGAATGCAGCGGCTTTTCATGTCCGAGGAGTCTGCCAAACAAATGACTTGGCACAGGAAAGGGAAGAGATACGTCGACGAGTTAGGACGGGAAAGGATGGGACATCCATCTGATGGTGAGGCATGGAAGAACTTCGACTTGAAACACCCCCTTAATTCAGCAGATGCTCGGAATGTCAGAATTGCAATAGCAACAGATGGGTTCAATCCATATGGGATGTCGACTGCGTCGTACAGCTGCTGGCCCGTGTTTGTTATTCCGCTCAATCTCCCTCCTGGGGTACTAATGCAAAGGAAGCACATGTTTCTGTCGCTGATCATTCCAGGGCCCGAATACCCGGGGAAGAATTTGAGTGTCTACATGCAACCGCTTGTGGATGATTTGCACCACTCATGGCACAATGGGACGTGGACATACGACCGAGCATCAAAGAAAAACTTCTTGATGAAAATTTGGTTCCACTATTCCATGCACGACCTACCCGGGTATGCCCTATTCTGCGGATGGTGTACAGCTGGTAAATGGCCATGCCCAGTGTGCAGGAACCAACTTGAGTTCCTTTGGCTAAAGTCAGGTCGCAAGTATGTCGCGTTTGACAAGCATCGACAGTTCCTCGAAGGAAGGCATCCTTATCGAGAAGACAAAAAAAACTTCACGAAGGGCATAGTTGTGCGTGAAGAAAAAGCGATACCGAAGTTCGATGGTGCAAAAGTTGATGCCGAGCTACGTGCTCTCGTGCCTGCTGAGGGATCTATCCGAAAATTTGAGGGGTATGGTGTAACGCACAACTGGACTCATGTGGCAGGCTTAACGCAGCTAGAGTATTACAAGGACCTCGAACTTCCCCATAACATCGATGTGATGCACACCGAAAAGAATGTTGGAGAGATGATCTTTCACACAGTCCTGAACATTCCTAAGAAGACAAAGGACAATGTGAAGGCTAGAGTTGATGTTCAGAAGCTCTGTGATAGGGAGAGATTACACATGAAGCCTCCTAACCCTCGTCAAAAAAATTGGTTTAAGCCAAATGCCGACTACTGCCTTGATAATATCCAAAAGAAGGAGGCATTCAAGTGGCTCAAAAACATCGCCGTGATGTTCCCTGATGGTTACTGTTCCAATATAAGTAATGGAGTCAATCTTCTTACATCAAAAGTCACTGGGCTGAAGAGTCACGACTATCACATATGGATTGAGCGGTTGATGCCGGTGATGCTTCGAGGGTATCTCCCCGATAGTATCTGGCGAGTGCTTGCGGAGTTGAGCCATTTCTTCCGCACGCTCTGTGCGAAACAGATATGTCCCCTGATTATTGCGAAGCTGCGTGATCTTGTGCCGGAGTTGCTATGCAAGTTAGAGATGATCTTTCCGCCAGGCTTCTTTGTTCCGATGGCACATCTCGTTGTGCATCTCGCGAACGAGGCACTCTTGGGTGGACCGGTGCAGTTTCGTTGGCAGTTTTGTATTGAGAGAGAGTTTAAGTACATTCGAAACATAACTGGAAACAAAGCTAGGATTGAAGCATGCATAGCTGAGGCAACAATACGACAGGAGATGGCAGACGCCGTGACAACGTACTTTCCCGATGAAGTTGCCACTATGCATAACCCGGTCACTCGGTACAATGTCGACGAGCCCAAGAATGACCCCAAGCTCCTCCTCTTCCAATGTCCCGGTGGCAAGGCCGGTGCCGGTGAAAATTGTAAATTGACCAAGGAAGAGAAGGATTGCATAATGCTCTATGTGCTTATAAACATGACGGAAGTACTCGATTTCATGAGGTAAATGGTGAACAAATTACTTTGCAACTAGTAACTCAGTTTCGGTCTAATACGTATTTTCTCCTTTTAGACAATTCCAAGATGAATACTGGTTGGGAACGGTGGATCCCGATCCCGCGGAGCTGGACACTCTTCTGAAAGAGGGTGCTCACGGAGGAAAAAAATTTGTGTCTTGGTTCATGGGAAAAGTAATTTCTAACGTGTCCCTCTTACCTTGCAATATGTGACTTGTCCCTCTTATTACACGTAACTAATGCACAAAACAATTTGAACCGTACTTGTAGGGAGCTGATCCCAACGTTGAGATGACAGATGAGCTGAGATGTGTTTCCCAAGGATTTAACCGTACCGTCATGAAGTATGAGAAGTATGATGTGAATGGGTTCCGCTTCCATACAGAGTATCACCAGAATAATCGTCCTGGAGCAAAAACTGTAAATACTGGGGTCTTCACCAAAGGATCCAGAGGAGCCGATGGAGCCAATTACGTAGATTACTACGGAAGGTTACAAAACGTATACGAGCTGACGTTCAATCGTACGAACATAGAACTCAAGCTCGTTGTGTTCAAGTGCCACTGGTTCGACCCATGCACTGGACCACATGGTGGACAGAGAAGTGAGCCTTCCATTGGGTTAGTTGAAGTTAAGCCTTCAACCACCTATACCGGAGCCGATGTCTATATTGTGGCTCACCAAGCCAAGCAAGTTTATTATTTGCCCTACCCATGCCAGAAAGAGAACCTCAAGGGCTGGGAAGTCGTGTTCCGGGTATCCCCACATGGTAAGCTACCCAGGCCCTCCGACGACGATTACAACAACATTGACCCTAAAACATACGAGGGAATTTTCTATCAAGAGCAAGAGGACTTCGGGCACTTTGACTTACAAATAGGTGGTCTCGAGGAACTCGAGAACAATGCACACACTCGTGGTGAGTCAGTGGTCGATCTGAAGGACATAGATGTGCTCTCGAAGTTTCATGCGGAAAATGACGACGATGACGAGCCTGGCGATGAGCTTCCGCCCTACTACTCACGTGATAGTGATAGTGATAGTGATAGTGAGAATGAGAACCAACACCCTGATGAGGAGAGTGATGACGATAGGTATTTATTTTTGGTATCTACATGTTATTATGTCTTTTATTCTTTAGTATTTATTTTTTGACATGCTTCTTCATTGCATTATGTCTTTATGCTTAGTGTCTACATTTTATTATGTCTCGATGCTTACTTGTTTTCTCTTTCTCAATGCAGTTGATTGAACAATATGAGCCAGGGCAAGGAAAGCGCTTCTGGTGGTCCTTCTCCCGGTGCTACGCCGATCCGACGCTCACCTATATCAGCCGGGGAGATATGGGGTTCACCCTGTCGCCGTCTCCGCAATAGATGTAGGGTCTTGGGCGTCTAGACATCTAGCTATATATGTATGTATCTATTTGATGATGGTCCTATGTGTGTATCTACTGATGATATAGCATTTTGTTGATGATATATGGAGCCATTGTGTGATCTTGTTTGTAGTGAATTTGTCGTGATTTTTGATTATTTTTTCTGCTATTTTTGCCGCAAAAAACGAGCTGCTGGTTCCGAAAATCTGGTCACACCTGTGCCGACGGCATTGCCGTCGGCACAGACCCCTTAATGTGACAAAATAGTCACCACTGTGCCGACGGCATTGCCGTCGGTACAGGCCCCTCCCAGGAGCGCCCAGCAACCTCCACGTGGCAACGCGGTGCCGACGGCAATGCCGTCGGCACAGACCCATCCACCTCGACCGGCCAGTGTGGGCCCCACACGCCGCTGTGCCGACAACCTAGGTGCCGACGGTGCGTTTCTGGCCGTCGGCAAAAGCTGTGCCGACGGTTTTTATCTGTGCCGACGGCCAGGTGGCCTGTGCCTACAGGGCCCTATGCCGACCAGGCTGTGCCGACGGTGGCCGTCGGCATAGGTGTGTGCCGACGGCATGTGGACCTTTGCCGACGGTCTGCGGCCGTCGGCACAGGTGGCTATTCCTGTAGTGAGACTCGGATAGTATGTATGGTGGTCACAGCTTAGCTACGTGACCTCTAGTACGTTCCGGGGCGTCCAAAGCGACATCCACCTGCCACGATGCAGAGCACGACAAGTCCCGTCGACGAGAAGCTGCGGCGCTTCGACGTGTACCGGCGCAACGTTGAGCACATCGAGGCCACGAACCGGGAGGGCGGGCTTAGCTACACACGCTCGGCGAGAACCAGTTCACCGACCTCACCAGCCAAGAGTTCCTATCTTTTTATAAGAACACGCACGCATGAAAATCGCCGTGTCTATTCCATTAACATAGAGAAATAGTTTTACAAGACATCAGTTAACCCGTACGTCACATGGGCTGTTCTCCTCTACGGCCGGGTTTAGACTTTAGACTAGAGAGTACTGAAATCGCTGTAGTTCAATCTGCCCATATGTGTTGCTGCTGCTTGCATTGTCGCCGTGGTAGCAACAGTGGAGAGTCTGCACCAGATAAGAACCGGGAAGCTTTTTTTTTTGAGAGTTAACACAAGCGTACATTCATACAAAGAAAACAACAGAGCAGCACCCGAACGCACGCTTACAAAGCTCAAACAAGAACCCAGCAACAAAGTAAGAGAAACAACCACGCGAACCTCCGACCTCCACCGCGAGCAAGCCGCCGGAGAAGACGAAAGCAGACCACGGACCAAGCTGGGAGAAGAAGCACTTCACGCCTTTAAACAGAAGTAGGAGCCGGCCGTCAGAAGACACCGGAGCTTGAAACGATGAACGAGCAACGGCAACAGCACTTCCACCCGCAGCTACGACGCCGACCGCCAGAGGCGAGCACGCCGCACCCAACCTTCCACCACCCACTCTCCTCCTCTGCTCCCGGTCCGAGCCCGAGCCCAAACCCCCAAGCCTGCACCTTACACCTCCGAAGCAGCCCCTGGAGGAGACGGAGCCACGACGACGACGGAGCGAAGGGAACAGAACCCTACCATGGACCAACGACGGCGCCGCCCCGCCGTCTGCCCGAGGGAAGCAAAATCTCCACCGAACAAGCCGCCGGGGAGCCTCAAAACCACCAGGACCGCAGTCCGGCGGGACAAGAACGGGCCCCACTCGCCGTCGCCGGCGAGGAAGAGGAAGGGGACCGGAGTTATTTGCTCCTATCGCCGCCGATTTCCTCCCAAAATCCGCAGCGAGGAGACCTATACCTACTCTATCTACACGCCAAGAGACCGGGGACGAGACCCCCACCACCCCCCGCCGCCGCAGCGGCGAGAGGCGGCAAGGATCTGCCCCGACTCCGGCGGGAGGAAGAGGAGAAAAGTGTTTCGCCCTGGTCGCCTCTCCCGGCTACTGTAGAGGGAGGGGAAAGCTTATCCGTTCACCGCTAAGAACCGGGAAGCTGGTGAGCCTATCCGAGCAGCAACTCCTCGATCGGCTTTACATGGATCAAGAATAACTAGGGAATCACCACGGAGGCCGACTACCCGTACACACCGGGAAAAAGGGCATGCACATGCGATGCGAGTAAACTCAAAGCACACTGCGGTCACCGTGCGCGACAACGAGCAGAAACTCCTGGAGGCGGTCGCCATCCATGCCAGTGCGGCGTTCCAGGCCTACAATGGCGGAGTGTTTTCTGGCCAATGTGAGTTCACGAATAACCACATCGTCACGTCAATCTCAAAAAAAAAAAAAAAAACCACATCGTCACGTCACCGTGTGGGTTACGGTAAGGATGCCGCCACCGGCAAAAAATACTGGATCGCCAAGAACTCATACGGCCAATCATGGGGGATGGGAGGATACATCTTGATGGAGAGGGGTATCGCCGATCCTCGAGGCTTGTGCAACATCAACTTCTAACCCGTTTGTCCTAGAATGTGATGGGCACCGTCGTGGGTTACGATAAGGATGCCGCCACCGCCAAAAAATATTGGATCGTCAAGAACTCATAAGGAGCTGCGTGTGTTTATGCCTTTGGGCTGCCGGTCATGCAGTCAGTCTAATATAAGTGTGTACTGCATATCATATTCATGTGCTATATATCTACTGAAAGAACCACTCGCGAGTGATGTATCAGTGGAATAAATAAAGGAATGGTTTGCTATTTAACATTTGGCAGTTTCTTCATTTCCTGAGTAAATTTTAGATTGAGTTTTAATTTGGTACTAGAGTAATCTATACTAACCCACGTGTTTTATCAGGTATATCTATTAAGTCCTAACAACACATATTTCCGAGGGTATGCTCACTACTATGCATAGACGAAAAGCAAGCTTTGGCCCAATACATTTCAGAATTTCTAAAAACCTCAAAGGCCCATGTTGCCAAGCGGTAGGGTGCTAAGTTTAGTTCCATATGGAAACTTGGAGCAGAATTGCACATCGACGGTGTTCTACCACTTGGTAAGTGAGTGAGAATACACTGGGCACTCCTCCCCCACTTGCTCGTCTTATCGCGTGAATCGAGTCTCGAGCTGATTCAACTTATGCCTTATTTTTGTTGTTCGAGAAAACTCGGTTGTTGACGAATGTGTCACAACTAAGAAAGTCACTCTCAAATTGTGGGCTATTATAACCGGCTCGAACGTGCGGCGTAGCCTCAGAGCCCAGCATTAAGATCAAACCATTTATTGCTATAAAATAGAGACATGGATGATAATAGATCTAAACCTTATTATGTGAATAGTACAGTGCATGTACTATTAACGGTGAAAATTTAGGTTATGTACCATTCCTTATTTTTAGGCATAATACAAATAAAATTTAGTCAAAGTTGCATGTTGAGATGGTGAAAAGTCAAACACATGGAAATAGCTAGTGAATACTAAATTAAGAGGTTCATAAACTACTACACCTTAAAGCAGAGGCAGAGGCAAGATCGCTTAATTTTGGCTGTTAAGGGGGGCCGGTTAGAGCAAAAAATTCAAAATCGACACTCTTCCTATATATTTAGCAGCGAATCAATGGTGTTAGGAGGGCCAGGTCGCCCGGCCCTGCTAGTCCCCCTGTCTCTGCCACTGCAAAGTTCATGCAGGTGAGAATCAATCGTGCAGTTGTATTGTTAGTAGTACGCCTGGCTTGAAAGATGGGCATATACGCTAGTCTTGGTCCCCTGCATATGCATACATCAAGAACGAGTACAAAGACTCGAGAAATACAGCACAACATACGCAGGAAGCAAAGCAACGAGGAGGAAAACGCCGCTGCCGACGCCGGAGACGAAGAAGCCGAACCACCTTCTTACCTCCATCCGAGAGCACCTCCGCACATGGAAAGGGCTGCAGAATCCGTCCGCCACACGGTGACGAAACCTAGCTCGATGAACGAACACAGCCAGCGCCCTCCGCAGCCTGCCGCACCACCTTCCGTCAGCCACCCAGTCCGGCGAAGCCAGCAGAGCCTCCTCGCGAACGCCGCTTCTAGCTCCTTCACACCACCACCCAGGCTCTGCACCACCGCCGGAGGAAGCGGCGACGCAACGGCGAAGAAGCCCAGGGACCAGAACCCCGGCACACCAGATCCGCGGCGCCGTCCCGCCATCCAGATGCAGGGGCCTGGAAGCCTCGAGGAATCCGAAGATCCGCGAGCTCCAGAACGACGAGCGCGCCGCCGCGGGCCTCCGAGGAGCACCTGCAACAGAGGGGAAACACGCCGCCGCCAAAACCGCCACCGACTGCACCTCCACCTCCCAGGCGCCGCCGGCTAGGCGTCCTACCAAACCTACGCTATATACAAGACGGGATCCGGGGATTCCCCCGCCTCCCGCTGCCGGAGCAGCCGCCGGAGGCGAAGAAATCCCGCGGATCGCCGCCGCACAAGGTGGTTTCGCCGGAGAGTTCCAAGAAATCGCCTTCGCTACTGTAGCGAGAGGATAAGGGTCGATGGGGTGTGTTTATGTTCCCGAAAGCACGAAACAAGCCCGAAATAGCTGAAATCGTCTGTTCTTGAAAATATACAAGGAAGCAAGATCACCGGCGGCAGGATTCCCCAATCCAGAGGAGGAATCAGCAGGCGCGGCGCCGGTGACCGAAGCCGCCGGGGCGCTGGAGCAGAGCGCTGTCCCGCTCGTGTGAGCTGTGAGCGACGGCGGCGTAGCGCTCCCGGAAGGATTCGAAACGCATTCGTCGGAGCGCGGGGCGGCGATGAAAGGGCAGGCCGGGGCATGGCCGAGGGGATGAGGCGGCGACGCGGGATCGCAGAGGAACGCTGCGTCGGATTGCAGCGAGGGCGAAGACGGCCGAGCCGGCCCCCGGCGTCGGCGGCGCATCGGAGAGGAGAAGCAATCTGGGGCGGAAAACTGGGAAAGAGAAAAGCGTAGTTAGAGAGGACGGTAGAGTCAACGCCGCGGCAAGATAAGAAAGAAGGAAAATCACAGCGGTGGAAAAAAGAAGCGGTCGGGACCGTCGAACTAACGACACGTACTCATGGGCCGGCCCGTACACAGCAGGCCATCCAAACAGCAAATCACTGTAGAACACTGTTCAATGAACAGTAAAACGTTCGATGACAAGCCGCGATTTTGCTGGTCTTTAATATAGTGAGTAATAATGTGTAACGACTTTGTTTTATTTGAACATGATTAAAACATTATATTCACATATAAAAAGATATTGTTTTCTTAGATCCAGGTTGGGATCAAGCTTGGCACTTTCTTCGAGATTTCCACAGCACGACCTTGGACCCAGATGCCCCTGGAGGATGCCCAGCATGCCCGACCATGATTAAAATATTATATTTAAATAAAATAACTTATTGTTTTATTATTTTTGCCTGGACCGGTTAACCTCGGTCTTTTATTCCTCGGACATTTAAAAGCCTGCCTAAAACCTAGCCTGGCCCGGCCCAAGGATGGCAGGGTCTAGTCTGTGAGGGAGCAAACCCATGTCTGATGCCCGGCCCAATTGAAGGTTTTGGTTGTCACAAATATCGTGTCTTGATATCTCAAGAAACAGAGTTGTGTGCATTAATCGAAGTCTGTGAGATAGTAGAGTTGCTTTATGTCAAGAAACATAGTTGTGTGCATGATATGTCTCGTTTCGTACTTGTGTTTTCTCTTGTAATTCTTAGTCTTTTGTTTGCTCTATGTTGAGGATCGTAGCCAATATGCTCTGACTAGAGCCCGTAAAGCTCCACCTTGACTTTCCCGAGAGTACTCCTATATGTAATGCACACATAAGATTAGACATACAGGTAATGCTATGCCCTTGATTTTCTCATGCACCAAGAAATGCTGGAAATAAATGTTTTTGGTGTTTTACGTCCTCTTACTTAAAATGGTAGTAGTAATGACAATACCACAAATCAAATTATTCTTTCAACTTAGTCTTCTTTGCGTTTAGAAATTTTAGGTTAGTCAACATGTGCATTGCTCATGCACGATTACTAGTAATATCAAATGGGCGAATAAATGAAAACAGGAGAAGAGAAATAGTGGCGTTCATTGAGTAATTAATAGAAACATTAAAGCAGTGGTAACTATTTTAGCAAACCATGATGCCTTGGTCTGATGGTCTAACAGCGGACTTCTCGCACAGTTTGCCAGGCAACAAACAGAGAAACTCCCCCGCATCGCACATTGTGTCTCCGATCGGGCCGCGAGGCCCATTCGCGAGAAGAACCCGTAAAGGCCCCCGACAATACGCGGACGGTAGCCGATCCACCGCCGGTCCGTACACGACGCTTGCCTTTTGGCTCCGCCGCTCCGGCTTTCGTCGCGTCCGGCGCCGTCAGCATTTTAGCAACCACTGATGATGCGATGCGGCGTTCGTGTCCGAGCCATGCACATAGACAAAGTCAAGGCACCGAGTGATCACGTCAGGGCACCACCGCACTTGTCTACTCCCTCTGTTTAAATGTCTAGATACATTCACATATAGATAAATGGAAGTCGTCTAAGGGAGTACGTGGTGAACTTAGCTCACGCCAGCACACTTGAACAAATTCGTATACGTGACAACTCATGAGGAGCGGCGAACAGGACAACTGCGTGGCGGCCGTGCGCCGGTGGAGGTCGCGGTAGGAGATGCGTGGACGCAGGCGAAATTGCACACTATGGACATACTACTTCAACTGGCGGCAGGAACATGGCAATGGCACGGCGGTAAGGCAACGAAGGTTGCGGCAGGAGGATGGCGATGGCGACGCCGACGGTGGCCGAGCAGTTGAAAAACGCATGTACATCAAGCTCAATCGAACAGGCTAAAATCAGTGCAAAACGAAACCTTGCAGGCAAACAAAAACGCCCATGACCTATACTTACAACCTCACTGTTACTTCTCGTATGAACCACTTTCATTTTTCTTACGTTGCATATATAATAATACTTTTATTAGAACCACCATGCATCGATCGTAGTTTATTTATTCATCGTTCAGCGGATACAACAACTCTGAGTGAACAGAATCAATCAAAGAGAACACACCAGAAACTAGTCAACTAGATGTGCCGCCCTTGCACACATATGCGCAGCATTACGCACTCCTTGGAACGGAGTGCAGTTTGAACCCCTTACAAATTCAAGAGATCAGCCTTCATCTCTTTCATCACATCGACCCCAATGGATTATTTCTTTCATTTTTCCCTCATCTGGGGATACAAGCTGTACTGCCCCCAATGGATTTTCCACAGCTTCACTGACTATGTTTCGACAATCACATGCTGGTAGCCATTCTCTACAGCTATGCGAACTGCTTCCCTACATGCTAGCAGTTCAATCACCAAGGGGCCCTGTATAGCATCGACTTTTAAGCACCTGCATGCCAACAGCTTCCCCTCACGGTCCCTCACGACCACCCCCACACCAGCACATCGCTGTGCAGAACTGATAGCTCCGTCTGCTTTTATTTTCATCCACCCCAAGTCTGGTGGTTTCCATCTCTCCGTTGGCTTGGTGGTAATGTCTCGCGTGAAATTGCTCACACAAGTTACACCCCAGGATCTCAAAAAAAAAAAGTTACACCCCAGGATCAAACAAACCCATTTTTTACGGCGTTTTTACCTTTCTACTGACTTTTTGCTCCCGGGCACCAATGAACCCTCCAATTTAAAAAAATCGAAAATCATATTTATGAGATTCAAAAAATTCTGAAATTTTTTCCGGGTGTAGCCGCTAGTATATTCCACGAACATGTAAAATTTCAAATCTAAATACTTTGTATTTTGAGCTATACAAAAATGACAAATTGTGGATCTAGATATGCCTTTTTTCAAATCTCTAAGTTTTACCATATTTTGTTATTTTTGTATACCCCATAATATTAAGTATTTCAAACTGAAATTTTGCACATTTATGTGATACACCATTGGCTACACCCGTGATTTTTGTCAGAATTTTTGAAACTCAAAAATATGATTTTCAGTTTTTAAAATTGGAGGGTTCATTGGTGCCCGGGAGCAAATAACACTTTCCGCGTTTTTACCCTTTTTTTTTTACGTACTTTCCATGAAGTCTTCAAACCAGACCACCAACCTACCTATAAAGAGAACTACGCAGTTCTTTACCTTCACTGCTTCACACCTCATGTTGCGCACCCGAGTCCAAAGACCACAGACCACAGCCACACCATGTACTCCCGCCCGCTGCTCATCCTCCTCCTCGCCCTTCTCCTGGCATCATCTTCTTCATCGCTCCACGGCGAGTCCTCCGGTGACTGGGACGCTCTGCTGGCGTTCAAGGAGGGGCTGTCCGACCAGTCAGGCTCGCTGAGCTCGTGGAACAGCACGAACGCCGACTTCTGCCGGTGGTCCGGCGTCGCGTGCAGCCGTCGGCACCCAGGCAGGGTGTCGTCCCTGTATCTGCGCTCCAGAGGCCTAGCGGGCAGCATCTCTCCAGCCATCGGTAACCTTACTTTTCTTCAGAAGCTCCTGCTCGATTCCAACATGTTGTCCGGAGAGATACCCCGTACGATCGGCCAGCTACACCGTCTCCGCCACCTCAGCTTAGCCAACAACTCCGTTAGCGGCGAGATTCCAGAGGAGCTCTGCAACTGTTCCAACCTTGTGACCAACTGACCATGACCCTGGGTAAGAACCAACTGCAGGGGAAAATCCCCGCTGCACTCGGGTCACTATCTCGGCTGCAACTCTTCTATCTTACCACGAACAATCTGGTTGGGGGCATCCCCCCATCATTTGGTAACCTGTCCTCGCTTACGAGGCTGTCTCTCTATGAGAATAAACTGGAGGGGACCATTCCCGAGGGCCTTTCGCGCCTTGCCCGTCTCCAGTTCATCCAAGTGGCCAGGAACAATTTCTCTGGCACGATTCCGCCACTGTTCTTCAACATGTCGGCTCTTGAGTACTTCGGTGTCGGGTCCAACAGACTGCAAGGCGGCATACCACCTGATGCGGGCACCAACCTACCAGTTCTCGAAGAGCTCCATTTGGGCAACAATCACATGTCCGGGAGGATCCCGAGTTCCCTCGCCAACAGCACAAAGATCCAACTGCTGAGTCTGGCCCGTAACAGCTTCCACGGGAGGGTGGCTCCCGAAATAGGGAAGCTATGCCCTACCCGTGTTGAGTTGGGCGGCAACATGCTGCAAGCTGACGATGCTGAGGGTTGGGAGTTCCTGAGATTTTTCACCAACTGCACCCGTCTTCAATTGCTAGATCTTGACGGTAACAACCTCGGAGGAGAGCTTCCAAGTTATGTTGCTAACTTCTCAAGGAAGATCCAGTGGCTAAGCATGGCAGGAAATGGAATCACTGGGACGATCCCTCCAGGTATCGGAAACCTTGTCAACCTCACAGACCTAGAGCTAGGGGAGAACAAACTGCATGGCCGTATTCCAGAGGAGATTGGAAGACTTACCAACCTGCAGATGTTGTTGCTGGAAGAGAATGGCCTCTCAGGGCATATACCATCGTCATTTGGCAATCTCACACTGCTGCAGGACTTGTCCTTGTCGAACAATAGACTTGATGGGCCCATTCCAAAAAGCCTTGTAAATTTGAACAAGTTACCTAGCCTCGACTTATCCTCTAATACACTTACTGGTTCTATCCCAGTTGAGATATTCAACCTACCTTCATTGACAGATTTTCTATCTCTATCCAGTAACTGTTTGTCGGGTGTTATTCCTTCACAAGTTGGACAGCTCAAAAATATTGCAAGCTTGGATCTGTCAAAAAACAACTTGTCAGGAAAAATACCGGGTACACTAGGCAATTGTGCAAGCTTAGTGTACCTAGATTTGGGTGACAATTCCTTCACGGGGAGTATACCCACATCACTTGGTAACTTGAGAGGCATGAGCAAACTAAATCTCAAGAGGAATGCTTTCTCGGGCAGTATCCCATGAGAGTTGGCCAAAATCAACGGGTTGCAGCAGCTATATCTAGCACAAAATAACCTGTCTGGAGGCATTCCACAGCTTTTTCAGAACTCAAGTGCTTTGACTGAACTAGATCTCTCCTTTAACCATCTGGATGGCGAGGTGCCTTCAAGCGGTGTGTTCGCTAACATGAATGGATTCTCAGTGGTTGGTAACGATGAGCTTTGTGGTGGCATTCCAGAGTTGAAATTGCCTCCATGTCAGGTGAAGGCATATAAGAAGAAACAGAAATTGCTACTTACTGTTCTGCTTCCAGTTGCCGGCATTGCTATATGCCTATGTCTGGTGTTGTCTGCAATCTTTCTGTCCAAGCGGAAGATAACGCTGGAGGAAATGGAAACTGCTGACCCCCGTGCATTGGATGACAAGTATCCCAGAATTTCGTACCTTGAAATATTTGAAGCTACAGATGGCTTTGCACCTGCCAATCTGATAGGTGCTGGAAAACATGGTTATGTGTATAAAGGAAACCTGTCTCTTCAATCTGTAAGGAATGGTGTTGCAGCTGTGAAAGTGTTCAACCCTCACCAAATTGGTTCTTCTAGAACTTTCTTGGCAGAATGTATGGCTCTCAGACAAGTAAAACATCGGAACTTGATAAACATTATCACCTCCTGCTCTAGCGTTGACTCAAGAGGTGACGAATTCCGAGCTCTTGTGTATGCCAAACTTCAGCCTCGACAGATGGTTGCATCCAAGAACAGATGACCAATGTCACAGGTTGAGTACTGTCCACCTGTTGAACATAGTGGTTGATGTTTCAGATGCGCTAGACTATCTTCACAACAATAGTCAACCATCAGTAATCCACTGTGATCTGAAACCCAGTAACATCCTCCTTGACAGCGACTGGACTGCTTATGTTGCTGACTTTGGGCTTTCGAAGTTGGTCGGTAAGTCTACTGATCAATCCAGATTGAGTTCTGGGAGCTCTATCGGGATAAGAGGAACTACAGGATATGTTGCTCCAGGTATTTCTCTTCCAGCATTTTCATTTCATAATAAACCAAACCTCATTGATTTTTGCACCCCTTCTGTATTCTTAGTACTAAAAACATTATCTCCATGAAATGATTCTTGCAGAATATGGATTAGGAGGGCAAGTATCGGTTGCTGGTGATGCTTACAGTTTTGGTATTACTCTGCTAGAGATGTTCACAGGCAGAGCACCAACTGATGATATGTTCAGAGAAGGGTTGAGTCTACACTTGTTTGCTGAGATGGCATATCCTCACAAGATATCAGAAATCATCGATCCGATTCGGTTACAGATGCAGCCATATGGTAATGATGACGCAGGGCTGGACGATGCATTGACTTGCTTAGCTTCTGTCTTAAGAATCGGCATCTTGTGCTCAAAGGAAACACCGTCCCAGAGAATGAACATGAAAAATGCTGCTGCTGAGCTACACAGAATCAGAGATGTGGCACTAGAATCCTTTTAAAGAATTGACCTTAACTAGAGCTAAATACCCAGCATCTTTCTTTTTCTCTGTCATTCTCTTTCAAACGCTTGTAATGTACTCCGTGGATTAAAATGTAGTACAGTTTCATCACATACCTAACATAAGCCTGAGATAGCCTTTTAGCATGAGTCTGTCAAGCAAAATGGACACCGTCAGACATCCAAGGGAGCTGGCCAACTTTCATGCAGATCTAATATATATAAAGTTATCTTGTACTCCATCCATATCAAAATGAACCTTGCACTAAAACATGTCTAGATACATATGGGCCAAAAAGAGCTAAAACATCTTACATTTTGATAAGGAGGGAGTATATAGCAATCTGGTACATGACAATTATCCAATTTTAGGATACAGATATACAATCTTTTTCTTGGTTCCCATAAAACAAAAGGGAAGATGAGAACAAAAAACTTGGTGCTATTATAGCAACTGTGCGCTGTACAAGCCTCTGTTCATTTTAAAATCTAAACTACGAGTGGACCCGCCAAATGCCATAACATCAAATGGGCGAATACGTGCACCGACCTCTATATACCTCGAAAGGACATGGAGTATCAATATTGTCCATTTCCAAGTCCATTTCTGTATGCGAAAGCTGCTGAACACTAGCAAGTCAGCTCGCCATCAAAGTAGATCAACGTTCTTCCGCTGAGGCCTGTTTGGGTCGGAGACCATGTTCATCATCATTTTCTCTGGTGAATCTTCCCAGTTGCCAAAAGCTGCGAGATCAATCTGAAAGAAAAAAAAGGTGGGGAAGTTATGCACAGTTAGACACTTTAACAGTGACGAACTGACGATACATTGTAGAGGAGGGTTCGAGTTTGCTCTGAGTAGCACCTTTCTTCGCTGCCCTGAGAAAATATCCTCCCTCTTCTTGTACACATCCTGTTGATGCTTCGCTGTCTGTCCACCAAGTCCCCATACTTCCACACCAAGTATTGAGGCCACCACAGGTAAATACCCCTGCATACAATAATTAGAGTAATATCATAATCTGCATTTTGAATCGAAGGCTAGGCTCATGATGGATTTTATTTGAGGCAACAAGCTGCTGCTACCATAGCAAGGGAGAGTGGCATGCGGTTTGACCCTACCAGAACAAAACTTACATAACCTATAAGCAACTTACGTGGCAACAAAGTGGCTTAAATGAATAGTACAGAATCACAACTCAAGTGGAGATGGTCCATTTGTCATGTGGCTTCCTTTGGCACTACATTTGGATTTTTAAAAGCACTTCTAGTTCAGAGCCAAGACAGTACGAAGGCTCCCTGTCCCTATGTAACAAGATTACAAAGTACAGTAAAAATAACTGGACCTAAAATAATGCGAATATAGAAATAATGACAAGACATTTAGTGAGAACCAGTGGAAGATTTAACCTGATTGGGAATGAGGGAACCATGTTGGTAAGTCTTGTCAACAGCGTGATGGCGAACTGTAACTTTAGAGAAGTCTTCATCTATAAAGATCCTCTCATTACCAATTGATCCACCGAATGCTAGACCAAGAGGCTTTGGCTTTGCCTCATACGTCTTTAACTGAGTATGTAGGTGGCAATACATAATGTTCTTCTCCGTGCCTGCTAGGTTGGACGAACAATAAGCTACCATGAGGTGTGCCAAAGAGGGAAATAAGCAACAGAAGTCATACCAGATGGCAGAAGCATGCGGAATATTGGATATGTGGCGCACAGGGACCCAGATCTACCATAGAATGTGTCTTTGTTCTCAAATCCCTGCTCAGTTAATACACCGATTCCCCATCTTTGATCCGCATCAACATTCTCACCACCACCTTTTGAGAATGCTGAGAGTAGAATTAGCGCTGGTCCTTTGTAACCCTCAACACAAGACCAAAACCGGCTCAGACCTCTTCCATCAGCCGATGACCTACAAGCATGTTCTAAGTCAGGATTAACACTTATTGAGTTATAATACTGTAAAGTCATACAAGGAATATAAAAGTGGCCTGATATCAGTTAAACTTACAATCTTGACCAGAAAACTAGCTAACAAAGAAATAACGAGGAAAGAAAGCAAAACGAGCAAGAGGTAACCTATAAAGAAGGTCTTCTGCGTCCATTCCAGTTACAGATGCTGACAAAAACTTTTCACTCAATGCATTTCTGACGCTGAGAGAGATTGCCCATGCCCTCCCACGTGTCAACAGATAAACATCAGAGGTATCAGAAGTTGTGTTACCAGCTGAAGAAGTATCAGAAGTTGTGTTACCAGCTGAATAAGTATCAGAAGTTGTGTTACCAGCTGATACAGATCTCTCCTGATTGTAAGCAAAACTCTAGTTAGACAAATGATCATCACTACAAAGTGACAAGACAAATCTAAGAAACTGACCAAAAGAAATAAAGCTCCATTTAGCAGCAAAACAATAGATGTTATGAACGCGTGATGAGTGGCGCACTTTTGAAGCTTTCAGCCTAGTGCTAACAATATTTTTTGGAGTAACTAATAGTTTTGCATTGCTAAAGGATAAACCCCAACCTCCTCCAAAGCAATGAAGCTAGTTATCAATTATACACCAAGCTCAAGAACCTGTGTCTAAATATCTTCCCAATTCAGACCTGTATTCCTAAGTGAGTTCTGAACGATCACATGTAACGAAGAATGGTCTAGTTTTCCTAGCAAGCAGTCAGAATCAAATTAATGCAGAATTTTCTGATAATTTGCAGAACAGGAATAACCAGGACCTGATTAAATTGCATCAAATTGCACTAACTTATGTTCTAGTATTCTAGTATGATTTAACAAAACAATTCGTTCAATAATTTCAGGATAGCAACTAATCTGCAATACAGCTGGATTATTATACCTTCACTGGATGAACCTCGGAGGACCGGAACCTGTCCTGCACATACCGGGAGAGGCAGTTGCCAAGGCCGGGGACAGTGGAGATGACCCACGACGTGAACTCCTGCACCGTGACCCCCTTCCCGGCAGCGCCGGAGACCTCCCAGACCCAAACGACGGCGTCATCCGCGACGGCGCCGGCGGACACGAGCGCCGACAGCACCAGGTGCGAGACGTCCGGGAGCAGCACGGGCTCCTCCCCCTTGGAGGCTTCCTCGGCCCTCGGGGCCAAACCGCTCCACGCCATGGCCCAGCACATCCAGAGCAGCACGGCGATGTCACTCGGCGCGAGCTCCCCCACGACCTTCCCGTCGCTGTCGTCGGCGGGATCGAACCGCACGCCGCAGGGCGCGCCCGCGGCGGCGCAGGCGGCGGCGTAGACGCGGAGGAGCTGCGCGAGAGGGAGCGAGGCCCGGGCGCGCGCGCAGCAGGCGTTGAACCCCCGGAGGAACCCGAGCCATTCCCCGTCCGCGTCGGCGGCGCCGGGGGAGAAGAAGAGGGAGGCGATGGTGGGGCCGAGGGCGGCGAGGAGGTCGTGGAAGTGTGGCGGCAGCGGGGATGCGGAGCGGAAGGCGGCGGGCGGGAGGCGGAGGATCTCGGGCAGGTCTGAGGAGCGGGAGAAGACGGCGCGGAGGAGCGGGAGCGCGAGGGATGCGGAAGCGAGTGACTCCTGCTTCCGCTGCTCCGCGGAGGAGGGGTTGGCGGTGGAGGCGGACCCGCCCATGGCTGGCTGGTGAGCTTTCGTCGGTGCAGCTGCGGTGGAGTGGGGATCGGGGAAGAGGAGAGGTGGGAGGCGAGACGAGGAGACCTCTTGGGGCTTCGAGGGGGCGAAGAAGGAAAGGGGGACGCGTGGCGGTAATGGAGAGAGATCGAGATCGCCTCGCCCGCCGGGACCTACTGCTTGATGCGGTAAACTCAAATTTTGGTGATTTGGAGGGGGCGGCGAGCCGTCGACGTGGGGAGATAGGATATTCTGAAGCCCGGCCGACGGACGACGACGTGTAGAAGATGACGGAGACGCGGAGGGTAAATCCTATATCGCGCCTACCGCGAACCGTACTAGCGTCCGCGTAACCCTAGTTGGCCGGCCCACCAACATGGACGGAGGAGGAAGATGACGACGCGAGAGAGCCGTCCGCCAGAGCCACTCACCAACGACGGGGACGACGCGGCCCGACCGCCAGAGCCACTCACCGACGACGGGGACGACGCGGCTGGCCGCGGCGCCCCGTCGGAGGTGAGGCCAGGACCTCGCCGGAGACGGAGCCGCGGCGTCGCCGGTGGAGGCGAGGAAGAAACTTAAGGAGGGGGTGCGGGGAGGGGGGGAGGGAGCTCGCCGGAGAGGGATGCGAGCGTCGGCGACCGGAGTTAGGGTTCAGGGTGCAGGGGCGGGCTTAGAGGGATGGCCGGCCGGGGGGGCGGACCGGCAGAGGCGGCGGCTCGAGCAGGGCGGGGCGCGGAGGCAGGGCGGGGCGCGGAGGCAGCGTGGGTGGCGGCAGCAGGCGGTTGCGGCCGGCGGTGACGGCAGGGGATCGACGGAAAGGCGAGACAAGGGAGGAAGAAGGAGATAGGGGAGGAAGAAGACGATGGTGTACATCGTGGGACAAGCCCAGTCGGGGGAGGGGTACGCGGACGCGACGCTTGCTCCGTGTAACGCGCGATATAGGAGCACCCGACGCGGAGCTAGTAGCCTAGTCTAGTCTAGTGGGTAACCCGAAAACCCGGGCTGGACTTGGGCCTGAATTTTGAGGCCAAACGTAGGGTCGGGCTTGGGCTCATCGAAAATATGATTTGGGCTGAGGCCGGGCCATCTCGGCCAGACCGGGCTTTTCGTTGTTTGGGCCTGATTAATATGTACGGACGCTCGGGTTGGGACAGCATCGGGTTTTTTATACCTGGCCCGGCCCGAGTTATGCCTAGGTCTCACTGGAAGCAAATGGGAAACTTAAAGCGAAAGTCACTTTCAGTGTTGGTTTTTTTTAGCCAGCCTGCTTGAGTTATGCCTAGGTCGAACTGAAAGTACATGGGAAGTGTAGGCACTTTACTGATGTGTCAATTTGGAACAAAAAATATTATTGTGTTATTATCAGTGCCATTGTAGTTTAGGGCATCCGATTGGTCCTAGTCTTGTTCTACTTAGGGCATCTCCCAGTATTGTTTCCATTGTCGTTGATAAATTTGCGATGTAGGTGTCAAGTACTAATTGAATAGTGTCAAATTAATGACATGCACAACATACATCCAATAGAGCGGTTACATTTCAACTTATTGTGGGGCTTTCATTCTCTCCTTCCCTTCTCTCTCCTCTTTCTCCACTTGAGAGTCTCCTATGAGGAACCGGCACGCCCAAGGAGATGACGGAGGGGAGGCGTCGAAGAAACTCTTGTATATAGTAGTAGGGTTCTACTATTAGTTCTCCTAGACCAGATCCAATGCATCCAGGTGGTTCCTCCTCTTCCTATGAAGCTCCAACGGCCGGGTGGAGCCGGAGACGGTGGCAGCATCTCCTTAAATAAGGTTTGCCACTTCACTCGCCATCGGGCTCATCTATGTAGTGCACTGTTGTCCTCCTCCCCATCTCCGCATGGCACGGAAGGCAGTAGGGATTAAGCTGGAGCTTGGGGACATGTTGGATGGCAGCGGGGAAGTGTTGATGTTCCTGCCTGTAGGTGAAGTTGTAGGTGAACAATCTCAGTGGCCCAAGTTTGGTTGCCGACCTAGAAGGGCAACATGTGGCTTCCATCAACACCAGTGATGTCTTAAAGCATCTGGTAAACCTCTGTGGAGGCTTATCGAAGGACTAGTGGTGGCACCTCTCTTCTCGGTTCCAAGTGATTTTGTTCTCTCTACTCCGATGGTGAAGGATAACCTAATTTTTTTTCCAGATTAGTTCCAGGGTCTTTTTCACAATAGTTAGGGACTATTATGTAATTCCAAGGTTTGTTGGGATCCCTAATGTAACTTTGTATCGTCACCGCAGTTAAGCAGCTTCCAAGCCCTCCGGGGCCTTTGCCGTTAAAAAAAATATAGTACATTGTTGGTTAATGATATGGACACCTTAAACAACATGCTAAGGCTAGTCATAGTGGGGAGTAATATATACATTTTACGAGTCTCTGTTACTACCTCCGGTAGTAACATATGTGTGGTGTCATGCAGGACTTTATTAATTAGGTCGTAGACTCATATTGTCATGAGATATGTGATTTTATGATAACATAGCTAGTTACTCCATTTGTCTCTCTTATTTAATTGCATGTCACATCATCATTTTTAACTACGTGGCACTTATGTTATTATTTATGTTACTCTCACTATGGTTAGTCTAACCAGCAAACTGTTGGAGGACTTTATTAATTAGATTATAGACTCTTATTGTTATGAGATATGTGATGTTATGATAACATAGCTAGTTAATCCATTTGTCTCTCTTATTTAATTGCATGACACATCATCATTTTTAACTATGTGGCACTTATGTTACTACTTATGTTACTCTCACTCAGTATGATTAGTCTAACCAGCAAACTGTTGGAGACATTCTTTCAGGTAAGAAAGGCATATGGAGAAGATAGGCTTCGTGGTTAGTGTAGGACACATGTCTGGCTGTTATCTGGGTCTAACTTGATGAAAAAGAGAGAACCGGTATCATAGGATTATTTCTCTTCTCTACACATCTTTTGAAACAAAACTCTGAAGCGTCAACCAGACAAAAGTGATACCTCATATCTAGCAGGACCACATGCCCCTCACACATACAGTCGGGCATTATTTATGTTAGGCGATATATACATCTCTAGCTACTCATCTATGTTAGATAGTAGTACTACATCACAGGCTGCTTTGGTTTCTTCCTGGGTGAAACTTGGGCAAGCTCCAACGCCAGTACCCCACCAAAGTCTTGGCAGATGCGCTAGTACCTGCAAGGTTTAATTTACAAAGTTAACAGTACCGCTGTACAGTTACGATCGTGCTGGACGCGCATGAGGATATACACTACCCAGAAGACATGTAACCATTGATTGAAAAACATAACAAAACAACAGTCTGCCATGACAATCCTGATTAACTGTATGTATAGGACAGCTAACCATGTATACGTGTATTGTACCTGTACCCCTTTGTGTACCATATATATATAGAGAGGAGGCCTGCCGTATGAGCAAGGCACTACCCTACCCTACCAAACCTACCCTTTTGTTATGGTATCAGAGCCGGCGGCAGCGTAAACCCTAAATCGCTGCCTTCGTCTCCTCTCCGATCTTCCTTCCGCTGCATCGAGGATGACTACCTCCTCGCCGATGTCCATGGCCTCTGTTGGTTCCAAGTCGACCACGAGGCTTTCCAACCTAGTCCTCAGCTTCGGCGGCGGTGGATCGTCTTCCTCAGGCGGTTCATCGGGCGGGCCCTTCAACTTCGCCCCGCTGATTACAATCCGCCTCAGCCCGGACAATTAGCTGTACTGGAAAGCGCAGGTGACCCATGCTCTTCGCAGCCAGCTGCTGACCGGCTTCGTCGACGGCACCTTCCCCTGCCCGCCCGAGTCCATCGCGAACCCACAGTTGGCCACGGATGCGAAGGCTCATCCACTACTCTACAACCCCGAGTTCACCTCTTGGCACCAGCAGGATGCTGCGATCAGCTCGGCCATCATGTCAACATCTAGTCCTGAGGTTCAGGGGTTGCTCCTTTTCACCTCTTCCTCTGCCGATGCATGGAGTATACTTGAGTCCAGCTTCAGTTCTCAGACGACCGCTCGATCCATGGCGATCCGCGGCGCACTTCAAGAGTCCAAGAAACTGGATTCCTCCATCACCGCCTACTACAACAAAGTGAAACTGCTGGCTGATTCTCTGACGGCCATTGGACAGCCCCTCAGCACCCCCAAGTTCACTGGTTACCTGTTGAAAGGACTCGATGAGGATTATGACGCCTTGGTGCAGGTTGTGTCCGCCCGTGCTCTCACCGATCCTATGCCGCTCCGAGACATCTACTCTCAGATGCTGGCAACTGAGCAGCGCATTGAAGGGCGAAAGGCGCAGGTACCTGTTGACATGCATATGTCGGCAAACTACAGCTCCAGGGCGCCACCTCAAGGCGGAAAACAGCAGTATCACGAGAACTACTAGCAGCAGAAAAGTGACTCCAAGCAGGGAAAATCTCCATACCCCAAGCCGGGGTCCCCTTCTTCACCGCCAACCACAAGCTTCGGGCGTTGACGTGGGCCTACCTAACAGGTGCCCCACCATGAAGATATCTGGTGCACGCAAGGACTAGGGCCCAGCAGGCGGCCTACTAGAAGATACACTTAAAGCCCACGACGGGAGCCCAAAGAAAGCAGAGTGCGCCTCAAGGCAGGCGAAACTTATGTCGGTAGGAATCTACCTTACCTGTAAACCTAATCGGTTGCGAACTCTCGAGACCCAGCCTCCTATATAAAGGCTGGGAGAGCCGCCGATTTAGGGTACGCTCATATTCACCACCGAAACCCTAGCGAGATCGACATCTCGCCAGGATCGCCATTGTAACACCTCCATAATATCAATCTCAGACAAGCAGGAAGTAGGGTGTTATCCTTCGGGAGCCTGAACCTGGGTAAATCGCCTTGCTTGTCAGCCGTGGTAACTACCAACACTCCATCTCTCCCCTCCTCAATCAACCTGGGGTACTCGACCCTGGGATTTGCCGTGGCCACCCCACTTCAACTGGCGTCGTCTGTGGGAAAGAAGAGTGCTGGAATCATGGTTGCACCGGCCCCATCTGCGATGACAATCGACACGCCGGCGATCGAGGCGCCGATCCGATTCGGTTCCTTCATGTTCAAGCCACACCCGCCGGCCCACCGATCTTTGTACGCCGATCTCTGCGGAGGTACGTTCCTTACTTTCGGTAGCATGCAAATTCATGTGAACAAGTGGGGGACGTTACAACTCTCCGACCACGCGCCCCTGGCGGCTGCGGGATTCACATCTTCGTCGACTACGGAGATCGCATATGCTTCGACCACCACGACCGCATCTTCGTCGACTACGGAGATCGCATCTGCTTCGACCACCACGACCGCATCTTCGTCGACTACGGAGATCGCACCTGCATCGACCACCACGATCACGTCTTCGTCGACTACGGTGATCGCATCTGCTGCAACCACTACGATCGCGCCTTCGTCGACTACGGAGACCACGCCTGCATCGACCACGATCGCGTCTTCGTCGACTACGGAGATCGCATCTTCTTCGAACTCTACGATCGCGCCTTCGCCGACTGCGAAGACCGCGCCCGCATCAACTACATCACCCGCATCTTCGTCGACTACGGAGATCGCTTCTGCACCAACTACAACGCCGACCTCACCCGCGCCTTCACCAGCTGGAAAAAGCGCGCCTCCATCGACCGCAACGATCGCGCCGACAGCAGCCGCGACTCACACGTCTTCATCGACTTCGGCGCCCGCATCTTCTTCGACCCCGGTGTCTGCATCATCATCGATCATCCCATCGGGCAAGATCCAGCCGGAGGAATTCTGCACCGACTGCGGCGTACATCACGTCGCCGCCATCTTCGGCTCGGACGACAGCTCTCGCGCCAAGAGCAGTGATACGTCTCCAACGTATCCATAATTTCTGTTGTTCCATGCTTATATTATACCATTTGCTACATGTTTTATATACACTTCGTATCACTTTTATGCATTTTCTGGGACTAACCTATTAACAAGATGCCACAGTGCCAGTTCCCTGTTTTCTGCTGTTTTTGGTTTCAGAAAGTTACTTCTGGAAATATTCTCGGAATTGCACGAAACAAAAGGCCAGGTCCCTATTTTTCCAGCACCATCACGGAGTCCGAAGGAGAGACGAAGATGTGCCAGGAGGTGGCCAAACCACACCTAGGCGCGGCTGGGCCCACAGCCGCGCCAGGTGGTTTGGGCCCCTCGGGGGTCCGCCGACATCGCCCCTTCGCCTATTTATTCCCCGAGACGCGAAAACCCTAAAACACCGAGCCTTTCATCCAGAACATATTCGCTGCCGCCGCCGTCGTCAACCCTAACTCGGGGGGTTCCTGAAGCTCTTCCCGGCACCCTGCCGGAGAGGGGAATCATCACCGGAGGGCTCTACATCGCCATGCCCGCCTCCGGAGTGATGCGTGAGTAGTTCATCCTTGGACTATGGGTCCATAGCAGTAGCTAGATGGTTGTCTTCTCCACTTGTGCCATCATGTTTAGATCTTGTGAGCTGCCTATCATGATCAAGATCATCTTATTGTAATGCTACATGTTGTGTTTGCTGGGATCTGACTTATATTGATACCTATGTGGAGCTGAATATTATATTATCATGTCTATGTCATTTGTGATCTTGCATGCTCTCCGTTACTTGTTGAAGCCTTGGCCACGTGAATACTTGTAACTCCAAGAGGGGGTATTTATGCATGATAGTTGGGTTCAACCTCTATTTAACCTGGGATAGTGACAGCAAGTTCTAAGGTTGTAGATGTGTTGTTGCCACTAGGGGTAAAACAGCAATGCTTTATTCAAGGATGAATGTATTGTTTACATTACGCACATTACTTAATGCAATTGTCTGTTGCTTGCAACTTAATACTGGAAGGGGTACGGATGTTAACCGGAAAGTGGACTATTTAGGCATAGATGCATGCTGGATAGCGGTCTATGTACTTTGTCGTAATGCCCAAATGAATCTCATAGTAGACACCACAGCTCACACATGCATGTTATATGCACTTATCAATTGTCAATTGCCCAGCTGTAATTTGTTTACCCAGCATGTTAGTTATCTTATTGGAGAGACACCACTAGTGAACTGTGGACCCCGGTCCATTCTTTTACATCTGAAATACAATCTACTGCAATCATTGTTCTCTACTGTTTTATGCAAACAAACATCATCTTCCATTCGATACGTTTAACCCTTTGTTTTCAGCAAGCCGGTGAGATTGACAACCTCACTGTTAAGTTGGGGCAAAGTAGTTTGATTGTGCTGTGCAGGTTCCACGTTGGCACCGGAATCCCTGGTGTTGCGCCGCACTACACTCCTCCACCAACACCTTCGAAGCAAACCTCGTTTTCCTACTGGTCCGATTAAACCTTGGTTTCATACTGAGGGAAAACTTACTGCTGCACTCATCATACCTTCCTCTTGGGGTTCCCAACTGACGTGTGACGTACAAGCAATTGTTTCTGGCACTATTAACCTAGAGCCACCAACAACGTTTTCTGGCGCCGTTGCCGGGGAAAACAGAATTGCTTCTGCAAGGGGAGTCTCTCACACCCAATCTCTTTACTTTGTTATTTGTCTTGCTTAGTTTATTTTTATTTTGTTTGTTTGCTTTCTCTTATCAAAAACACAAAAAAATTAGTTACTTGTCTTGCTAGTTTATTTTTATTTTGTTTTGTTTGCTTTCTCTATATCAAAAACACAAAAAAATTAGTTACTTGTTTAATTCAGTTTAATTTTGTTTTTCAAAATGAATGCTCCTGAAGTTGAAGTTCGTTCTTTTAGGCAACTAGGAGGTGAAAATTTGAAAGATGCTTGGTATAGAATTAGTGATGCTCATCATAGATGTACTAAGAAACACTCTACCACTATCCTCCTTAGGAACTTTTATGTTGGTATCTCTAGTTGGTATAGGTATGTTCTAGACACTCTTACAGGTGGAAATTTCTTGGGTACTCCTGCTTTAGAAGCCTGTAATATTATTGAAAGTTTGGTAGGAACACCACCCACTAAAGATATTAAAGTTGAGATTACCTTGGAAGATGTTATAAATAAGTTAGACTCTATGGAGAATTTTTTCCAAATTTTCTTGATTGTATTGGTAAGATTAATGAATCAATAGCCACCATCAATGAAAGAATCACTGTTCTTGAGGATAATAATATCCATGACACCCAAAATCATAGAATTGATGAGTTAGAGGAAGCTATTGAAACCTTAAGTTCAACCTTTACTTCTCTTAAGTCTAAAAAGGAGAAAGTTTATGTGGGTAGAGAGCAAAAGTTTATGTATGTTCCTAAAGTGCCAAAACCAAAGACTCATTATGAGCTTAAAATTGATAAAACTTTTAGTACGGTTAAAGGTAATGAAACACCTCCAGGAACATCTAAGATACCCATTGTTACAAGCTGTGTGTTGGAAGAGGCTTTTGATGATTTGAATGATTTGCCACTTGACAACACTTGATTTTCACTTTCTGCGCCTAGCTGAAAGGCGTTAAAGAAAAGCGCTTATGGGAGACAACCCATCGTTTTTATTTGCTGTTATTTTTGTTTTCTTTGAGTCAAGGATTTTTGTTACTTCTGTAGCAACTCCTTTGTATCTTTATTTTATCGCAATGTTGTGCCAAGTAAAGTTCTATATTGAAAGTTGATGCAAGATTTGGATTTCTGCGCAGTGACAGATTTTTAGCTGTCACGGATTTGAGCTTATCTCCCTGTAGAAAATTCAAAAAATTCTGAGAAAAATCACGCATATTCCTGAGATATGTACGCAACTTTCATTATTTTAGGCCAGATCCATCTGAGCAACTTAAGTGCCTCGAAAAAATTCGTCATTCCAGACTGTTCTGTTTTTGACAGATTCTGCCTTTTGTTTTGCATTCGCTCTTTTACTGTGTTTGTGTGGATTTCTTTGCTCCACAAAGCATTGGTGGCTGTAGCTAATGTCCAGAAGCTTTGGGATTGATTGTATCATTACAGAATATGAGAATTTTTGATTATGCACTAACCCTCTAATGAGAACTGTCTTGAGTTTGGTGTGAAGGAAGTTTTCAAGGATCAAGCGAGAAGGGTGATATTATGTGATCAAGAAGAGTGAAAAGCCTAAGCTTGGGGATGCCCCCGTGGTTCATCCCAACCATATTCAGAGAGACTCAAGCGTCTAAGCTTGGGGATGCCCAAGGCATCCCCTTCTTCATCAACAAACTTATCAGGTCATCTCTAGTGAAACTATATTTTAATTCTTTCACATCTTATGCGCTTTACTTGGAGCGTCTGTGTGTTTTTATTTTTGTTTTTGTTTGAATAAATTCGGATCCTAGCAATCCTTGTGTGGGAGAGAGACACGCTCCGCTTTTTCATGTGAATACTCATGTTCTTCACTTATATTTGTTGAGTATTCTTAACTAGCTACTGCAGTGCTTTTAGCTCCTGTTTTTCATGCATCTCTTCGAGCTGTTAGCACTTGTTTATAAATACTCTCTTGCTGCATTATATTATCATTTGGAGAGTTTATGTTTAATAAATTATTGGTGTTTGTTTGGAAGAAAGAAAATGCTACATGTAGTAGTTGGTATTGGAAAAGACATATGCATTCTTGTAGATCATTGTCTTGTTTTGATTTGATGCTTTGCAATTGTTTTGAGCTCTCAAGTAGATCATGTTTAAGCTCTTGCATCATGTAGTTAAAGCCTAGTAGTGGAGAACTACCGTAGAGCTTGTTGAGACTTGGGATGCATATTTGTTCTCTCTAAGGTCTAGATATTTTCTGGTAAAATGTTTGAGCAACAAGGAAGACAGTGTAGAGTCTTATAATACTTGCAATATGTTTTTATGTGATTCTTGCTGTACCGGTTTATACTTGTGTTTGCTTCAAACAACCTTGCTAGCCTAAACTCTGTACTGAGAGGGAATGCTTCTCGTGCATCCAAAACTTGAGCCAAAACCCATGCCATTTGTGTCCACCATACCTACCTACTATGTGGTATTTCCTGCCATTCCAAGTAAATATTTCATGTGCTACCTTTAAACTATTCAAAACTTTATTACTCCTTATTTGTGTCAATGTTTTATAGCTCATGAGGAAGTATGTGGTGTTTTATCTTTCAATCTTGTCATTTACTTCTGACAGACTTTCACCAATGGACTAGTGGCATATACATCCGCTTATCCAATAATTTGCAAAAAGAGCTGGCAACGGGGTGCCCAGCCCCAATTAATTACAACTTTCATTAATAATTCTCTTCACATGTTTTGCCCTGATTTATCAGTAAGCAACTTAATTTTGCAATAGACACTCCTCCATGGTATGTGAATGTTGGAAGGCACCCGAGGATTCGGTTAGCCATGGCTTGTGTAAGCAAAAGGTTGGGAGGAGTGTCATCTATAAAGAAACTAAAATACATGTGTAAACAAAAGAGAAGAGGGATGATCTACCTTGCTGGTAGAATAACGTCCTTCATGGGAGCCGCTCTTTGAAAGTCTGGTTGACAAGGGGGTTAGAGTGCCCACTACCATTCGTTGACAACAACAAACACCTCTCAAATACTTATTTTGTGCTCTCTATATGCTTTCGAAAACTTAAAAAGCTCTAGCACATGATTTAATCCCTGCTTCCCTCTGCGAAGGGCCTATCTTTTACTTTATGTTGAGTCAGTTTACCTACTCCTTTCTATCTTAGAAGCAAACACTTGTGTCAACTTTGTGTGCATTGATTCTTACATATTTACTTATTGCACTTGTTATATTGCTTTATGTTGACAACTATCCATGAGATATACATGTTACAAGTTGAAAGCAAATGCTGAAACTTAATCATCCTTTGTGTTGCTTCAATGCCTTTTACTTTGAATCTATTGCTTTATGAGTTACCTCTTATGCAAAACTTTTTGATGCTTGTCTTGAAAGTACTATTCATGAAAAGTTTTTGCTTATATGATTCATTGTTTACTCTTTATCTATTTGTTAGCAAACTATAGATCATTGCTTTGAGTCACTTCATTCATGACATGAGCCTTGCAATATATTGATCAAGATTGTGTGAAAGCATGTCTCCTCAGAAATTATTTGTTGTTATCGTTTTACCTACTCGAGGACGAGTAGAACTAAGCTTGGGGATGCTTGATACGTCTCCAACGTATCCATAATTTCTGCTGTTCCATGCTTATATTATACCATTTGCTACATGTTTTATATACACTTCGTATCACTTTTATGCATTTTCTGGGACTAACCTATTAACAAGATGCCACAGTGCCAGTTCCCTGTTTTCTGCTGTTTTTGGTTTCAGAAAGTTACTTCTGGAAATATTCTCGGAATTGCACGAAACAAAAGGCCAGTCCCTATTTTTCCAGCACGTACACGGAGTCCGAAGGAGAGACGAAGAGGCCACGAGGTGGCCAAACCACACTAGGCGCGGCTGGGCCCACGCCGCGCCGGTGGTTTGGGCCCCTCGGGGGTCCGCCGACATCGCCCCTTCGCCTATTTATTCCCCGAGACGCGAAAACCCTAAAACACCGAGCCTTTCATCCAGAACATATTCGCTGCCGCCGCCGTCGTCAACCCTAACTCGGGGGGTTCTGAAGCTCTTCCCGGCACCCTGCCGGAGAGGGGAATCATCACCGGAGGGCTCTACATCGCCATGCCCGCCTCCGGAGTGATGCGTGAGTAGTTCATCCTTGGACTATGGGTCCATAGCAGTAGCTAGATGGTTGTCTTCTCCACTTGTGCCATCATGTTTAGATCTTGTGAGCTGCCTATCATGATCAAGATCATCTTATTGTAATGCTACATGTTGTGTTTGCTGGGATCTGACTTATATTGATACCTATGTGGAGCTGAATATTATATTATCATGTCTATGTCATTTGTGATCTTGCATGCTCTCCGTTACTTGTTGAAGCCTTGGCCACGTGAATACTTGTAACTCCAAGAGGGGGTATTTATGCATGATAGTTGGGTTCAACCTCTATTTAACCTGGGATAGTGACAGCAAGTTCTAAGGTTGTAGATGTGTTGTTGCCACTAGGGGTAAAACAGCAATGCTTTATTCAAGGATGAATGTATTGTTTACATTACGCACATTACTTAATGCAATTGTCTGTTGCTTGCAACTTAATACTGGAAGGGGTACGGATGTTAACCGGAAAGTGGACTATTTAGGCATAGATGCATGCTGGATAGCGGTCTATGTACTTTGTCGTAATGCCCAAATGAATCTCATAGTAGACACCACAGCTCACACATGCATGTTATATGCACTTATCAATTGTCAATTGCCCAGCTGTAATTTGTTTACCCAGCATGTTAGTTATCTTATTGGAGAGACACCACTAGTGAACTGTGGACCCCGGTCCATTCTTTTACATCTGAAATACAATCTACTGCAATCATTGTTCTCTACTGTTTTATGCAAACAAACATCATTTTCCATTCGATACGTTTAACCCTTTGTTTTCAGCAAGCCGGTGAGATTGACAACCTCACTGTTAAGTTGGGGCAAAGTAGTTTGATTGTGTTGTGCAGGTTCCACGTTGGCACCGGAATCCCTGGTGTTGCGCCGCACTACACTCCTCCACCAACACCTTCGAAGCAAACCTCGTTTTCCTACTGGTCCGATTAAACCTTGGTTTCATACTGAGGGAAAACTTACTGCTGCACTCATCATACCTTCCTCTTGGGGTTCCCAACTGACGTGTGACGTACAAGCAATTGTTTCTGGCACTATTAACCTAGAGCCACCAAGCAGCAACAGCAACGCGCACTTGACCGCGAACTCGACTGCGCACTCCTACCCTATTCAGGTCTACATGGTGGACGTGACGGGTGGAACCCCAGGAATCAGCGCCCGTCGAAACGAACCTGTGTAACCGATGGAGATCACCATGCCAGACAAGGTAACAACCTTGATGATCACAAGAGAGATGGCGATCGCAGCCATGAAGCACGTCCAAGACTGCACATACCCTCCTCCGGAGACGACTGATAACCCACAAGTATAGGGATCGCATGTAGCCTTTTCGATAAGTAAGAGTGTCAAACCCAACGAGTAGCTAAAGGTAGGATAAATAATCTCTCAAGTTCTATCAACCACTGATACAACTCTACGCATACTAAACGTTTACTTTATCTAGCAAATAATACTAGAGTAATAGTACGGGTGTATGAGAGATAGCTTTGCGAGATAATAAATACAATAAAGTAAATGTTAGTGTTGCAGCAATAAAATACACTAAGTAACCATAAACTAACAGTACCATGAGTGTGGAAAAGCTGTGGTAATTGTGATGTCTTTGTCCAAGATTAATTAGTGAAGATATCGGGTTCATTGTCTTCGATGCAGTTTTCTATGTGGAGAGGCTAAATATACATGCACTCCACTACTTGGGATTACAAGTACTATATGATTGGATTGTTAGCAAACATCCGTATATACTAACAATGCATTAAGGTTTCCCAACCATAGCCTTAAGTTTATGGTCCTCTTACTCCCATACGTGCAACTAACCGGTTCGAGTCCTCAGGTTTCTGTCACTCCGGCAGGCCTACCCCCTTCGTTTACAAATACTACAACCCGGTGTTGATCCATGCGCGCACAATATAATGGACACCAAAGGACAGTACCATATCAACATACAACTCTAATGAACCAAAGACATTCAACCATTCAATAAGACAAATAAACTACAGAAACATGACATAGATCATAGGATAAATATTATAGCATCAAACACCATGTTTACATAGAGCGGTACAGAGGTTTGTGGGAGGATGAACCACTGTATACAAGGAGGAGTTGGTGATGGAGATGGCGGTGAAGATGGCGGAGAGGCAGCGCGTGGCGCAGGGCGGCGGCGGCGCCGGCGGTGGCGCGGGAACTCCTCCTCGCGCCGCCGGCATCGGGGAGCGCCGCCCCTTAGCCTCCTTCCTTCATGGCTTCTTGGGAGCCCTCCCCCATGGAGATGAGGTCCATGGGGGAGGCAAAAACGTGGCTTTGGTGGCTGGAAATTCGTGGGTATGGGGTGTTCTCCACGAGTTAGGTTTCCTCCCTTTATATAGCTTCTCGGATTCCCGTCATCCCATCTAGGGTTTCGGTAAATCGGGCTTATCTCGGCCGTCCGGACTCGGATTGGGCCGAATTTTATGTCCAGATCCATTAGGAGAAAATTCCCTGCAACTTTCGCGACTAGACTTTTTCCGTTTGACGTCGTCTTCTGTCCGGTACGTGACAATCTTCAAAAAGAGTTTTCAGACAGATTTCAGGAAAGTCCCAATTCGACTCCAACAAGGTTTCCTCTTGTATTTTTGATAATTCCTACACATCAAAGAGTAAAACAAGAACATTGTGCACTTTTGCAACTATTAATAGGTTAGTCCAAATAAATCATAAACTTAATATAAAAACAAGTGTCAAAGGCATAATATTAACATGAAACAATCAAAAATTATAGATACGTTTTGGACGTATCAACATCCCCAAGCTTAATTCCTGCTCGTCCTCGAGTAGGTAAATGATAACAAAATAATTTTTGATTGTAAATGCTATGATCAGATCTTTAACAATTGCATGATGTATGGATAATAAAACTTAGCAATCATGTTACCTAATGAAAAGTATCAACGAACTAAGAGCTTATAACATGAAATTTATAAACATCAACAAGATTGTAATGACCATAATAAAGCATGATAGAGTGGTATCTCGCTTGCCCTTAATTGTGGAGCAAAACATAAATGCCAAGGCACCTCTGAAGTTCAAGTGAAGACTAGATGTAAAGATATCAAAGGTAAAAGCATCATAGTTATACCGCAGATAACCGTATTCTGGGACAAGCACATTACACTAAGAATGACAGTTATGCTCTCGAGAAGGTGCTCAAAGAAAGGATGGTGACTCAACATAAAAATAAAAGATTGGCCCTTCGCAGAGGGAAGCAGGGATTAACATGTGCTAGAGCTTTTTATTTATAAAACAGAAGTAAAAATATGTTTTGGAGGTGGTTGTTCCTGTCAACGAATCAGAAAATGGAAAAGTACAATATGACCCCTGCCAACCAGACTTTTAAGAGCGGCTCCCATGAAGGACGTTATTTCTACCAGCAAGGCAGATCATCCCTCTTTTCTCTTTTGTTTACACATGCAGATATTTCACTGGTATCATTGCTTGTCTGATAAATCAGGGCAAAAATGTGAAGAGAATTAAGCGGTTAAAGTTGTAATTAATTGGGACTGGGCACCCCATTTGCCAGCTCTTTTTGCAAAATTAATGGATAAGCGGATGTATATGCCACTAGTCCGGTGGTAAAGTCTGTTTGACAGGTGACATAAAGACATCCACCCCGTCCTCATGAGCTAAAAACAGTGTCACAAAATGAGAAGTTTTTTGAAGGTTTTAAAGGTAGCACATGAAAATTTACTTGGAATGGTTTGAAATACCATGCATAGGAATTTATAGTGGACTCTTTGGGATAACTTGGTTTTAAGGATTTTGGATGCACGAGCAGCATTCCCGCTCAGTACAGTTGAAGGCTAGCAATAGACTGGGAAGCGACAATCAAGAGAGCAATAACCGTCATAATCATACTTGCGACAGAATAAAATTAACGGAGGCATAAAAATGATACTAAAACTCTGAGGCAAAATAGATCATCAAGGCTTAATTGACTTTTATTTTTCAGTCATGAACATGTGTGAGCATGTGCCAAGTCGATTCAAGTAAATCATTCAGAGGAGGATACCACAATTCCATACCATCTTATGAACAGGACAATGCATGTTAATATCAAAATAACATAATATGCACTATTAGCTAGTTGAGACTAACCATAAGAAAACATAAACTACTAAACAGTATTATTCACACATCATTTTTAAGTTTCAACAAGTAATCCATTAACCAAGTAAACATTGAAAACAGAGGATAAATAAAATATGTGACGATCAACTTATTAATGTAACCGGTGTTTGATGCTAAGATAAATAAATAATAAGATACAGACGCTCCAAGAACAGCACATATGATGTGAAAGAATTAAAATATAGTTTCACTAGAGATGACCTGATAATTTTGACGATGAAGAAGGGGATGCCTTGGGCATCCCCAAGCTTAGACGCTTGAGTCTTCTTGAAATATGCTGGGAGATCCATGGGAGCCTCCCCAAGCTTAAGCTCTTCACTCTTCTTAATCCTATTATATCACTCTTCTCTCTTGACCCTTGAAAACTTCCGCCACACCAAACTCAAAGTAAATCTCATTAGAGGGTTAGTGCACAATCAAAAACTCACATGTTCTGTAAGGACGCAATATGACCGTTACTTTAAACATTAGCTACAGCCACTGATGTTACGTGAAGCTCTTCCACCCAAAAAAGAATTCCACTCAACACTAGTAAAAGAGAGAATGCAAAATAAATGACATAATCTGTCTAAAACAGAACAGTCCGCAAAGACGAATTTTTTCGAGGCACTTACGTTACTCAGATCGAAAAACTTTGAACTAACGAAAGATGCATACATATATCAGGATTACGCACAAAAAATTCAGATTTAATTCACAATCTGGTGATTTTATGAATTTCGTACAGTGAACAGCAGAAATCTTTCCTGCGCAGCAATCAAATTTTAGCAACATCTTATCATTAGAGACTACTCTTGGCACAACAATGCATGAAAGTAAAGATACAAAGGAGTTGCTACAGAAGTAAACAAACTCCTTGACTCAAGAAAAGAAAAATTGCAGAAATAAAAATAATGGGTTGCCTCCCATAAGCGTTTTCTTTAACGCCTTTTAGCTAGGCACTTATTGCAATACATAATATTTCCAAAGTGCTGCTATTAAACCAAATCAAATTTTGTTTTTAAGTTACAGAAAGGTTGCTTAAATGGCCAACTTCTAAATGAAAGGTAAGAACCATTAAATCAAATGAAAACGCAAAGAGGCCACTCTTGCAACAAAAGTCAGAATCTGTCCAGAAAAACAGCAGCTGACAACGTAATTTTTAGGTGCTCTAAACATGTCCGAAATTTTAGCCAATTTTTTGCATGCATAGGATTGGTGATACAACATCAGTAATTTTACGTGATTTTTAGAGTTTCCAGTAAAATATGAAAAATCGCGCAATGAGCAGTAGATGCTGAAAACAGAAAATCACTTTTTACATATGTATCAACTAAGCTATGGGTAAAACTTGGTACTTTATTTTGTTTAAACTAAAGACCAGAGGCTAAGCAAGACCTAAACATGCTAGCTACAGCAAGGAAAACTCTAAATAAAATCAAAAGTAAAAACCAAATAAAATCAAAATAAAGAACCAAACAAAGAAGCAAAACAAAAGAAAATATTTTTGTTGTTTGAATTTATAAGTGAAAGTAAAGAAGCAATGAAACCAATAAAGAGCCTAATAAAACTAAAGAAGGTAAAACCAAGACATATAAAAGCAATTATAATACAAGTTAAGACAATACATATCATGTGGACGGTAATATAGAGTATGAACGAGACAACCTCATGTTAGTTGATGAATAGGGGGATGACTCGGGCATCCCCAAGCTTAGATGATTGTATCTTCTTGAATATGTTCTAGGGATGCACCTACACATCCCCAAACTTGAGCTCTTGCGTCTTCTTGTTCATCTCTATCACCTTATTGGTTAGACCTTATAGACTACATCCACATAAAACTTCACAAAACTTGTTAGGCCTCGTTTGGTGCGCGGGGTGGGCCGGTATTCGAACGGATTTTCCTCTGGTGGGTCAAAAACCCCAAAAATACCGGGCGGGCCGTTTGGCGCCATCCCGGCCGAACCACCACTTTCCACCTTGTTCCACGCGGTTTAGACGCCTCGAGGCAGCCCTCGTGGATTGACCGGGGAACGACGCGACGAAGGCGAGCGACGCGCTGCTGCCCCTTCTTCCTCA
This sequence comes from Poa pratensis, assembly GCA_947311845.1. Classification (NCBI taxonomy): domain Eukaryota; kingdom Viridiplantae; phylum Streptophyta; class Magnoliopsida; order Poales; family Poaceae; genus Poa; species Poa pratensis. The sequence continues at coordinate 39,503,951 of CAMZMU010000063.1, forward strand.
CGACAGGCGCCGCCGCCGCCTCCGCTGGGCACCGCCTACTCCTCCTCGTCGCCGGGCGCCACATCCAGCGGCTTTTCCCTGGTAATGCTCCCCTCCCCTTCCTTCCCCTTTCTCCGATTTTGCCAAGCCTGGTTCTCCATCTCCGCAGCCGCCGGCTGCATCCGTTCCCGCCGGCAACCGCGCCGCGGCGTCACCTATGACCTGATCTCTTTCTCTGGAATGGCATCTCCGCTCCTGACCTAGGCATGTTCTTGGTTGGGTAGAGGATTGGACAGTCTGCTTGTTTACATTGCTTATTTGCTTGATTCTTTTCTTGTTAGCCTGGCTCGACTAGGTTCCGACATGTGTTGTTTTAGTAATCTTGGTTGTATACAGTGGCAGTACAAGGATCGCTAATGTAGAGCATTGACCTGCCGTGTGGTTTGGGCATCTGTGTGCTCATTTACATGATTCGTAATCAATTGAGAGAAACAGAGAAATTAAAGAAACTGAAACCTCGTCTTCAGTTTCACAGCACCAAATGCTCAACCTAAGTGAATAGATCAACCTTATTCGCTGTTAGAAGCAGCATATCATTTGTTCTGGCTATCATGTGACTTTATGGAAGCTGGTACCTACACTGCTTTTTTTGACGCTGCATAGTGTTTTTCCTTATTCACTGTTAGAATCAGCATGGTTAGATAAAATGACAAGGAACTCTGTTGTTGCATGCGGAGTTCATAGTAGGGCATATCATCTATTCATCTTATTCATGAACATTGGTATATCCTGCCGCAGTTAACTGAACAAGCAGATGTTTCTTATGTTCATGTACATTCATGTTTTCCTGGTACTTCTTTTTGTCACTAGCACAAGTAGTTAGAGGAGGCAAAAAAATTGTTTCTATGTTCATGTGCATCTTAAGTGCTCCTGACAATCAACCTTTGTTATTGTTTTCAGAGGAGGTTGCTAAGCTCAAGGCTGCTTCCAAGCCATGGTACAAGCGATGATGTCAACATCCAAGTTATGTTTGCGCTTGGTGTCAAACAGCGACTACATTGTTCGATTGAATTGGAGTACCTGCGTCTGTTCCAGCAGTAGCTAATGTGCTGTACTATTCCATCAATACATCATGTTATATACAGTAAATAATTATGTGAGAAATTCTGTTTGATGTTGGGAATTTTTGCATGTTAATTCTGGAATGGTGATGTTCATGTGTTGTTGCTGTAAAAATTGAATCTTTAATAATCTGTGTTGATTTGCTTTATTTGCTACTTGAAAATGTTGGTGTTAATTTTCATACCAAACCCTGCCTACCAAATGACATTTTTCAGCAAAGGGGTTGTAGGGGATTAGGATAGAAGAGGTTTTGAGAGGATTGGGTGAGTGGAGAGGTTTCACCCAATCCCTTTGGGGATTATCCCCACTAATCCCCTCAAAACCTCTAGCACCAAACAAGGCCTTAGTAGGGTTAGTACTCATTAAATAAAATCCACTCATGTTCAAGCATTTGACAAATTACATAATATTTATTTAACAGTAGCCACTGTATATACCGAGGTTCTTATTATTTCCGTTGTCCGACGAAAAACTAAGGAAATCAAGAGAACCTAAGGATAATATTGAATAACACAATAGAAATCTGTCAAAATGAACAGTCTGCAAAGATGACACTTAACGAGATAGTTACGTAGATCAAATCAAAAAACTTAAAACTAATGAAAGACATATAATAATCTCAGGTTTATGCACAAAAAATTTCAAGTCAAAATACTATTCTTAGATTTATCACGATTTTTTATAGTGAAGCACATGAATCTGTCTAAATTGAACAGTCGCTGAAGATCGAATTTTTCGAGATAGCTACGTAACTCAAATCACAAAACGTTAGTCTAATGAAAGAAAGATAATAAGCAGGGCTGTGCGCTCAAGAAATTTCAGATCAAGATCACGTTCTGGTAATTTTAAACATTTTATACGGTGAAGCACAGAAAATCTATTTCTGGATAGCAAAACAAAACTTTTACTTTCTTATAACTAGAGACTACAATTAGCATTTTATTTTTATGTACAGAGATATATACACAATATTTACATGTTTTTGATGAAAAACTTCGATGGAAAGATTTGTTTTGGTTTCATAGGCATGAATACAAGTGTTCAAGGTCGACCCCCACTTAACCATTACTCATCTTTCCAATCACTTTTCTTTTTCAAAACGTTTTTAGATAACAACTATAACTAATTTTTTTGTAATTCACATTCTTTATCCATACTAAGATAAAGAACAACTTAAAACTGAAAATAAAAATTACTTAGAGATAAATCAAACAAGTGCACACAAGAATATTCACCTACGCTATGGCTCCCGGCAACGGCGTCAGAAAAGGTCTTGATAACCCACAAGTATAGGGGATCGCGTGTAGCCTTTTCGATAAGTAAGAGTGTCGAACCCAACGAGAAGCTAAAGGTAGGATAAGTAATCTCTCAAGTTCTATCAACCACTGATACAACTCTACGCACACTAAACGTTTACTTTATCTAGCAAATAATACTAGAGTAATAGTACGGGTGTATGAGAGATAGCTTTGCGAGATAATAAATACAATAAAGTAAATGTTAGTGCTGCAGCAATAAAATACACTAAGTAACCATAAACTAACAGTACCATGAGTGTGGAAAAGTGGTGATAATTGTGATGGCTTTGTCCAAGATTAATTAGTGAAGATATCGGGTTCATTGTCTTTGATGCAGTTTTCTATGTGGGAGAGGTTAAATATACATGCACTCCACTACTTGGGATTACAAGTACTATATGATTGGATTATTAGCAAACATCTGTATATACTACAATGCATTAAGGTTTCCCCAACCATAACCTTAAGTTTATGGTCCTCTTACTCCCATACGTGCAACTAACCGGTTCGAGTCCTCAGGTTTCTGTCACTCCGGCAGGCCTACCCCCTTCGTTTACAAATACTACTAACACTAGGGTGTTGATCCATGCGCGCACAAATATAATGGACACCAAAGGACAGTACCATATCAACATACAACTCTAATGAACCAAAGACATTCAACCATTCAATCTAAGAACAAATAAACTACGGAAACATGACATGGATCATAGGATAAATATTATAGCATCAAACACCATGTTTACATAGAGCGGTACAGAGATTTGTGGGAGGATGAACCACTGTATACAAGGAGGAGTTGGTGATGGAGATGGCGGTGAAGATGGCGGAGAGGCAGCGCCGTGGCGCAGGGCGGCGGCGGCGCCGGCGGTGGCGCAGGGACTCCTCCTACGCGCCGTCGGCATGGAGGGGGAGCGCCGCCCCTTAGCCTCCTGCCTTCATGGCTTCTTGGGAGCCCTCCCCCATGGAGATGAGGTCCATGGGGGAAGCAAAAATGTGGCTTTGGTGGCTGGAAATTCGTGGGTATGGGGTGTTCTCCACGAGTTAGGTTTCCTCCCTTTATATAGCTTCTCGGATTCCCGTCATCCCATCTAGGGTTTCGATAAATCGGGCTTATCTCGGCCGTCCGGACTCGGATTTGGCCGAATTTTATGTCCAGATCCATTAGGAGAAAATTCCCTGCAACTTTCGCGACTAGACTTTTTCCGTTTGACGTCGTCTTCTGTCTGGTACGTGACAATCTTCAAAAAGAGTTTTCAGACAGATTTCAGGAAAGTCTCAATTCGACTCCAACAAGGTTTCCTCTTGTATTTTTGATAATTCCTACACATCAAATAGTAAACAAGAAAATTGTGCACTTTTGCAACTATTAATAGGTTAGTCCAAATAAATCATAAACTTAATATAAAAACAAGTGTCAAAGGCATAATATTAACATGAAACAATCAAAAATTATAGATACGTTTTGGACGTATCAACGACCCGTGAGGACATGATGGCATACCAGTACTTGGTGTGGAAGGAGAACGAGAAGCTGCTAGCAGAAAAAGCTGCGTTGGCTCGACGCAAAGAACTCGCAGATGCATCGAGTGCTCGGCGGGCAGCATATTCATTCTCGTCCTCAGCACCTGCCGTCTCACAAGATAACGGGCGCTACAGGTCACGCATTCGCCTGATGACGGATGCCGAAAGAGTAGGCACCACCCGCAACCTAGAGTCATCGTTCGTGACAGAAGACGCAGACGGGATACCCATCCCCAAAACAACCTCGGCAGCTCTCATGTCGATAGGCACGTACCTGCGAGCAACACAACCTCCAGAGGACGACCCCAGGGCATCCTGCACAAGCAACAAATCAAGGCACTCCAGTTGGCGGAAGAAGCGCTACTTACAGGAAACCAGCCCGATCGAGCACGCGCGGACCGTGACCGACGCGACCGCGAGCGCGAAATTGCGGCACGCGGCGATCGACCCGTTCGACATCTTCAAGAAGGGGAAGACCTGCGCAACGTCATCACACAGCGCACGGTCGACCGCAACCGTTCCAAGCGACCCGTCATCAACCCGGGCCAAGAATCGTACGCAGAGGACGACTACGAGCCCTGCGGCGTTCCCTGTTTCAGTCTCCGCATCCGCGACTCCAGGATGCCTCGAGGCTTCAAGCTCACGGCTGAGGCCATTGTAACACCCCAAAAATTTAGACCGAATTTTAAATTATTTTGGACGCCGGAAAACTTTTCTAGTTTTAATAAATGGTTCTTCAAATCTTTTGAGACGATTTGAGTTAGGGATTTTCCTCTCATCTATTGTTTGTCCGGGTGACCCGCGAACCACTACGCACCCCGGGACAATTCCTTCATTTGGATTTCGTCCGATAAATCCTAACCCCAAACGGTCGGTCGTTTTTTTAAACCTTCGGTCCACCTACCAAAGAAATTCCTATTTCCGTAGTTGGAAAAAATTCTACCAAATATCAGAGGATTCCCCTACCCTTATCTAGATGACCCACACAAAAATATTGTATACTCCGATGCAATATTTCCAATTTAGGGGTTAACTGTTAAATATCGGTCCTGAACCTAAATTTATTCAGTCCACCTAGGAACCTCTGAAAATTCTCATAATTTAGGGAGATGCTTATTTTTGTATTTCCTATACTTCTTCTGTTGAACCCAAATCCATTCGAGCAATGTTTGACCTACTTCCTTTGTAAGCTGAAAATCGATGCCGGTACGCGGCTTAGCGGACACATTCCCAAAACCCTTTTTCTACTGCACCAAATAGGTTCAAACTTATTAGACACCCTCCCTATACCCAACATACCTGTGGCAATTGTTTGGGATTTTTCTGAGTTGAGGAAGGCCGCTGTCATTTCATCGAACACCTTGGGTGCGTTTGAGTTTCGAAAAAACTTAGTGTTACCAAGTGTGGAGTTTTTGCGTGTGACCTATGTAGTAGCGTAGGCCTCGTTCTTAGAAACCCGAAGATACCTCCGTCTTTGCGTTTGGTGCTCCGAGTCACCAGGAACGAAGATGCCGCTCGCGTCGCGCTCTGGACGTCGCGTACGCCCGCTTTGGCGTGACCTAAACCTCGCTTAGCCCTAAACCCCTGCCTAATCTCCGGCTGCAGTGCAACCTCGTGCTCTACTGCTGATCCAGCTCCTCCTCTTATCCTCTCCACCGACGTTATACTCTCCACCGACGATACAGTGCCATGGAGATGGAGGATCACACGTGGGAGCTTCCCGTATTTCTGCCCCCCCCCCCCCCCTGCCCGAGCACCTCTCCCTCCTCCCCCAGAACCTCTCCACGTTTTTCAGCCAGAGAAACCGAGCCGAGCTCGAGCTCCGGCCTTGGCCGCCATGGCCGTACGGGCGTGCTCGCGCTCGTCGCGCCCGTAACCTTCCCCCTGCCGCCTGGACCCCTCCCCGGGCACGGCCCAGTCCCACGACCTCGCCGCCGTCCTTGTCCGGCCTCGCCGAGCCGCTCGTCGCCGCGGTCGGCCGCATCCCGTGCCACCCGCCATGGCCGTGCGGCCAAAGCTCGCTCGCGAGCCCACCCCAGCTCCCCCGCGCCCCGAGACCCGTCCCCGCCCTTCCCCGAGCGCGGCGGAGCTCCAGCACCTCGCCGCGGTCCTCGGCTGGCTCCGCCGAGCCGCCTGCCATCGGCGACGTCGGCCGCCCGTGCGTCTCCTCGCGCGACCGGAGGAAGAGCAGTGGATCGATCGATCCTGTTTTTTTTTTCCAGGCGTAGCAGCCCAGCAGCGAGTAGCAGCCCAGCGGCGAGCAGCGGCCCAGCCCGGCCGTGCTGCGCGCGCAGCAGGCCGGCCGGCCCGTCTCGCGCGGTCGGCAGCCCGTTCTGCTTTTTTTCGCGCAGCGCGCAGCAGGCCGGCCGGCCCGTCTCGCGCGGCCGGCAGCCCGTTCTGCTTTTTTTTCGCGCAGATTGTTTTTTTTTTCCTGGTAAGCAACTTCGGATGGCCATAGCTTTTGAACCGTAGCTCCGTTTTAGTTGATTCAAATTTCTAAATTTGTATCTCGACGAGATCTAACTAGTGGTACTAGTTTTGTTACCTTTGAAACTACTTAGTTTCGTAGCCTTTATTTAATACACCATTGTCGCTTCGTGGTTTAGGTGTTCTTCAGGATTCCGACCCACAGCGAGTCCGAGACTTTCCGAACCGTTTGAAAACCGTCTCCGGAGGCAAGCTAACCACTTGCTATGACCAGTCCTGCAATGTTGTTTGCTTATTTGTCTACATATTATCATGCCATGTATGGGTATATGTTTGCTTGTTATTCATGAACTGTGCGTCATGAGATATCATGACTTTGACATTTAATTTCCGTAGAGTTATGGTGTGTGTCTGAGGGTACCACTTCCCATTCCCGAGGCGATGGACTTTGCTCTCATCTTATGTCCATGTTGTATGTGCACACACAAATCTTTATCGAAAAAGGACATTTTCCATGACCCATGTAAGCAAGACGAATTAGTTATCGATTTTGATTGACAACACATATATCTATTTTTTCTCATATCACACCAACACTTACATTATGTTTTTACATTTTCCCCATTTTATTCGCACTGGGAGCAGTGGGCATTCTCTATGTGTTAGGCGATAGATACATGTCCAGCTCAGGGGCGGATCCATGATTTGGTCATAGGGGGGGCGAACCAACGATCGCAGATCAAAATTAAATATTGTCGTTGACGGTTGACCATAAAAAATGAAGTCTCGCTCATGCACATCTTTTTTTGCAAGAAAGATACATGTTTGCTAATTTGAAGTTTGCACAGATGAACACAATGTTTGAGAACAATCAATTTAAATTGGGCTATACACTTACATACAAGATCGTGTGAGTTAATATCTTACTGAAAGGTTAGACCTAGGTTATATCAGAATTTTAAGCGTAGAATGGATCGTTCTTGATGCACGTGAATTGGAAAAATCAATATGTTAATTTTCTTCTCTTCATTTTTATCTAAAATAGTATAGCAAAACTAAACCGAAAATATAGATATCCATATCTCATCTAAGCGCATGTATCTACTATTATTAAATAATGTATTAGAGATTATCACATCAAATCAGGTTAGTGTAGTATCGTGTATACCTTGAGAGATAATCTGGTGATGCGTAGACTGTACGGGCAGGGCGGCGGGGCAGCAAGCCGGCAACGTGGTCATCGGGCATCGGTGATTGCCGGAGTAAAGACATGGAGGAGGACTGGAGGAGCCGACAAAGTTACGCGGCAGAGGTTTTCCGGCGGTGGTTGACGGTGATGCCAGAGCACAGGCGAGCGGCGGCGGCGGCGATAGGTCAACTCGTTCAGATTGGAAACTGATCGTGTGGAGTACTCATCCAGTCCAGTAGTATCACGCATGAGTACGTAACTTTGTATAGGGTAAATTCAGATGGTGTGGGCAGTTGGGCAGTCTACTTCGTGAGCTTGTTGGGCTTGGCCCATGCGGCAGTAAGACATGCATTCTAATGGCCGTAAATTAGAGTTACTAGTTGAGTGCCCGTGCGTTGCTATGGGATGCCGAGTTTCTATCCATTGCAGATGGTTTTCCTAGATAAGTAACTATGCTTCATAGGGAATACATGCCGTTACTGTGAATATTTAGGTGGAAGATCAAATGGGCGACACAGAATACTTACTCTACAAATAGAATGAACCACTTCGCTACCATCCCACGAGAGCAAACACTAAAAGCAGAATAGCCAGTGATATCCTCTAGATGAATACCGTGACATTAAGAAAAATGCTTGTAGTGGTATTCAGAGAAATGCACCTATCCAAGCAATGTATTTGGTTCTGCAACTGGCAGATGAGTAATCTAAAATACATCCAACACTACTACTTTGTGCCAATTCCCGACAACACATTGCTGTCTTTTTCAGGCTGTAGAGTTTGACGTGATTCACCCCTCTTTGGCAAAGGTTGGCAGCCGAGTAACTTCATCACATGATAATACAATAGAGTCGCATCTGCGGGACAGAATGAGAGAAACCATGAGATCACTCCACCTGATTCATGTCTATTCCAACAGATTAATTAATTGTAGGGAAAACAGAAGGGTATCATTAGTCAAAGAAGTTGCAAGAAAGATAGAAATGTTATGATTAGTAACAGATCAAAGACAATGCAGCAAAGCCATACAAAATAACTCACGGTAGGTTTTTAGCTAGACAAATCAGTGTTGTGGAGAGATTACACGACAACGACAGCAAATAAAAAACTTTGAATTGATTCTTGTCATTTAGCTAGATGCTTGTTGGTCTCAGAGGTATTTTCCTTTTCTCCTCATATTTAAGTACACGATCAGTTTACTCAACAGTTTCCATACCAGTGTGTACCACAAAGTGAGAGGCTCAGCCATTAATTTTGTGAGAGATACTTTCAGAAAATCAAGCAAGTTTATCAGGAGGAACAGTATCAGGAGGAACAGATCTACTTTGAGACAACCATCTAAAAATCATACGAAAATCAAGGTGAGTAACTCCCTGGAGACATCACACATCAGTAAGGTTTGATGCACAATAACTGCACAATGATGTTTGAAAGAGAACATGAGCTATTGGCTAAATACGTTGCTAATCAAGATTAAATTGGGCAAACATAAACTTGCTACCAGAAACATGCTTTGAGTGTATGGTATTTACATAGACTACAAAGCACATTTTTACAACTGATTACAGATGGTGTTGCATGCTTATTATCATTGTCCAATTCAGAAAGTAAATATATTAGAAATTTATATGCTGGCCTACAATGACACCAACACATTCACCTTGCTCCCGAAGCTCAGTTCATCTTCTCAGCAATCTTTTTCAGATAAGTGCCACACATCCAATTCATTTTTCTTGAATGAATCTTCAAGATACCACCACAAGGCTGAAAGAGTAATAGTGAATAATTAAATTCAAGGTTAGCACTGATAAGAGGGAGCGATATGAACTTGATTATGGTAGCAAATTAGAAACAAATTTATCTCAGCTTATGAAAATAATCAGTGTCATCTCTCTCGGGAATTGATAACAACGCACAACTTAATTGATTCCCCTAATACCGAGCAATATTTGAGTTCCTGGTCATCTTCTATATCCCTCCATAATGATCAAAAAACTTTGAGCTAAATAGTATAAATGTATAACAATACTCTACATCAAGGATCATTGGGAATTACCTTTGCTGACACTGACATGGATGCAGAGGAAGGTAATCTGTTGAAGGATGCAAACCCGAAAAATGCATAAGAGGAACTGATCTTTCAGAATCTCTTGTAATGCAAATAAAGAGAGAGCGATGAAATCAGAAAAATCAGTGAATTCCAATTGTACAGCATAGAAAGAACTATTTAAATTCCAGAACAAACCACTATACGAACACTTGTAAAAGAACACTAAAATGACACATTCATCTTTATCTTGGTTCCATGCTTTCACTTACACACCCAGGTTCAAGCTTGTGTAATGCACAATAAGCATATAAATTCCCCAAATAAGATTTTATTAGAAAGCTCAATGATTCAAGTAATTACAATAACTTTTATTCTCATGTCTATGTAGTACCAACATGTGAACAATACAGCTAGTATTAGCGATGCATAGCACGCACACACATATGACCTAGGATTTTGTAATCAAGCGGAACATATGCAAACGTTTTTTATAGGACCCAAATCCTATAGACAAAAGAACTGAAGAAACAAAATTACCACACGAATTCCGTCTGCTTTCTGTCCATTTTGCCTTCTAGGCATGATTGGCAAGCTCGTCGTTGTGACTGCAATCTGTACATATCAAAGCACAACAAATCCATATAAATATTACCAGGCACACTACTCTGAACTAACGAGGGAATGCCAAGCATAAACGAACACCTTGAAGATACAATTATTATTACTAAACTGTAGAACTTGTAAAGTATTTGTTGTACAAACTTATGTTTAGATAATATCCATGTATATGTCATAAATCATGTTAGCAAATACATAACCAAAGCTTTACTCAATTACTCAAAGAAGGCCTAAACGCCACTTATTGCCCGCCACAAAATTTAAGAAAGATAAAATATGTTCCAAGGTAAATTGTTTTCAGACTCATCTTTTGCCTCAAACAAAGCTACTGGATAAGTGCCTAAGTCCATGAAATAGGTTCCAATGATGTTCACCTTGCTCTTTCACATGTTGGTCACCACAAATGTATTAATGCATGCACATGGTTAATCAACTTATTCGTGCGGGCTTCTCCGAAAATGAAAAAGACATGTAGAGAAGATGTATGCTCAGGTGGGACAAACCTCCGTTGGTGTCATGGGCTACAAAAACAGTGGAAAATCAAACAAAGCAGCTAGGTGAGTGACCTCCTCCTTCTGAGATCCCGCAGGAGCAAGCTCATCCACGCTGGGCATTCGAAGAAAAAATAGATTAGCACACATAGTTGTGGCAACATCATAGTGGATTGGCAGCATTAGAACCCACGCAAGGCTTGACGTCCTCATGCAGCACCATATCGTGCAGTGCAGCGTCGGCAGGCCCTGTCGGGCAGAATAGGATTGGGAGGCAATACGCCTCCTCGACGAACCTGAGCCGAGCACCGCTCCTCGGTGGTGCCTCATCCTGCGCTGCTCCAAGAGGAAGCCGGCCGTTACTCCTCGCCACCATCAATGGGGACACAAAATTTTCTGAAGTCCGCATCATCAACAGATCGGCCGCAACACCAATCAACCCAGGACCCAGTAGCCAGCAATCAAATCAACACGAGGCCGCGGCTGGTTGTGGATGCGGGCGCCGCCGAGCGCCTGGTGCTCGATCTGATCGCAGGCCGGCCACAATTCTTCGGGCTCTCCCGTGCAGAGGCCTCCAGCGCTGCCGCGCAAGGGCATGCATCCGCCGGTGAGGACGGCTCGAGGGGAACAAGGTAGAGGGGTAGATACGGTGGCGGAGAGGCCGCCGTCTTGCTAATCCAGATCGCTGGAAGCGCTGGACACCGGGGGAGGGAGATGGATCGGGAGTGTGAGAGGTAGTCAGGGGAGGCGGCGCTGATGCGAGAGAGATTCGGGGAAGGGAGATGCAGAATCGATGGACCGATGAGCTTCGTACAGCGAGTGTGCGGTCAGGATGCGTGGATGGCAGAATTTTCTGCCGGGTTACACCATCACCAACTCCCATTTAATAGTAAAGACGAACTTACGATTAGCACAAATCCTACTGGATTAGTATTGGCCCCTGTCGTAGTTACATGGGGGTGGCCGATGGTTGGTGGGGGGCAGGCCGCCGCTCGCCCCTCCCTGGATCCGCCACTGGTCCAGCTACTAGTCTAGTTATCTATGTCAGGTAGTACTACATCTCAGGCCGCTTCGGTTCTTCCTTGGCGAAACATAGGGAGCTCCAGCGAAAATGCAGGTCCGGATATAAAGACTCGCTTCTGAAGTCCAATTTCAATCCAGATCGTCGCTTCTCAGGTCCAGTTTCAATGCCGATACGAGCGCTCTGCATGCTCGTGCGTACTCCTAATCAAGCAAGCATCAGTGCACGGCCGGAGAATACGACAAGACTACTGAAAACAGAATGCAGATGCACACTCTCCCTGCTGCAGCTCACCTTCACCAGCATCAGAGCTGCCGCTTGCTCATAGCAGGAATTCGATAGGTCCATCTTCATAGTTCTGTAGGTATAAGCATCAACAAAAGCCTTGTCTTCTTCACTCATATGCAGCCAGCAAAGGCTCCTTTTTGCATACAAGGTTGAATCATCAGGGCCAATCTCCATTGCCTGCAGTGTACATGGAGGTAATCTAGCAACAATCTATAATGCATCTGTTTCATAATTCAGAGCATTTTAGCCTTTTAGACCAGAAATGGGTTCATCGGCAAGTAAAATGCACATCAGAACTAATGAAGTATATGATGCAAGAATATACCTTGGTATAGAGAGCCAATGCATCAGCATAATCATTTTTCTCAAATGCAGCGTCCCTTGCATTTTCAAAGCAAGGTCATCATTTTCCTCGAATGCAGCATCCCCTTGCTCTTTCAAATCAAGTCCATCATTTGCATCGAGGAGATGATTCTGAATCAAATGAACAATTGAAAGTCAAACAGAATATCAAATATAAATTTACTCTTGAATTCTCACAGTTCACGTGTTGAATTATTACATCAGTGCCTGCAGATCCAGCTACAGGGGTTGTGAGAGGGGAAAGAATCTCAATGCAGTCCTTCCAACCCTTGATTGAAGCAATTTTTGCTGCTGTTCTACCAAACTGTTCAAAAGGATATCAAGGATAAATATCACGAATAAACAAAGGGAGAGCTTATGGAATAAATAAAATTATGTTTTCCATTACACAATAACAGAAGAATGTGGCGAAGATATAGGCCTTCACTGTGGGGCATGTTACCCCAAAGTTTACCAAGCTATGGAAGAACTTCACTGATTAAGACCACAATACCTTAGTTCGTAAGTGCAACATTTCTTAATTTTGTTTTATCTTCAAGCCGGATAAGAACAACTTCCTATTTTCAATCCTATTTTCTAGCCCAATCATAGCTGTCAAAAACTCTCAATTCAACAGTACAGCACACTATTTCTTGTGGAGTCAAAAATCAATATTGGTCCCTAGCAGGCTAGTCAAATTATTTCCTTTAAATTTCAGCCTTCAACCCTTTTCGTGGACCAAAATTAATTAAGACATGAAAGCTATACATAAAACAAGCTAGTAAACCAATGCTTTACGAAATCCAATTAACCCCAAACAGCAACATGTGGCATTATTTAAGGCCTTAGTAAAATACTCAGATGGCCTAAATTTACCTGTGTTATTAGCCACTCTCTTATGGCATTCTAAAAATCTACAGATCTGCAGCTACATTAAGCCACCCATAGTCATCTCAGAAGATCAAGAGTGACAACTACTACCTCTGTCCACAAATATAAGACGTTTTGGTGGACTGTTATAGCCCACCAAAACGCCTTATATTTGGGGAAAGAGGTAGTAACAACTTAAGTACCAGTGCAAAACTCACTTCATCAGTAATACTTGCATCAGCGCCAGCTTCCAACAAACACTTGATGCCGCAAGTGAAGCCATAGGATGCAGCTAATATTAATGGTGTTGTTACAGGCCTACCAGCATTGACATCAGCACCAGCCTGAAAGATGGAATGTATAATATAGAAAATCCAACAGCTTCTCTCGCAAAAACTTTATATGGTAGGAGCACTAAAGGGACAAGCCACTGCACCTTAATAAGCACTTCCACACATTCTAGTGACGAAACGGAGATAGCATATGAAAGTGGTGTATAGAATAAATGCGCAACCGTGTTAGGCTGGAGAGAAGGCAAAGAAAAGGTTACTTGCAGATAAACAATGACAAGAAGTGTACTGGAGGAAAGTAACATATCACAGTTTATGCAATTTTTAGCAAAATATGGAAATAATTGTCGAACTAGTTTGCATAACAAAAAAGGAAACGAAAAATTGAACCGAATTAGTAATTAGAGGTTCCTTTCAATCCTAATTAGTAACATATCACACATTCTGATGTTTTTTTCATTGTATCATCTTATATATAGTCCTAATTAGTAATTAGAGGTTCCTTTCAATCCAGCACATTAATCCAATGATGAGCTCCCACATTGAACCGAAAAATTCTCACATTTTGCTAGGTCATCGACAATTATATGGATTCTTAGATCTCAATTTTGCAGTATGATCAGCGGATACGGAACTCGGGGAAGAAACGTAGCTGGTATGTTGAGTCCTGCAGATTCACGGTAATATAATTTCTCTTTTGCCATCTAGACAAAGCCAAAGGCTGATTGTTTAATATTAGAGGCCAATCGACTTACATACTATAAAAAAGAACTTTCCATCTAGCAGGACACAGGAGGCTGATTGTTCACAATTTCCATTTAGCAGGACACAGGAGGCGGATTGTTTAATATAGTAGAGGCCAACCGACTTACATAATATAAAAAAGAAATTTCCATCTAGCAGCACATGAATCAAATAAACAATCTCCATAATCGCTAAAGTTAGAATAAACTTGCACATAACCTACCCAGTACCAACACTACAAATGGCCAGTAAGTAAGCGGTCGTGTGGATAAGGTGGGAAGAAGCAGAGAGGACAGGTGAGCACCACCACGAAGGTACAGTTGATTAAGCTCTAATTCGGTCTCACCACGACTTACCTCAATGTGAATACTCAAAAGAATCATGGTTTAACCATGATATCATCTAGCACACAGTCATCAAGAATCTAATACATGTTAAGCAAGGAAAGATCTAAAGGTACATGAACAAATGTTGCATGATAAAAAAAGGAACACATGTCATACGATTAGAGCCGGCCAGTAAAATAGAAGTCCTGGCTCAGCCGAATCAAGGAAGTAAAACAGCACCGGTTCGACCTTGGCAGGACCAAATCTTTGGACTAGGCAGGGTTGGGAAAGGGGAAATATATCAGACACTGCTATGCCTAGCCGTATTTATCCGACCATGACTTCTCAGCTATATTGAAGGAAATACTGTACCGTACACAACACATATAATATTCATCAGAAATAGCAAACCAAAGATGGGAAAAGGAATTATTACATTTGCCTGATGCCTCAACAACAATTCCAACATTCCCGCATTTCCATTTTGAGCAGCAATGTTTAGTGGTGTTCCACTTTTGCATATAGGGTCAACATAAGCTCCCCTGGACAAATAATAACTCTGCTATTTCACAGGCATCTGGATAAAATAAATGAAAATGCTCACGTTACATTCCCATCAAGGATACATTATAAAGAATAGGAAATATAGCTTATTACCTCGGGTGTTAGCTGCCCATAACCTGGCTTTCTCTGAGCCAACATGTGTTCCTGGATAAACGATTTAGTAGCTTACTATGTGCCAATATGTGTAGGACTGCTAATGAAATACTTCAAAAGTACTGTCTCTTTTGGCAGATAGCATTTAGGATTAGATTCCTATTTTGCCTTGTGATCTTTGTTGAAATTAGAAAGCCACCATGTGTTTTTAATTTATATGTTTAGTAAGTAAAATATAACCATGCAAGCGCCTAATATTCCAAAAATATATATACGGGACATTAAGACAAACCTATAAGGTAAAGTAACTATGAAAATATATAAGTGGTTTTTACAAACAGTAATCAAACTGGGAAAATTATCGCAACATAGGTAGGACCTAAAAAGGGTTTTCAGCAGCTGACCAACAAAACCTGTCCAGTCTAATGGTTAAGCATAGGAAACACATCAAACAAAACAGAAAAATACCTGACCGTACCCAACCAGCCAGATCAAAATTGTTTTTCCAAGCCAAGGTCTGGGATTTTAAGCCCTCTTTTTAGTCTTATTCAACTGTACTTATGTGTTTGGTTCGAGCGAAAAGTTTATGCACATCACATACTGTTGAACTAGCTACCTGAATAAATAAAACATCAAATGATAATGGTTTCTACTGTCTCTAGATTGGCGACACTATCTATTACCCAAAAAATGCATCGCTAATTAAACAATGTTTTTGCCACCTTCACACAATCACTACAAAAGAATGTGCAAGAAGAGAAAACTGAATAGCTGACATTTACTGCAGGACAGACATCAGAACCACTTTTGCGTTAAATATGAAGCAGAGCAGATCACGCAAGAGGAATAAAGCTGCAGGTAATAAAAACAGAAACAAACATACGCAGGGGCAAAAAAGAACCTGGCATTGCAGCATAATGGAGCGCAGTATACCCATTTATATTTACTTTGTTTGGCTTAGCACCATGGTCAAGAAGAAACCTTACAACTGATATAGATCCACAACCAGATGTTGCATATGATAGAGGCGTTACACCTAGCAAGATCATAAGAATGGCAAACGCTTGATCAGAATGATCAATCCAACAAACAGAAAACGACAGATAATCAAGAGCAGCTGCATACTAAAACATCACGCAAATAGGCGCTACACTTGAGTTAAGACGAAGAGCAAAACAAGTCGCGTGTGATGCCACCATTGATTTCCATGCTACCACGCAAGATTGTACTTTATAGATCCATGATTCAGCATGGGTTTCACACAAGCAAACAATCTGAAACACTTTCTTAACAAACATAGTAATACCTCTCTGCTTTACTGCAAAATCTACTAAATCACAAAAAAGATTGGTTTGTGTTTATGATTTAAACTGATACTAGGTGGTAATCAGGTGATGGCCTCCAGCGTCTAAGAAACAAAGGCGTCTTGAGCAGCATGAGCATTGGCAGGATTTCACAGCATCGTACCAATGCCACTCCAAAACAACCAGTTTTCATGTGTTTCTATACATAAATAGAACATAACTCGATGGACATGCCACTCGGCATCTCTGAATCAACCCAGCACTTTTTTTGAAGGGGAAATCCAGCAATATAGAGTCAAAACGGTGCTAGTAACGAACAAATTACCGTCCTCGCCGGGGGCGCTGACGTTGAGGCGGAGTTCCTCGACCAGGAACTTGCACATCTCCAGCCTGCCGGCCCACGCCGCCCTGTGGAGCGGGCCGCAGGAATACTGTGGGAGCTTGATCCCCGCCAGCGTCTCTTCCAGGTCTTTCCCCGACCTCCTCAGCAGCCTCGCGAGCCCTGCATGGATAATAACCCCATCAGATCAACCGCGAGCACCAGAACCCGATCCGCGGCGGCGGCGGCAGCGGGGGACCCGTACTCCTCACGGAGGGGATGTCGTCGGCGGTCGCTTTGTTGAGCGTCTGCACGGCCGTCGATTCATCCTTGGAGAGCGTGCGGTTCCCGACCCTCACCCGCCAGCGGGATGTGTCCGTGGAGGAGCGGATCGGCTGCATCCTTCCTGGGCTCCGGATGGGATGGAAGGTTCTAGAAGGCTAGGGTTTGGCGAGGGGGCGGAAGGAGTGGGCGGGAATGGGAAAAAATGGCGGGAAGCGTGAGCGGTGGTGCTTCCGTACAGTACAGAGTGGGTGAGTTTTGTTTTTTTTTTTTTAGACTCAGAGTGGGTGAGTGGTGACGCTCGCTTATGTGGGCCGATGAATATTGGGCTAGGATGCGAAGGGTGGAGCGTCGGCCTTTCTTCCTGCAGACACGGTCATCCTGGATTTTTTTTCTCCCGGTTGACCTTTCTGTTTTGAAATTTAAAACAAAAGAAAGAACGAAAGGAAAAAATAAAACACAGCTCGAAAAAAAAAAGCACGTTCTCCTTCGAGCTTTCCCCATGGTGACACCTTTGCACCCGAATATAGTTTGATATATAAAAAAATTGACACTTGGATTTGTATAATCCAAGTTTAAAACAATTGTCCGACAATATATGCTCGACCAAGTATTGAAGTTGTGTGAACAGGAAATAATGTTTGTTTTGAAAAATGGATTTTATTTGATTTTATTGACATCTATAATTTACGTGCAAAGCAGAGGAGAAGTGTTTGCATCCGCAGCTATTGTATATGCCCTTTGCCAGTAGGAATTAAGTTCATGACGAGATTTGATAACCGTGGACATGAGTAAACCAAGTACATAAAAATAGTCACCTAAGAAATCGATGCCGGAGAAATAGCCCCCTTGGCTCAATGAGTGCCGGCCAAAAGACATCGCATCATTGATTAATGTGAGCTCAAAGCTTGGAAAAGGTGAATGTCACCAAGGGCCCTACACAAGGATGATTGGATCCATGTGATTAACTTCGGATGGGCCTCACAGGTGGCTATTTACAATAGTTCTCGAATATATAATATATGGACATGACTATCGTGAATACATCTCCAACTCGAAATCACATGCATTATTAGATGATAGTTCTTGACTTTTCGGAAGTACACCACGGCATGAGCTCATCGAGCTCAAACCTTGGGAGGTATGCATGGTTCGGTTTGGATGTTGTGTGTGTGGGCGTCGTCAAGATGCAAATTCTTTGTGTGGCTTGTGATTCAAAATAGTGCTTGAAAGGAGAACCGACTACAAAGATGCAAATGACTTAATCACGGGTTATGCCCCCTTTGCAAACAGGTACAAGAGTTCACAACCCATGTTTTCCTGAAATGTGGATTCTCGTTTTGTCTTAGGCGTGTGGTCAGGAGTTCGGTGATGGATCAATGGGCCCCTTGGGTCAGAATCTGTATATCCATAGGATATTTTTTTATAGGAAATCTCTTTGGATCAAAGGAAGGACACATCAAAAAAAAAAAAATGAGTTGCATTCATGTACCTCAATCCCATAGGAATATCACATTCAATCTAACCTATTTTCTACACTCATCCGCGTAAGATCTGGTCACTTTTTTTACGTTCTATCAATATGACTATTCTTGCATTTTTTTTTCCTCTGTTCCATAATACTCTGTTTTGTGGCTGCAATTCTATCATATTCCCATTCATTGCCTTGTAATCCTCTGATCCAAATACATAAGGCCTTAACCTTGACATCTAAACGGCAAAGGAAAACTAGTGCGGAGTTGGCAAAAATGGCTAGCAAACAAGCCACCACATGAAAACGATGTCGTTGCTCGTGCTTGTCTCCCGATAGTTTTGAATGAAAAAAAAAAAGCGTGAATCATTTGATGCCGGGAGATTAGATTTATACTCCTATTTTCTTTCTTCATCCTGAGTAGTGTAAACTTTTTTTCATTTCGCCAAAGGAGCCACCTCATGGATTTCATATAGAGAATCCGCTAGTTTTTTCTCTCCATTGGAGAAATAAACAAATAGCAACTGCTCAAGCGCTCAGCACAGGCCGTATTGACCGGTGTGACACGTGCACGTGACCTTCTTCTTCTTTTTGTATGTACGTGCATCAGTGCATGAGACGCAATGATGTTTCTGTCTTATCACTGACGAAGGAGTTGGCGTGTGCCGGTGCGAGGTATCTGAGCGTACGTGACTCAACCCTGTAGAAGCGAAGAAAAACTGGTACTAACTGCATTCCGACACGTACACACAGTACGTACTACTATTTGCAATACCTTGTCGGATGCCGACGACCATGATTGGTAAAGGAACAAGCGCACACACACACACGGTTACGCATACTACGATCCATCCATGGAGGTGACGAGACGGTGTCGATGCTTGCCTGCTGCGAAGCTAGCAAAAGAACGTAGCCTGCCGTCACTGGACCTTCTTCATTCCGCAAACTTTGTTGCATCGGCCATTAAATTTGTTCGGGAACAGAAAAAAAATATATAGCGTGCGTGTTCAATCGATCTTGACTCTGGAGCATCCAGTGCAGCGCAGGCCCAAAATTCCAAGGTCTTGGCTGCATCTGCATGCACGTTTGCCCGACAGTGATTTGCCCACCCCCATGCAATTCCTCCTGCCGACAGCTTCACTGTACCAGCACACAAATTCCTCTATTACATGCGTGCGCATATGCCTCATTTTCTGCACCCAATTGTTACTCCCTCCGTTCCGAATTAGATGAATTTCATTTGTCCAAATGTGGATGTATCTATACTTGTAATATGTCTAGATACATCCGCATGTGGATAAATGGAAGTCATCTAATTTGGAACGGAGGGAGTACGATTTACCGCTAAGTTACTTGAAGCAGAAAACCCTCCGTTCGGAGTACAAGTCGTTTTAGAAGAAGAAGAAAAAATACTAACAAGTTGTTTTAGAATTTTCTCGTACGCAACTTTGATCCAAGACCTCACCACAAGGCGATCCGCTGCTCCCCTCAGTCACCGACACCGTCTCCGCTGGCTGTTATGGCGTTAGGGGGTGGGGGAACCTCGGAATGGTCTGTCCGGTCACGTTGGGTCTTCAAGTTTTTTTTGGCTCTGGCGTAGGGGCATCGACTACATTGAGAATAAAGATAGTTCAGCTAGCCCTGGTAGAGGTTTTCTTTGAGGAGGAGTGTCTATGGGTTGGAGTTTGGAGTCGACCCTCGGGCATTAGCTCTGGCGTGATAAGCTTCTCTCTACGGTGGCGACGTTCTATGGAGGGGATGATGTCACGGCGTATTGGTGTCCTCACGTTCCTCCTCCGCCCGTTGAAGCTCAGCTAGGTGCGACATCATCATAGAGCTTGTGAGTTCTTTGTTCTTCGTCTCTGCCTGGCCGGAGTTGAGATTATCTCCTGACACACATTACTACTTGCTTCTCCAGGACGACGAGCTCTTGAGATAGTGGTCGCCGGCATTTTCTGATCCACGTGACGACTTATCGACCGCTACTTTTACAATTGTCTAGATTTTCCAAACTTTTCGGACATGAGCTTTGCTACGCATGAGGCCTAGGGGTGGCATCGAGTTTTGCTCGCGGCGTGACGTCGAGGGATGAAGGAAGATGATGTTGTTCTTTTCAAGAACTCATGTCACTACCGGAATCGAGGTCTTTGCCGTGTGGCCCAATCACACGGCAAAGGCCTTGCGGAACACGGCACAGCCTTTGCCGTGCCTACTTACACGGCAAAGCTCACACGGCCTAATACGAATCGGCAAAGGCCCTTTGTCGTGTGCTTTTTCCAAAACAACACAGCAAACACTTTGCCGTGTGCCTTCCTCACGCAACACGGCATAATGCTGTCAGAAGCTCTCAGAAGCTGGTCAACCATCTACACCCTCTTTGTCGTGATCCTTCCCTGCATATCACGGCACACTTTAAATCTTTGCCGTGTGCCTTACGTCAAGTGCACACGACACATTTCTGCTCTTTGACGTGATCCTTCCCAGAACATCACGGCAAACCTCTAGTCTTTGCCGTGTCTCTTCCACAGCACGCACGACACATCTTTTGCCTTTGTCGTGTGCCCTTCCCGACACATCACGGCAAAACAACGTTGCCCAGGACGTTTGCCTCGCCTCTTTGCCGTGTGCCACGATCAGATATACACGGCAAATTGTCCATATGGTCATCACCACGTTGCCAGGTTTCACAGGTGCTCGCCACGTGTAAGCTTTGCCGTGTGCCTTTGCCGTGTGCGCACACACGGCAAAGTGACCATATGGCACCATTTTGTTCTGTTCTTTTTAAATTCCTGCATTTTACACAAAATAATTCACAGATAGCAATTGTCACACAAATATGACTAAACTCCACATAACATAGACATAGTTCAACAAATAAGATCAACGAGAAACAAATAAGATCAAACTCGATCCTCCATAAGATTTAAACTCCTCCATAACATATAGATACAATCTCAAACTCCTCCATAATATAAAACAAACTCAAACTCCACAAACATGTCATCTATTCTACAAATAGGTCATGCACTCCACATGTAGGTCACAAAGGGATGTAGCTTGCTCAATCTCCACATGTAGGTCATGACGGCGAAGATGGACATCATGGAGGAGGAGGATCGTCCTACACGTTTGCAAAAAAATGATGAGTTAGATGTAGTGACCATTGGAGATTCATTGATTGGCTATGTCGATCTAAGTGAGACATGATGCAAAAAAATGATGAGTCATGACAGGTTCAACTAGTTCAACTAAGTGAGACATGAAGCAAAAAAATGATGACAACTAGTGAGACATGAAGCAAAAAAATGATGACAACTAGTGAGACATGAAGCAAAAAAAACTTGGCTATGTCGATCTAAGTGAGACATGAAGCAAAAAAAATGACGAGACATGAAGCAACTAACTAGATGGAAATGGCATAGTCATGACAACAAGTTCAACTAACTAAATTTTGACAAGTTCAACTAAAGTGGCAAAGGCATGGAAAACTAAAGTGACAATGGCATTTTGACAAGTCATGCGAGCATACCCACGGGAGCCTCCAGACAACGTTAGGGTTGGAGATATGGGCCTGCCCCTCCGGATCGTCCTGGCCACCAAGCGGCGGCGCCATCGAGTGAGATCCACCCACCGATCCTAGATTCGTCTACAATATGAAAAAAGGCTCGCATTACACAAAAATTTAGTTACAACAATAAGATGGATAGAATGACAAGTTTGACAACATACCCATGGGAACATCGGTGGAGGGAACAGTCCCATGGCAACAACCCCGTCCCCAGGAGCAATGCGCTGCATCGTGCTCGTCATCCACTCCATCATCTGCCTGGAATGCTCCTGCTGCTGCCTGGTGTACTCCTGCTGTTGCCGGATCTGCTCCTGCTGCTGCCGGATCTGCTCCTGCTGCTGCTCCAGCTACTGCTCATAGAGCACCTGCTTCTCACGCATCTCCTCCCGGAGCTGGTCGATAGCTAGACCCGAAACTCGTGGGCGGGTCTCCACAGCAGGCGCACCTGGCGCCCTCCCACGGCGGACCTGGCGTAGAGACGGGACGGTGCGAGGGTTGACGGAGCCGTCACCTATCCACAAGCGGTCATTCGCCGCGCCTTGCCCCGCAAGCATGACAGCCTCGATGTCAAGTGGACTGGTGAGAGGGTCAGCTTCCTCACCGTTGCGCTCCTTGAACTTCGTCGTGTACCCTTGCTCCGGAGCTCGGCGCCGCTGTTGATCCACATCGACCCTGTTCAGGATCCAGCTCATCCCTGGTACGCATCTTTGCCCAAACGGCAAAGGGCGAGGGGTCTACGCCGGTCTTCAATTTCTGCAAAGAGAGCACGAACATAGGTGAAAAGGAGACGATATTGCAAAAGAGAGCACGAACATAGGTGGATTAAAGAATGCATTTGCTCACCTCCTTTTGTATGCATTGGGAGAGGTGAGGTTGCCTTGGCGGTGTGTTCCACCCTTGTTGTGCGCCCGCTTTGCCTTTCCATCCGCGTGTATCTTGAGGTACTCCTGGCTAGTCCACCACGCTACCATCGCGAGGTGGCACGCTTCGTTGTTACCGACGTACGGAGGAGGCACCTACGTACACAAACACACATATTAATGATATTACATGGCGGTCAACAAAATCGATAATATAGAAATGAAGCTACCTGCAGGTACTGCCATGGCTGCAGCAAGATGTCCCGGGCACGCTTCTTGTCCAGCGCAATCATCTTTTCGGCGTACCAATTGCGGACAGAGTTCACGCGAGCCTCGTAGTGCATGTCCGTCACCATCTTAGAGGCCATCTCCAAAAGGACGTTCATGCACTTGTCCTCGTCCTCCTTCCGATAGGAGAAGAAGTTCTGCAAGCATGCACATAGGTAAAATAGGGTCAAAGCCATTAGTGCAATCTCGGATTTATAGAATGATGAGAAGTCAAACAAACTTACCCAGAAATAGCTGAGTGTCTTATGCGCCATGTTGCGGTACTTGCCCTCGGGATCCCCTCGTAGCTGTAATGCCTGAAAGTCCAAGCTACACTCTCGCCACCCTTTGGGAGGGTGACAATCCCTGGAAGAACTTCCTGAGACAACATCCAAGGATGCTCGCGTAGGTACGCTGCCCTTCACTTTAGGAGGCACATACTCAAACGACCTACACAATGAAAAAACCAAATTAGTATGGTTAGCGGGTCAAAACACAATGAAAGCTAAAATTGAACATAAACTATAATAAGTACCTTTTCCCGGTGGGCACGAGAAGAGTGTGCTTGTAGGTGTAAGGAAGATCGGGGAGTTTCGCGCCCCCCGCTGATACGGCGGCTTGGTCTGTGGCTCAGGGATATCCGGCTCAGTCTCAACCCACTCCTCCGGCGGCACCACTGCAGCGTCGGGTCAAGCTCAAACCCCTCCTCCCCAGGTCCCTCCTCGCGCCCCTCCTCCTCCTCGCTGTCCTCCTCCTCGCCCTCCTCAGAATCCAGCGACTCGTCCTCAGAATCCGGCTCCGGCTCTCCTGATCGTACTCCACGTCCTCCTCGTCGGACTCCTCGGCCGGGGAGGACTAGGAGTCCTCACTCTCCTCGTACGCCCAGCCGTGCACTCCTCGCACGTGGAGGTGAGGGTGGAGGTGAAGGTGGTCGTGGTGCCGAACTCGATCCCACCAGGAGTTTCTTCACGCTGCCCACCTTTTTTAAGGCCTTCTTCATGTTTCCTGCATTGACAAAAAAATGGGTTTCATCAGTATACATGATCCAAAATTAAGGTAAATAGATGAAGCAACAACGAGTAAAGTAAAAATGAATACAATTAGATGAAGCAACAATTAGAATAAAACAAAATACATGGAGTATCGACAATGAGTTCTCACAAAATAAGCTAGATGACAATCACTATTACATAGAGTAGCATTGACCTATTACATATAAGCTAGACTGGCAATTACTAATACATGTGTCCTCATCGCTATCAGTAGCCTGTGTCGAGATCATCGGGACCAACTATTGGACCACCCGTGTCGTCATCACTGTCAGGGTCGCCACACCACCAACCATCCACGGAACCTGGAGGTGGTCCCTGTGGCTCGTCGACGATTAGTCCTGCGTGGAACCGCTCTAGCAAAGTCACATCGGCTTGGTTATGAACCTCCTCGACTTCATCATGCGCGGTGTCTTCCTCCATTCCGCATCTTCGTCTTCTTCGCCGTATTCCATGTCATCATCGGTCGGCAAGTTGATAGTGAATTTCCCAGGGAGCCCTCCATCCTGATAGAACTCGCCGTCAGATGTTGAGGGGTCTAGGCGGCGGTAATCTTGACTGTTAGGCATAGCCGGCCTACTGTGCGACGGTACCGTCATCACAACATCCCACCCCTGTAGACGCTTTTGATATGCTTTTGCTGTTTTCTTGCACGGGTACGGGAGATAGAATACTTGGAAGGCCTGGGTAGCCAAAATGTAGACGTCGTCTCCCGAATACTTGGAGCTTCGTTCAACTTCGACCAATCCAATTGTAGGATCCCGTCTAACCCGATGCGGGTCTAACCAATTGCATTTGAATACAACGGGATTTAGCCCTTTACCAAAACCATAATTCAACTCGTATATAGCCTCAACTCTTCCATAGTAATGGAGTTTATCTGAGCCTTCACATAACACCCCACTATTTATTGTCTTCCGGTTGCCCCGGTTTGTTGTGTATTCATGGGTATGGAAGCGATATCCATTCACGTCATAAGCATGGAATGAGTTGACGGAATGGCTAAAGCCATGGGCAATGTTTCTAAGCTCTGGCTTCATCTCTTTGTCCTTTTTTGCCTACAAGTTTAGCACGAGAAGTTTAGAACGAGGAATGATCGATGAATGTCCACGGTACTAGAAAAGTTAGATAGAACAGTACCAAACCCGCGAACCAGCTAATGAAACCACCACCCTTGCCAAAACCACCACCCTTGTCAAAAAGATCCTTCGACTCTTTCGGGGTAGGGTCCCTTCTCAGCTTCCAGTTTTCACGAGTGAATCGTCTACGCCAATGAGAAAAGAGGAGTTAGCCACGAATATAGGAGTGAATGTTTGTGAAATACTAAATGGTGAAAGACTTACTTGAGGTACGGCTTCACTTCCTCCATACTCATCAAGATATACGAGGAGATCATATCCCGCTCGAGCTTTTTCATGATGAACTTCTTCGTGCCACTTGATTTGCCACCGAGCCCTGTGAAGATGCTAAGCTTGGGTACATCTTCAGGGTTGGCTGCATTGTAGCGAACGACTGGATTGTGGTTTGTGGGAATGTTGGCATCATAGTACCTTGTCGTGAAGTTTGACACCTCCTCGTTAAGGCATGCCTCGATCTTGCATTTATTCCCGCAATTGTCACGTAGCTTCTTCATTTTCTCTCAGGCCCAAACTGCCAACGGGTCGACACAGGCCCCCCCATTAAAGCCTCGTGCGCGAGATGCAAGATCATATGTTGCATCGGATTAAAAAACCCTGGCGGAAGTATCGTCTCTAGCTTGCAAAGCAACTCGGGTGCCTGTTCATGCAGCTTCAGAACCACTTCACGATCTAACTCCCTTGCACAAATCTGGCGGAAGAAAAAGCTCAACTCCGCCAGTACTCGCCAAGTCTCCTCATCGACATAGCCTCGAATCATCACCGGCATTATGCGCTCAAGCCACACGTGGTAGTCATGACTCTTCAGCCCTCCTACTCGCTGCGTTTCCAGGTTCACACACCTCGCCCAGTTAGCTGCATACCCATCAGGGAAGTACAAACACTCCACGAGCCACTGTAATATTTCCCTTTTTTCCGCCTTGTAGGGCAGAACCGAGCCTTTGGCTTAGACCACCTAGTGCCGTTGACTCCAGGAGGCTTCATATCAAGATTGGCCTGTCACAAAGTTCTTCTTGGTCCATTCGAGCCTTGACGTTATCCTTCGTCTTCTCAGTCCATGATGCTGCTATAAAGAGCCTCGGCGATATTCTTTTCGGTGTGCATTACATCAATGTTGTGTGGAAGCTCGACATCCTCCATGTAAGGGAGCAGCTTCCAGAAGCACGGAATGTGAGTCCACTGGTGCGTCTCCCCATAACCCACGAAACCATTCCCATCGGGGTTAGGCACGAGAGCTTCTAGCTCAGCCTTGATTTCTCTTCCGGTCATCAGACGTGGTTTCGGAGCATGGATCTCGACTCCTTTCTTGAACCGCTTTACGTCACTCCTGTATCTATGACCTGGTCAAGGAACTGTCGATGTTGATCAAAGCATGAATACTTGCCTCCTTCTTAAGCCATGAGAAAGTCATAGCCTGTCTGCACTGTGGGCAAGGCCACTTCCCATGTGTACACCAGCCGCAGAACAAAGCACGCGCTGGTAAGTCATGCAGGGATGTGTGGTACCAGACATACATATCGAAGTGATCATTTGTTGAGGCGTCATATGTTCGGACCCCGCGACCGTTCCAGCCAACAGCCAAGTCTTCAACCAGCGGTTCCAGGTACACGTTCATGTTCTTACCCGGGTATTTCGGTCCTGGGATTATCATCGACAATAACATGTTATGTGATCTCATGGACTCGCCGGGGGGGAGGTTCTGGGGTATGACAAACACGGCCAACAGCTGTATGTTGCCGCCGACATGCCATACGGATTGAACCCATCGGTTGATATAGCAACAGCTACGCTCCTCGGGTCGCCCGCTTTCAGTGGATACTTCGCTACAAAGTTCTTCCATGCGTCACCATCCGACGGATGTATCATCTTGTCCGTGTATCTCTCCCTAACGCGGCCCATCGCATCTGCTGGGCAGTGTCTTTGTTCATGTAAAGCCGCTGGATCCTCGGTATAAATGGAAGGTACCGGAGAATCTTTTGGGGAATCCCGGTCTGCCTCTTCTGTCCACCACCGAGGTCGACCTCGAAGTACCTAGAGGAATTGCAATGGATGCAATAATTTGTTCCAGCATGTTCTTTCCTGAATAGCATGCATCCCTTTGGACAGGCGTCTATCTTCTCATATGACATCTTAAGGTCACGGAGGAGTTTAGTCGCCTCGTAGAAGCTCTTCGCCAAGATATGCCCTTTCGGTAGAAGGCTGCCAACGACGGCCAGAATATCATCGAAACCATCCCTGCATATCTTCCTCTGGCACTTCACGGCCATAAGGCGAGCGATGGCATCTAGAAGGGTAACATCTGTATGTTCATGAAGGGGTTTCTGCGAACCAAACATAGTCTCGTAGTACTTCTTCGTGTCTTCATCCGGCTGCTCACTTGTCTCCGCCTCCTGAGGTGTCTCCGCCTCTACATGACGGCTTTCAGGCGCATTAGCATTGACAAAGGCGTCTAAGCAGTTGTTGAACCCAGTGTCAAATTCTCCGCTGGCTGAATCTGACGGGCTCGGTTCTAGGACGTTTTGCTAACTGTTCACCATGGTAATTCCAAACATGGTAGAATGGTGTGAACCCATTCTTGATCAGGTGCGTACTACCTTCGACTGTCGCCTTCGGTTATCGCATTTTGAACAGGGGCAAAACACTTTCATGGGTCTGCTGCTGATGTCAAACGCCTTGTTCACAAACTCCTCGGCCTTATCTCTCCATTCATCACTAAACTCCCACTGACTCTTTCTGCCAGCATACATCCACTCACGGTTCTGTCTCGGATCCATCCTTTAATCGGTACCAAAAAAGACATACACAATGCTTTCAGTTCAACATGTCACTGAATTTTAACAAAACCATTTTTTACGGCCAAATTTTATCTTTTACAACATGCAAGGGTTCACCTACACTTCTAATGGGTGGGCCTATCCCACCCGAGTACGTGTAGATCGAGTCGTGTCCCATGTTCTACCCTGACCCGAGACGGAATTTCGACAGCACCTCCCCGCTGTTCTTCAGAATACACGTCTCGAGCTTGTCAAGCCGAGAGGGTGTGCATCCGAAGAACAACGGGGAGGTGCTGCCGAAATTCCGTCTCAGGAAGGGGTAGAACATGGAACACGACTCGATCTACACGTACTCGGACTGTCCAACAGGACAATCCGGAAGTGTTACGGTTATAAATATGCAAAGATGGACAATCCTGCATATTTATAAATTTGTAACCCTTCCGGATGGGATCTGACTCGGGTTACGCGACTCGACTGACTTGGTGATCTAGACAAAAAATACCTATGCAGTAAGATTATAAGAGACACGAAAGATGTATACCCTAGAAGCGTGGTCGATCACCGCAGAAGGTCGGGAACGCTCTCCGGAGGGGGACGGATCAGGGGCACCGAGGCGGCCCTCCTCAGCTGAAGAAGAAGCCCCGTAAACTACGACATCTGAAAAACCACAAAAACAACATATATATAAGAACAGATGTACAACATAAATAAAGTATACGGTCTAAAATTTGAAACACACATTGCCTCTTTAAAATTTGATCGGCCGAGCAGAACAATAGTTGCCCGGGCTGGTTATGTGGTCGGAAACAGATATAATAACGAGGGAGGCATTCGCACACTCAAATTGTACTGAGGAATTTCCATGAGTTCATAAAGATAGAGCACGTATATCCAGTTGATAAGCTCTCGCTACTTCTTAACGTGAATATTTTCTAACAGAAGTTAAAGAAACATAAAAACTCATTACAATAAAACTACGATATGTGTATATCCAGTCAACGACCCCATATCGCGCCATGATATGATTCGTAGCAAATCTTTAGACTCTTAACTGAGAGCTGCAGGAACCGTTGTTCTGATTCTTTTATTTTCCAAGTTGAAGCTGTGTCAACCGAATTGTTCTACAATTTTAAGTGTAATTGCTACAACTATTTGTCGGGCCTGTCACTTTGATAAGAAATCCCTGCATGGATGTATCAATTGCTTCAGGCACGACTGCACAATGACGCCGATCAATTGCAATTCATTTTATTCCAACTTAAAACATATGAATAAAAGTTGCCTTTCTTGACATGTACTGTGCCAAACATAGGCTGAAAATTTGGGTGACATACAGATCTAACTTATGTACATCACCTAGGATCCACTGTCTGGATTTTATCTGTTTATAATTCTTAGTTAGACAATGACCGTTTATACTTCCGGTAAATTCATAGAAACCATAGACAACACTAACCACATATCATATTTTCGGATGATCTACTGTCATGGCTGAAGACCAAAATGTCGTGTCCCTTGGTCCGAGAAGAGCTATCCCCCTCAACCTAATCCGCAATAGCTCCTTACGCTATGCAGAGCTTCATGCTCTAACTCGACCAGCATGTAGCTTGGACTGAAGAGTTGGGATAAACTTGAGTAGGGACTAACCTTGGTCGAAGGAGGAGCCGCCGGCTCAGGGTTTGCAGCAGCGTGGCGCCCCCAAGCTCCTCACCGGCCCGGCGCCCCCAAAGCTCCTCACCGGCGCGGCGCCCCCAAGCTCCTCACCGGCGCGTTCTTGGTCAACAGCTCCTCACCGGAGCGAGTTCGGGTGGAGGCGGCGGGTTTCGGAGCGTCGGCGGTGGGGCCAAAGCTGGTGGTGGCACTGGTGACGGCGGCGAGGGTGGGTGGAGGCGCTGGGGACGGCGGCGAGGATGGGTGGCGGCGCTAGCGCGGCGCTGCACGGAGATGTCGATTTGTGGAAAGTGAGGACCGGTCGATTTGGGGAAAGTTCGGACCGTGTCCTAACCCCTAACCTCGCGTCTTTGCTGTGCGCAGGTCAGAACGAACACGGCAAAGATAAATCCACTCTTTGCCGTGTACAAAAACATCTCCACACGACAAAGAATTGACATATTTTGTCCGCCAATTTCCCGCGCTCTGAAATTAAGTCTTTGCCGTGTGCCCTGAGTGGCAGCACACGACATAGAACGTCTTTGCCGTGTGCCTTTCTGTCAGGTGCACGGCAAAGCATGTATCACCTTTTTTATATGCTTTCCTTGTTTATTTTCTTTGTTAAGGCTTCTAGCATATTAATTTACGTCACTTAATTATATTTATTTATACTATATATATAAACCCTCCGGTGCGGGGCGCATGCGTCGACACCCCGAAAAAGTGTACCGAACGTGTAGGGCGTCGTCTACCCCGGACCCAGGGCGTCGAAAAGGGGTTGCTCGGTAGGCATTCCTCCCTGATCCTAACACAAACAAGTAAAAAAGTGCATGTGTCGACGGTCAAAAGGGTAGATCGACATGTTTGACTTTTTTCCAGCGGGTGTAGGGTTTCGCCGTAGCGGGGTCCGGAGCGTCGGAATCCCACCAAAACTTTCATGGGTCCCTAATATATGTATAAGAATGTGTTGGTAGGTTGTGGGAACCAAGATACAGCTCTGAGGTGCGACCCGCTTCACCGACCCCGCTTACTCCGTAGTAAGTTCCGACACTTAGAGGTGAAAACTCCCGTGTCGGGTGCCGGGCACGGAATCATGTGACGAACCACAGGAAATGTTGGTTCCCCATGGTCCTATGTACCAACCTAACACAACCAAGCAAAAAAGTTCATGCGCCTACCCCTCTCGGCGCCGGACAAAGGGGTAGATCGACAGGTTTGACTTTTTTCCAGCGGGTGTAGTGTTTCGCCGTAGCGGGGTCCGGAGCATCGGAATCCCACCAAAACTTGCATGGGTCCGTAATATGTGTATAAGAATGTGTTGGTAGGTTGTGGGAACCAATATACAGCTCCGAGGTGCGACCTCCTTCATCGACCCCGCTTACTCCGTAGTAAGTTTCGACACTTAGAGGTGAAAACTCCCGTGTCGGGTGCCGGGCACGGAATCATGTGACGAACCACATGAAATTTGGTTCTCCATGGTCCTATGTACCAACCTAACACAACCAAGCAAAAAAGTTCATGCGTCGACCCCCTCTCGGCGCCGGTCAAAGGGGTAGATCGACAGGTTTGACTTTTTTCCAGCGGGTGTAGGGTTTCGCCGTAGAGGGGTCCGAAGCGTCGGAATCCCACCAAAACTTGCATGGGTCCCTAATTTATGTATAAGAATGTGTTGATAGGTTGTGGGAACCAAGATACAGCTCCGAGGTGCGACCCCCTTCATCGACCCCGCTTACTCCGTAGTAAGTTCCGACACTTAGAGGTGAAAACTCCGTGTCGGGTGCCGGGCACGGAATTATGCGATGAACCACATGAAATGTTGGTTCCCCATGGTCCTATGTACCAACCTAACACAACCAAGCAAAAAAGTTCATGCGTCTACCCCCTCTCGGCGTCGGTCAAAGGGGTAGATCGACAGGTTTGACTTTTTTCCAGCGGGTGTAGGGTTTCGCCGTAGCGGGGTCCGGAGCGTCGGAATCCCACCAAAACTTGCATGGGTCCCTAATATATGTATAAGAATGTGTTGGTAGGTTGTGGGAACCAAGATACAGCTCCGAGGTGCGACCCCCGTCATCGACCCCGCTTACTCCGTAGTAAGTACCGACACTTAGAGGTGAAAACTCCCGTGTCGGGTGCCGGGCACGGAATCATGTGACGAACCACATGAAATGTTGGTTCTCCATGGTCCTATGTACCAACCTAACACAACCAAGCAAAAAAGTTCATGCGTCTATGATACGTCTCAAACGTATCTATAATTTCTGATGTTCCATGTTGATATTATACGAATTGTTACATGTTTTACATACACTTAATATCATTTTTATGTATTTTATGGACTAACCTATTAACAAGATGCCACAGTGCCAGTTTCTGTTTATTATGTATGTGCATTGCAGAAAAGGTCCAAAATTGAAAGTGCTCAGAAAAATCTGAAAAAATTACAGAAATTCTAAAACGCCAGAAGACTTCGGGAGCCAGAAGGACAAGTCTGGGGGAGGCCCACAGCCTCCACACCATGCCCCCGCGCGGTTTGGGCTTGGCCGCGCCGTGGGGAGGTGTGGCCACCTCGTGCACCTCCTCGCGACGCCCTTTGGACTATATATTGCCTCTGCGGTGAAAACCCTAAAAGAATCGACGATTTCTCCTGAAGAGTTCCATAGCTCCGCCGCCACCAAAAACCGTAATTCGGGGGACAGAAGTCTCTGTTTCGGCACCCTGCCGGGACGGGGAATTGCCCCCGGAGCCATCTCCATCAACGCCACCGCCATCTTCATCACCGTTGCTGCCTCCCATGATGAGGAGGGAGTAGTTCTTCATCGGGGCTGAGGGCTCTACCGGTAGCTATGTGGTTTCATGGGCGGAGCTACGTTGAAAGACTGGGGTCAATTGACCCCGGTGACTTCCGAAAATACTTAAGGAAACAGTGTGTTTGTTAAGCTAGTGACGCCATCGGTTTAGCATAATCACCATGCAAACATAGTACATGACCCCGGTGACTCAATTTTCTAGCTCCGCCCCTGTGTGGTTTATCTCTCTCTCCCATGGTGTGATCTTTATGTGATCATGAGCTTTGTAATCTAGTTGAATCCATAGATGTTACTCTTCATTATCTTATATGCTACTTGAGTGGTTTTATTAATGTAAACTCCGGAGTCACCTTTATCCCATGGTGCGAAGTTGACAGTGTGTGCACCGTGTGTGGCTCTTAGTCTAAAGATTACAGGAATACTTATCATGAGTTATTATTTGTGTTGGATGTCTCCATGAAATTGTGGTGTTTGTCTAGTACTATTTAGGGCGCTCAAGTTGACAGTGTGGGGTTCCCTAGATGTGGAATGCGACTTTAAGGTGTGCTTTTATAGCCCTACACAGTGAATTGGTGTTCGTTATCCAACAGGAGAATAGTTCAGAGTAGCATAGTGAAGAGGAAATATCTATGTATTCAATTATATTATTATTGTTGAGAGTGCCCACTCGTGAAAGTATGATCCCTAGGCCTTGTTTCTAAGCATTGAAACACCGTTTACAACCAGTTCTGCTACATGTTTGCTTGCTGCCATTTTTATTTCAGATTGCAATTACCACTTATAATCATCCATATTACTTGTATTTCACTATCTCTTCGCCGAACTAGTGCACCTATACACCTGACAAGTGTATTGGGTGTGTTGGGACACAAGAGACTTCTTGTATCTTAATTGCAGGGTTGC
Organism: Poa pratensis; assembly: GCA_947311845.1. Classification (NCBI taxonomy): domain Eukaryota; kingdom Viridiplantae; phylum Streptophyta; class Magnoliopsida; order Poales; family Poaceae; genus Poa; species Poa pratensis. Next base: position 39,537,580 of record CAMZMU010000063.1, read on the forward strand.
TTGAGAGGGATATCTTTGACCTCTACCTCCCTGAGTTCGATAAACCTTGGGTGATTCACTTAAGGGAAACTTGCTGCTGTTCTACAAACCTCTGCACTTGGAGGCCCAACACTGTCTACAAGAATAGAAGCGTGCGTAGACATGAAGCTATTTTCTGGCGCCGTTGCCGGAGAGGTAAGTGTTGGAAGGTATCTCCTTTAGATCCTGCAGTTATATCTTTTTGTTTCTTGTTTTTAATTTCACTAGTTAGGCTTAATGGAAAACAACAAAAAAATTAGAGATCTTTATGAACTTTATATTGAATTAGTACATGATGCTTTTGAAGTGAAAATTAAAAAACCTATGGAAATTTGTTTGCATAATAGTGGTAACAATGTTATTAGCATGAATTCTTTGAACACCGTTATTGCTAATGCTATGGAAAAATCTAAGCTTGGGGAAGCCGGTTTTGATAAAAATGATCTTTTTAGTTCCCCAGCTTTGGAGGAGAAAATTTGCCTTGATAATAATTTGTCTCCCATATGTGATAATTCTAATGATTCTTGTGATATTCTAAATCCACCTACTGAAAGTATTCCTTTTGAAATACCTATGGAAATTGTTGAAAAGGTTATGGATGAACGTTATGCAGGGGATGGAACAGTCCATCCACATGATCACTTGTTGAAACTTACAGAACTTTGTGAGTTGTTTAAGGTTGCAGGTTATCAAGAGAAAGTGCCATGAAGAAATTATTTCCATTGTCACTTAAGGACAAAGCAAATGAGTGGTATGAGCTACTGGATGATCCTCATCATTCGGAGTGGAAGGAGCTTGAATCTCTCTTTTACTCTAAATTTTATCCTCCTTATGAAATGCATTTAGATAGGAATTACATTTATAATTTTTGTCCTCGTGATGGAGAAAGCATTGCTCAAGCTTGGGGGAGACTGAAAATATTAATACTCAAATGTCCTGACCATGGGCTTCCTGAGGAAATAATTGTTACTAATTTTTATGCAAGGCTTTCAGGTCATTGCAAGGATTATCTAGATGCATGTTCAGAGGGTTCTTTCACAAGTAAGAAGGTTGAAGCTAAGTGGGATCTTCTTGAAACAATTCAAAGCAATACTGAAGATTGGGAGAACGACAAAGGTAAAGAATCTGGTATAAACTATGAGTATGATTGCATTAAGTCTTTCGCTGAAACTGCTAATTTTCAAGAGCTTAGTGCTAAATATGGTCTTGATCCTCAAATTATTGTTGATTATTGTAGAGCCTTTGCTTCTCATATTAATGTTCCTAAAGAAAATTGGGACATGTATCATGAACCTTTTAAAGACACTTGCATGAAAAATGAAATTGTTATTAATGATTGTAATAAACATGCTCAAACTTCTGAAAATACTATTTCTCATAAGCATGTTAATTTTTGTGGAGCACTTAGACCTTGTGAAAAGAATCAAATCGAAGAAGAATATTGTATCCATCATAGGAATGAAAAAACTAGAACGTGGCACAGGGCTCTAAATGATCTTGGTGAAAAAGTTTGTGCCCTCTATCCTTTTATTTGTGAACTTTGCTATAAAGTGGGTCATTTCAATTTTTAATGCTCAGGCTATGATAGTAGTATTTCGAATCCAATGAGTACTGCGAGTTTGTATTGTGATGACATGATCACTCCTAATCAGCATGATGAACTTACATTATTTTTGGGGTGTGAAGAGTTATCAAGAAAAACTTCTTTGGTAGATATGAGTGCTTTTGATATGAATAGCGTCCTGCATGGATGTCATCTTTATTGTGTTAATAATTGCCACGCAAATACTTACATACAAAATATTATAAAAGATGGGACTTTACCAAAATATGACAGGACTAATATGTGTTTTGTTCTTATTAATGAAAGGGAGGAATCCTCCCAAGTTTCTTCTATTGTTTCTAACAATAAACCAGGGTATGTGGAGAAGCCTCCTTTCAAGCCTCTCCCTCATAAAGAAGAAGAAGAAGAAGAGGAGTAAAAAGAGAGAGAAAACGGTATTTTCCCCTAAGCATGTTGCTCCTATTATAGTTGTTGCTGATGAGCCTGAATTCGATGATGATCCTATGCCTGTTACTTATAGTAGTGATCATGATTGGGAAAAGCACACTACTTTTGATATTGAAAATCTTTTGGGTACCATTTCTGAAAATGATGTTAACAATTGTTATACTATTAGTACTATCCATGTTCCTTCCAATGATGATATGGAAAGCTCTAAGCTTGGGGATGAGGTGTTTGAAAATCCTTTTGCTAGTAATAATTATATATTTGAGACCTCTCCTCCTAGTGATGTGTTTGAAAATCCTTTTGCTACTGATGATTATATATTTGAGACCTCTCCTTCTAGTAAAATTGATGATGATATGTTTACAAATGAACACACTTTGGAAGATAACTATTCTATTGTTTATGATGATACTATGCCTCCAGTCTTTGATAATTATTATAAAGATAACTATGACATAGGTTATAATTACAATCATCCTAATGAAACTTTTCATAATTATGGAGGGATTTCCCAAAACCATCCCTCTAATATACAACTTGTCTATCATGTTCGAGTTCTTTATGATGATCCTACCCCATTGTTATTAATAAGAAGAACTTTGCTTATGTGGAAAATATTGATACTTTTATGCATGTGGATCATGGTAAGAATGTTTCATGTGATGGTTATATTGTGGATTTTATCAATGATGCTACTGAAATTTTTTATGAGAGAAGGAGACATGACTTCATATATCTCAATAATATTAAGTCTTCTCTCTTTATGTTGAAATTTTTGAAGTTCCACTTGTTTTGCCTTCCCATGCTAGTCACTTTGTGCTTTATTGATTTATTTTCTTACAAGATTCCTTTGCATAGGAAGTGGGTTAGACCTAAATGTGTTTGATATTTGCTTCTTGATGCTCTTTCATATTCACCTCTTATACATATGAGAGCATCATCAAAATTATCATGCCTAGCTAAAAGGCTTTAAATAAAAGCGCTTGTGGGAGACAACCCATTGTTTTTATTTTCTGCTATTTTTATTTTATTTGAGTCAAGGTGCTGTTTACTTCTATAGCAATGCCTTTGTATCTTTATTTTCTTGCATTGTTGTGCCAAGTAAGGCCTCTAATAGGAAGATGATGCTAGATTTGGATTTCTGCGCAGGAACAGATTTCTGTTGTTCACCGTTTTGCTTCTGTAAAATCACATAAAAATTATTTAAATCAGCAAATTTTTGTGCGCGATCCTCAGATATGTACGCATCTTTCGTTAGTTTAAAGTTTTTCAATCTGAGTAACGTAAGTGCCACGAAAAAATTCATCTTTGCGGACTGTTCTGTTTAGACAGATTCTGTCTTTTATTTTTCGCATTCTCTCTTTTACTAGTGTTTAGTGGAATTCTTTTTTAGGGTGAAGAGCTTCACATAACATCAGTAGCAGTAGTTAATGTTAAAAGTAACGGTCATGTTTGTGTCCTTATAGAACATGTGAGTTTTTGATTGTGCACTAACCCTCTAATGAGAATTACTTTGAGTTTGGTGTGGCGGAAGTTTTCAAGGGTCAAGAGAGAAGGATGATATAATGTGATCAAGAAGAGTGAAGAGCTTAAGCTTGGGGATGCTCCATGGATCACCCCAGCATATTTCAAGAAGACTCAAGCGTCTAAGCTTGGGGATGCCCATGGCATCCCCTTCTTCATCAGCAACTTATCAGGTCATCTCTAGTGAAACTATATTTTTATTATGGTCAACTTGATTGGACCCTAGCATTCTTGATTGGGAGAGAGACACGCTCCGCTTTTTCATATGAATACTCCTATTCTTCACTTATACTTTCTGAGTATTCTTATCTAGCTATTGCTATGCTTTTAGCTCTTGTTTTGCATGCATCTCTTATTCAGAGCTGTTAGTTCTTTTAAAGAAAGTACTCTCTTGCTTCACTTATAATTGTTTGGAGAGTTTATGTTGAAATAAATTGATTGGTGTTTGGTTGGAACAGAAAATGTTGCATGTGGTAGATGGTATACTGGAAAAAACTTACATATTCTTGTAGATCACTGTATTGGATAATTTGATACTTGTCAATTATTTTGAGTTATCAAGTAGTTCATGTTTAAGCTTTTGTATCATGTAGTTAAAACCTATTAATGAAGAACTACCGTAAAGCTCGTTGAAATTTGGTTTGCATGATTGGTATCTCTAAGGTCTAGATATTTTCTAGTAAAAGAGTTTGGTTAACAAGGAAGACAGTGTAGAGTCTTATAATGCTTGCAATATGTTTTCATATAAGTCTTGCTGTGTCGGTTGATATCCTGTGTTTGCTTCAAATAACCTTGCTAGCCTAAACTCTGTACTGTGAGGGAATGCTTCTCGTGCATCAAAAACCTTGAGCCAAAATCCATGCCGTCTGTGTCCACCATAACTACCTATATGTGGTATTTACTTGCCATTCCAAGTAAAATTTTCATGTGCTACGTTTAAACTATTCAAACTTTATTACTCCTATTTTGTGTCAATGTTTACCAAGCTCATGAGGACGGGGTGGATGTCTTTATGTCAACTGTCAAACAGACTTTACCACCGGACTAGCGGTATATACATCCGCTTATCCATTAATTTTGCAAAAAGAGCTGGCAAATGGGGTGCCCAGTCCCAATTAATTACAACTTTAACCGCTTAATTCTCTTCACATTTTTACCCTGATTTATCAGTCAAGCAATGACAAACAGTGAAATATCTGCATGTGTAAATAAAAGAGAAAGAGGGATGATCTGCCTTGCTGGTAGAAATAACGTCCTTCATGGGAGCCGCTCTTAAAAGTCTAGTTGGCAGGGGTCATATTGTACTTTCCATTTTCTGATTCGTTGACAATTAACAAACACCTCTCAAAACTTATTTTTACTCTCTATATGATTTCAAAAACTTGGAAGGGCCGAGTAGATGCACCTGGAGCGTTGGCTTTAGTTGTTGCACCTCAGGTTTCAGGCTACATTTTACACAAGGTTCTTATGGATGGAGGTAGTAGCATCAACATTCTGTATTGGGATACATTCATCCGGATGGGTTTCACAGCCAAACAGCTTCACCCTTCCAGTACTATCTTTCATGGTATTGTCCCTGGAAAGTCGGCAAGACCAGAGGGAACAATAACATTGGAGGTCGCGTTTGGAGAATCAAAGGATAATTTCAGGTCTGAGATGATTTGTTTTGAGGTGGTCAAATTGAAGAGCCCTTATCATGCTCTCTTTGGCCGCAACGTTTTTGCTAGATTCATGGCGAGGCCGTGTTATGTGTACCTAAAGATGAAGATGCCAGGTCCAAAGGTATTATCACAGTCAATGGCAGTCGTGAGTTGGCGTTACAATGTGAGGAAGGTGATGCTGTTATGGCAGAACAAGCCTGTGCGGAAGAGGAGTTGAATTACTACAAAGCTACCACAAACCCGGATGATGGGACAATTTTGAAGAAACCAATGACCGAAGAGAGGGCGAAATTCAAAGCGGCTCAAGATACCAAGATGATTGACTTCGTGCCGGGTGATTCGTCCAAGCAGTTCTCTATCGGGTCAAATCTGACTGACAAATAGGAAAGCGCGCTCATCGAATTCATCCGTGAGAATCGGGATGTCTTTGCATGGAAACCTAGTGACATGCCAGGCATACCGACTGAATTCGCTGAGCACCGCTTACATGTTGATCCTAAAGCAAGACCGATTAAACAGGGATTGCGCAGATTGAATGAGGAAAGAAGAAGGTTGTAGGAGAAGAGATAGCTCGTTTACTCGCCGCAGGATTCATTATGGAAGTGTTACATCCAAAGTGGTTGGCTAACCCGGTTTTAGTGTTGAAAAAGAACAATGAGTGGAGGATGTGTATTGATTTCACAAGTTTGAACAAGCATTGTCCGAAGGATCCGTTTGCGTTACCAAGGATTGATCAAATCATAGATGCTGTGGCAGGTAGTGATCTTTTGTGTTTCCTGGATGCATATTCAGGATATCATCAAATCAAGCTTGCAGAGGAAGATTGGGAGAAGACATCATTTATCACCCCATTTGGAGCTTTTTGTTACAAGAACATGACATTTGGACTGAAGAATGCTGGAGCAACTTATCAGAGGTGCATCCAGAGTTGTTTTGAGAAGCAGATAGATCGGAACGTGCATGCGTACGTTGATGATGTGGTGATCAAGACAAAGAAGGCTGAGACATTTATTGATGATTTGAGAGAAACTTTTGCTAACTTAAGGAGGTTTCAGATGAAGCTTAACCCAAAAAAGTGTGTGTTTGGAGTTCCATCAGGAAAATTACTCGGCTTTATTGTGTCCGAGCGTGGGATTGAAGCAAACCCGGAAAAGATAGCAGCAATCAATAGGTTGGGAAAGCCGACTGAATTGAAGGAAGTCCAGAAGATCACGGGCTGCGTGGCTGCGTTGAGTAGGTTCATATCCCGACTGGGAGAGAAAGCAATTCCTTTATACCGACTCTTGAGGAAGTCAGATAAATTTGTTTGGGATGAGGAAGCTGATAAAGCCCTGGAGGCATTGAAGGAAACATTATCGAAAGCACCAATCTTAGCTGCTCCAGCTCCAAAGGAGCCCATGCTGTTGTACATAGCTGCAAATTCCCGAGCAGTTAGTGTAGTTATTGTGGTGGAGCGAAAAGAAGAAGGAAAGGAGCATCTGGTTCAAAGGCCGGTTTATTATGTCAGTGAGGTTTTGACTCCGGCTAAACAGAGGTATCCCAGTGGCAGAAGTTAGTTTTTGGCGTTTTCATGGCCAGTCGGAAATTGAAGCATTACTTTCAAGAACACCCCATTACAGTGGTGAGTGGAGCACCATTGGCAGACATTGTGTGCAATACTGAAGCTACTGGAAGAATTGCCAAGTGGGCGATTGAGATGGGTGATTATCACATCAAGTATGAGCCTCGCACAGCGATTAAGTCACAAGCCTTGATTGATTTTGTCAATGATTGGACGAGTTAAGCACGGCACCACCCAAGGCGCCGAGTTATAAGTCATGGGTTATGCATTTTGATGGATCCAAGCAGTATGAGGGATCAGGAGCAGGAGTGGTTCTCACTTCACCCAAAGGGATAAGATGAGTTATGTTCTTCAGATTCACTTGATTGCACCAATAATATTGCGAGTATGAAGCTTTGTTACATGGTTTGCGCATTGCCAAGGAGATGAACATCAAAAGGATCATGTGTTTTGGTGACTCGGATCTTGTAGCGCAGCAAGTTTCTGGGACTTGGGACAGGAAAGATGAGAAGATGGCGGCTTACAGAAGGGCTGTTGATGAAGCAGCTGGATTCTTTTCAGGATTCCAGGTGGATCATATTGATAGAAGGAAAAACGAGGCAGCAGATGCTTTGTCAAGATTGGGATCACGTAGAGAGCCAGTTCCACCTAATGTGTTCCTGGACGAGTTATGGAAGCCATCAGTCCAACTTCCGGGTGAAGAGGAAGATGATAGTCCAGATCAAGATTCCGAGTTAGTAGCAGCGTTGCATGAGATTCCTGAGTGGACTGAACCATATCTGGATTATATGATAAGGAAGATTTGCCGAGTAATGAAGTTATGGCGCGACAAATTGTCAGAAGATCACTCGGTTATGCAGTAATTGATGGTGAGTTGTACAAGCGCAGTGTTTCTGGAGTTTATCAGCGATGTGTTTCATCAGTCGAAGGAAGGCAAATTTTGCAAGAGATACATGCTGGGGACTGTGGTCATCATGCTTCATCTAGGTCTCTGGTGGCCAAGGCATTTAGGCATGGATTCTTTTGGCTCACAGCTTTCAAGGATGCAGAGCAGATTGTTAGGGCATGTGATGGATGTCAAAGATATGCAAGACAGGAGCATGTGCCGGCTCAGGAATTGAGGACAATACCAATCACTGGCCGTTTGCAGTTTGGGGTCTTGATATGATGGGGCCCTTTCAGATGACATCGTGCAAGAAAACTCATCTCTTGGTGGCTGTTGATAAGTTCACTAAGTGGGTTGAAGTAGAGCCAGTTACAAGTTGTGATGCTTCCAAAGTTGTCACGTTTCTGAAGAAAATTATCAGTCGGTTTGGTTATCCTCACAGTATCATCACAGATAATGGGACCAACATGTCACTCGGTGAAACAGAGATATTCTGCAAAGAGAAGGGAATCAGATTAGACCTTGCTTCGGTGGCACATCCACAGGCCAACGGGCAGGTAGAAAGGAGTAATCAGGAAATATTGAAGGAATCAAACCAAGACTTCGAGTTCCGATTGAAAAGGCGTATGGAGCTTGGGTGAAAGAGTTACCCAGTGGTTTGGGGGATCAATACAACCCCGAATAGATCAACCAAGCGTACACCGTTCTTTCTGGTGTATGGAGCAGAAGCAGTGTTACCGAGTGATATAGTCCATGACTCGCCAAGAGTGGCGGCATATGTGGAGTCAAGCAATGCAATTGCAAGGGAGGATTCGATTGATGCCCTCGAAGAGGAGCGTGAGTTAGCATTGGAACGGTCCGCAGTTTATCAGCAGATTTGCGGCGCTATCATAGTCGCCGAGTAAGATCAAGAACTTTCCAGGAAGGAGATTTAGTTTTACGGCTCAGACAGAAGCAGGCAGGGATGCACAAACTAACTCCTCCATGGGAAGGGCCGTTCCTCATCAGTCGGAAATTGCACAATGGTTCATATTATCTGATAGATGTGAGAGAGAAAGGTGAAGAGAACAACACGGACCATGCTATCCTTCCTATGGAAGAGACGAAGCGGCCGTGGAACATTGCTCATCTTCGCCCATATTATACCTAGTGAACATGAACCTAGGCCGAGTTATGTAACACACGATGTAACCCCCAGCAGGTTTCAGACGCGCTCTTTTCCTTACCAGGGTACCTAAGGGGACTGGAAGGTTTTTAATGAGGCGGCTTGCTGGTGTATCTTTAATAAAGAAGAGTATTGAGAAGAAATCTTTTCTACTGTTTTACTTTTTATGCATGTTTATGTTTAGTTATAAAGCTTGGCCCAAAGGAGTGCTTAGCAAAAAGTCCTATAGCTGTTGCCCAAGAGAGCACGCATAGAGATGTTTGAGATCAGTGGGGTAATGATGCATAGTTTAAGCCTTTACTTGTAAACATTGATCCAGGGCTTGGGGACTTATGAATTATAAATTCATAAGTTTTAATCCTAAGACCCGGCTTTTAAGCCTTAATTTTGTTCTTGGTTAAACTTGCCTATCAGTTTGATGTTACTCACAATTTTATGACCAGATTGCTTACTTGTTAATTCAATCAACTATGATGCCCATGCTGGGACTTAGTTTGACCCTGTTTTAGCAAAGGAAAAAGTAGCAACTGAGAAAGTCATGTGAAAGCCGACTGATAAGAAGCTAAAGATAAACCAAAAGGGTCATCTAAACCATAAAAAGTATAAGTTATTACAAAATATTGAGTATTTCATATAGTGCACAGACGCACCATCAAATAAAAGGCAAAGTATTTCAGAGCATATTACAATGCCATTGGCCGAATAATTGTTTTGCAGGAAAAGGTACAGCATGAAACTGGCTCAGATAGCCGGGTTATCGGTTGAGGTTCCCTTGGCAGCTTCAGCTTCGGCAGAGCCGGGTTATCTTCAGGAGCTTTGGCCTGGGACTTAGCTTGTACAGGACCTTGATCTTCTGCAGTATCCTTAGCAACATCAGCCGGCTTTTCCATGATTGGCGTGGTAGGAGCACGGCTGGGTGCAGGGACAACTGGAGTGAAAGTACTTGGCGCTGCAGCTTCTTCTTCTTTGCAATGGAGTCTCTCAGCTTGGCCAACAGATCAATGCTCGGGTTCAGGAGTGGGGATTGGAGTGTTGTTCTCATCCACTGCATCTTGGAAAACCGATAGGTTGAGGCTCTCAGCATCTTGCAAGCAACGGGCCGGGTTTGGGCAGCAATTTCTTTGAATTCTTTTCCCCAAACTTGGTGCCATCAGCATTGTATTGAGGGAATCCTTTGACAAAAGGAGCCAGGTTAAGGCGCGGGTTGTAGGCTTTGGCTAGAGCTAAACTGCGCATTGCGCCAACCCGGCATGCTGAGCGCGTCCAGAGGTCAACCACTCGGGGATGTGGAAAGCTGATGCAGGGACTCGTATATCATTTGGGGAGGAGTACAGTTGCTTTAACACGCTTCATAATCTCAGAAGTGCCAAACTGGAACTGCCGAATGATGGTGTTCAAGCAGTTCAGTTTCTCTGGATAGGATCTCCTGATGGCAGCGTCTTCTCACCTGAAAAGTATGAGTGGGTTAGTATATGAAAGCCGAGTAAAATAGAAAAAGTGAAAAGAGATGGTGTTTACCAATGAGTGGATTGAGGATATCCTTGATATGGTCTTTCAGGGTGTCCAAGTATTTCTGGCTACTGACCATCTTGTCAAAGCAGATATATACTTATCTCCAGCCTCTTCCAACTCCTTTTTCAGTTTGGTGTTCTCTGCAGTTAGAGATTCAATCGTTTTCTCCAAGTCTGAAGCATGAATTTCAGTTTCCTTGCGCAGCTTGGTTTCAACTTCAAGGAGTTGGTTGGTCTTGGCAAGTACCTGGTCATTATGGGACACATACCTCTGAAAAAAGAATAGCAAGTTAGAAACATGGGGGCTGAAATATATTCAGTCGGCAATGGCAAGAAAGAACAAGTTGATGGTAAATTATATATAGACAGAGTATTTATACAAGTTCCGAGTGACTGAAGAGCAGATCACCCGGCACTTGGGGACTGGTATGTCTTTTAAATTTTTACAAGTTATTCAGTAACACATTTTCAAAGTTCCAGATAAATTGTGAACATATTACCCGGAACTTGGGGGTTATGAGGATTTGAAAGTATCGTTATGATGAAAGTCAGAATTAATGAGGATTTGAAATCAGAAAGTAAAACAAGTTCCATGTTATCGTAGACTGATAACTTGGAACTTGGGGACTGGGATATTCTGAAGTTTTCAAAATGAAGGCAGAAAGAGATATATATTTTCAAGTACCGAGTGACTGAGGACAGTTTACTCGATACTTGGGGACTAGGTTTGGTATATAAGATATGAAGAGGAAAAGATGTGTACCTGATGTTCTCGGACAAGAGAATCCACGAGTTTGCCTTCAGTAAGCTTCAGTGTGTTGTACTCAGTTAACAGACCTTCAAAGTTTATATGGCCATAGTGTGGCACAGTGGAAGCCTCGCCTTTATCAGTCGGCTTGGACTTCTCTTCAGAGGCAACAAACTTGGTTGCAGTATTGAGGCAAATTTGACGGATTTGGCCCTTTTTTGAAATCATTTCAGAAAATGGACCTAAATTCAAATCATTTCACGATCTGACCCTTTTTCACGGCGCCCGCCCCGGGGCGCCGTGCTCAACTATACAACGCCCCGGTCGAAGGCGTTATGCATCCTGCCAGGTCGGATTAGGCGGGACCCAACTTTGATAGCACGGCGCCCTAGTCCGGGGCGCCGTGCCTACAACCACGGCGCCTTCAGCCAGGGCGCCGTACTCCTTTTTTTTTCTTGTTGGGTAAAGCGAAAACAGGTCAAAAGAGGCTCAGCTATAGAATGAGTACATGTATCCTGCTGTAACCCACTGGTTTGTGGTGTCTTGCCTGTTTGTGAGGTCGTGAGTTCAAGTCCTTGTTCTCCAACAATTCTTTTTCCCGAATTTTTTGTTTTATTTGTTTATTCACTCAACCAACATATACAATATGTTATACAAAAAATAAAAATATTATTTTTTGTTGCTTTCTCTTCTTCAAATAAGTAGGCAACGTTGCAAATTCTGCAATATATTATACAAAACATAAAATTATTATTTTTGTTGCTTTTAGTTTTTCACATAAGTAAAAAACGTTGCAAATCCTTGTATATAAGAATTTGCAAGAATATATTTGTAGCGTTGTGCTTATATAAGTAAACAAAAATTAATTAAAAGCAAAGTATATATATCGTACGTGTGCTTATATACAAGAATTTGCAACGTAGCCTACCTATGTGAAAAATAAAAGCAAAAAAATTTAATTTATATTTTGTATAACATCCTTTATAGGTTCGTAGGGTAAAAACAAAAAACAATAAAAAAAATCTTGTATATAACCGCACGCAGCGACGTGAAATGTGTGTAGGTAACAAATAAAAGCAAAGTATATATACATACAAGAATTTGCAACGTTACCTACTTATTTGAAACACAAAAAACAACGAAAAAAATGTTATACAAAGATTTGCAACCTTGTTTACTTATTGAAAAACAAAAGGCAACAAAAATAATAATTTTATGTTTTGTATAACATATTGCAGAATCTGCAACGTTGCATACTTATGTGAAGAAGAGAAAGTAACAAAAAAATATTTTTTATGTTTTATATAACATATTGTATATGTTGGTTGAGTGAATAAACAAAAAACAACAAAAGTTTCGGGAAAAAAATTGTTGCAAGACAAGGACTTGAACTCACGACCTGACAAACAGGAAGGACACCACATACCACTAGGTTACAGTAGGATACATGTACTCATTCTATAGTTGGGCCTCTTTTGACCTGTTTTCGCTTTACCCAACAAGAAAAAAAAGGAGCACGGCGCCCTGGCTAAAGGCGCCGTGGTTGTAGGCACGACGCCCCAGACTAGGGCGCTGTGCTATCAAAGTTGGGTCCCGCCTAATCCGACATGGCAGGATGCATAACGCTTTCGACCGGGGCGTTGTATAGTTGAGCACGGCGCCCCAGGGGCGGGCGCCGTGAAAAAGGGTCAGATCGTGAAATGATTTGAATTTAAGTCCATTTTGTGAAATGATTTCAAAAAAGGGTCAAATCCGTCAAATTTGCCCAGTATTGAGGGAGAGATCTTCTCAGTAAAGCGAGCTCCTGTGATCACGACTTCTGGATCAGTCGGTTTTTCAGCAGGAGAAGGAGAAACATTCATCTGGTCAGTTGCCTGTTCTTCATGAGTCGGCTCAGCATGTTTTTCAGGGGTGTTCTCCAAGTTATCCTCCTCAGCAATGGGAGGGCTTGGAGCGCCGCTAAGAGTAGCTTTCGCCCTGAAATTGCAAGTACGAAGATAATATAAGAAAGAACAAAAGAAAGCAAAGTTGGTGAAAGTAAAAAAGTAACAGAAGGTTATACGTATTACCCGGTATTGACTGGAAAGTCAGGGGGAGGTCGTTGCTGGAGCCTGAAGAAGCTGTAAGAGAGTATGATTTAGAAACTCGGATTTGACCAGCTAAAGGATAACTATCAGAGGGATGTTTTTGTGGTTCAAAGTTGGAAAAGGAAGTACCAGGACGGCGTGGAGATGGAAGGTTTGGGATTCCCGGGTTAAGAGGATCCTCTCCAGGGGAGGTCCGTGTTGCTCTCCTCTTGGCAAAGGGTTCAGCAGATCTCTGCGAAGATTTTTCAAGAAGAGTTTGGTTGAGTTTTTGCATAGCAAGATAAGACTATGGTTCTGTGGTCATGCGAGAGTATGGCACCTTGGCACAGATAGTGCGAGCCTTCCTTTTTCCGGTAGCTGCTGATTCAGTGGCTTCAGAGCTACGGCCGGGTGAAGGAGTGACTACCTTTTCAGTCGGCTCTGGTATTATAAAATTGGCATCAGTGGATAAATTGGATTGAGTATCGTTCTCAATTAAGCTTATGAAGAAGTGGCCAAGGGAGTCAAGTTCACCTTCTTCTTTGTCTTCTTCTTCTTCTTCTTCTTCTTCTTCACTCGAGGACAGAGCCTCGTCATCATCATCTTCATCTGCCTCAGGAGTGGCAGGGGGAGTCTCAACTTGCCACCAGACATCAGATTCCTAGTGAAAAAATAGATGTAAAATAATCAGTATACAATTGAGAAGGAATATGTTATTAAGATATTTATCAGTCGGGACTCACTGGTGGAGCCGGGTTATTCCTACTGAATGGCAGAAGGCCATTATCTTTGATCGTCTCAACCTTTTCAGCAAGGAAGGCCTTGATTGCCTTGTTCAGCGCAGTGTGGGGGTAGGACTTCTCCGAGTAACTGAGGGAATCAGTTAGATGGCCCGAGTAATCGCAAAGAAGCTTCTTGCGAATACTGTTGGGCTGAATTCGCCAACCCATCCACGTCTTGATCAGATCAGTTCCGCGGAGTCCGTGCTTAACAAGAACGGAGATTTTCTTGAGAAGAGGCTGGAGAGCTTCTCTCTCAGTGTCAGAGGCGAAGGAGTTCATATTGCTGTTGATAACGAGGGGCTCGACCGAATAACCCGGTAAAGTGTGTTCACCAGAAGGTATCTTGGCTTTGCAGTAAAAGTATGATTTTTGCCAATGCTTTACATTTGTATGAAGTTCGAGTAGAAGGCATAGCAGAGACTTTGCGGCGTTGAATAGAAACGCCGCCACAGACTAAGAGGGGGCCATTCTTGTGCTCACATTGAGGTTTGCACAAGAATAGCTCCAGGAAAAGAGCTAAGTTGGGAGGAATGCATAAGTACGATTCACAAAGAACTATATAGTTACTAATGTTCAAGATGGAGTTGGGTCCGAGATCGAAGGCCCGGAGCTTGTAGTGATGAAGAAGATCCCTAAAGAAAGGATGACCCGGGGGACGAAAACCCCGGGTGACATGCTCAAGAAAGCAGATAACTTCACCTTCCTGGAGGGAAGGCCGAGTCTCCTCTTCAGTCCCTCTCCACTCGATCTCCGACTGAAGAGGAAGAACACCAGATCCAGCCAGTTCTTCAAGCTTGGATTGTGTGGCCATGGATTTGGCCCAGTTAGCCGTAATCCCAGATCTGGGCTTGGTTGTTTTCTTGATCTTCTTCGATGCCGATGCGGCGGCGCCATCACCGGGCTTGGCCTTGGCCTTAAGCTTCCTCGAGTCCTTGGGTGCCATGAGATCTGAAGATCTAGAAAATAGCAAGAAAAGAAATGAAGAACAACGAGCTCAAGAACAGCCCGAGGAAGAACAAGTCAAGATCCAGATGAAAGCTAAGTGCAGGAGTGAAAAATTTACAGGAGCTCGTGGAGATCGGGCGCGGTACAGATTCCCCGGTGGTGAGTTGCAGCAATGCGGAGCTCCGATGGCCGGCGGCGGCGAGGCGAGATCTACAGGAACCCTAAACCTAGAGAGGAGAGAGAATAGTTTGAGGAAGAAGATGAAGTGGCGAGGTGAATGGGGAAAGTGAAACCCTATTCACCGTGACCCATTATTTATAGCCCAGGGTGAAACCCTAGGAGCGCAGAAATCGAGGCGTCAAGATTCTGTTTGACAATGGGTCAAAGACAAGATAAAATGTGTCAGAAAATGTTCCCTGGCCGTTGACCAGAGGGACTTAAGTGCGAGATAAAAGTCGAGTCATTTAAAGTTTTGGGACAAGAGAAAAGCTGGGTTATAAGAGAACCGCCAAAAGGAGCTGGTCTGAAACATAACCCGGCCATTCAGTGTTAATGATCTTTATTTTGTTTTCAGGAGTTTAACTCGGATAATCCCATCAGCAGCTACCCTTGAGTAATCAGATCAAGATTATCAAGTGAAGCAACCAATGAGCTTATTCAAGTCAAACTTGGGGACTACTGTTGGGGGGATAATAACCCGGTATACTCATGACCAAGGAAGAATCAGTCGGACGGCCCAAGGCCTGGACCGGGTGATGTGTACAAGATGTGGGCCGGGTTATAGCTGGGCTAATATGCCTAACATGACTCGTCCCTAGAAGAAAGGACCTAGAAGAACTGGAGTCCGAGTGAAGGAAGGAACCGGGTGACTTGGAGGCTACGGAAGGTCAAGAAGAACCTAGAGTAGGACTCCGGGCTCGTATGTAACTCGGTATTCATCGTAAGTTCGGGAGACCCGGCGTCTATATAAACGGGCTCCCAGAACATAGATAGACAAGTCTCAAGTCATAGGAGATCGAGTAACCCTAGTTCGATATCATCGCTATCAAGCGAAACCCTTGTAACCTGTCTCGTAACCCGGCTCTGTTGTCGTAGCCGAGTTATCGAGACCTCGAGATCAATAACATAGAAGCAGGAAGTAGGTCTTTATCTCCAATGGAGAGGCTGAACCTGGGTAAACCCTATTTCCCCAACGAGCGTGACAATCTCCTGAAGGACCAAGGCGCCTTGCCCCTATGGTAACATCTGCCGTGATAACCCCACGACAGTAAACAAAAGAGAAAGAGGGATGATCTGCCTTGCTGGTAGAAATAACGTCCTTCATGGGAGCCGCTCTTAAAAGTCTGGTTGGCAGGGGTCATATTGTACTTTCCATTTTCTGATTCGTTGACAATTAACAAACACCTCTCAAAACTTATTTTTACTCTCTATATGATTTCAAAAACTTAAAAGCTCTAGCACATGATTTAATCCCTGCTTCCCTCTGCGAAGGGCATTTCTTTTACTTTTATGTTGAGTCAGTTTTCCTACTTCTTTCTATCTTAGAAGCAAACACTAGTGTTAACTTTGGTGCAACAATTTTTATATGCTTGTATATTGCACTTATTATATTGCTTTGTGTTGACAAATATCCATGAGATATATATGTTGAAAGTTGAAAGCAATTGCTGAAGCTTAAATCTTCCTTTGTGTTTGTTAAATACATTTTACTTAGAATCTATTGCTTTATGAGTTAACTCTTATGCAAAACTCTTTGATGCTTGTCTCGAAAGTACTATTCATGAAAAGTTTTTTGCTTATATGATTCAGTTGTTTGCTCATTATCTACTTGCTAGCAAACTATAGACCATTGACCCGGATCACTTCATTCATAACATGTGCTTCACAATACTATTTGATCAAGATTATGATGGTAGCATGTCACCTCATAAATTATTTTGTTTTTACCGTTTTACCTAATCGAGGACGAGTAGAACTAAGCTTGGGGATGCTTGATACGTCTCAAACGTATCTATAATTTCTGATGTTACACATACACTTCATATCATTTTTATGCATTTTCCGGACTAACCTATTAACAAGATGCCACAGTGCCAGTTTCTGTTTATTATGTCCGTGCATTGCAGAAAAGGTCCAAAAATAAAAGTGCTCAGAAAAATCTAAAAAAATTACAGAAATTCTAAAACGCCAGAAGACTCCGGGAGGCAGAAGAACAAGTCTGGGGGGAGGCCCACATCCTCCACACCATGCCCCCGCGCGGTTTGGGCTTGGCCGCGCCGTGGGGTGTTGTGGCCACCTCGTGCACCGCCTCGCGACGCCCTTTGGACTATATATTGGCTCCGCGGTGAAAACCCTAAAAGAATCGACGATTTCTCCAGAAGAGTTCCGTAGCTCCGCCGCCACCAAAAACCCTAATTCGGGGGACAGAAGTCTCTGTTTCGGCACCCTGCCGGGACGGGGAATTGCCCCCGGAGCCATCTCCATCGACGCCACCGCCATCTTCATCACCGTTGCTGCCTCCCATGATGAGGAGGGAGTAGTTCTTCATCGGGGCTGAGGGCTCTACCGGTAGCTATGTGGTTTATCTATCTCTCCCATGGTGTGATCTTTATGTGATCATGAGCTTTGTAATCTAGTTGAATCCATAGATGTTACTCTTCATTATCTTATATGCTACTTGAGTGGTTTTATTAATGTAAACTCCGGAGTCACCTTTATCCCATGGTGCGAAGTTGACAGTGTGCGCACCGTGTGTGGCTCTTAGGCCAAAGATTACAGGAATACTTATCATGAGTTATTATTTGTGTTGGATGTCTCCATGAAATTGTGGTGTTTGTCTAGTACTATTTAGGGCGCTCAAGTTGACAATGTGGGGTTCCCTAGATGTGGAATGCGACTTTAAGGTGTGCTTTTATAGCCCTACACAGTGAATTGGTGTTCGTTATCCAACAGGAGAATAGTTTAGTGTAGCATAGTGAAGAGGAAATATCTATGTATTCAATTATATTATTATTGTTGAGAGTGTCCACTAGTGAACGTATGATCCCTAGGCCTTGTTTCTAAGCATTGAAACACCGTTTGTAACCAGTTCTGCTACATGTTTGCTTGCTGCCATTTTTATTTCAGATTGCAATTACCACTTATAATCATCCATATTACTTGTATTTCACTATCTCTTCGCCGAACTAGTGCACCTATACACCTGACAAGTGTATTGGGTGTGTTGGGGACACAAGAGACTTCTTGTATCTTAATTGCAGGGTTGCTTGAGAGGGATATCTTTGACCTCTACCTCCCTGAGTTCGATAAACCTTGGGTGATTCACTTAAGGGAAACTTGCTGCTGTTCTATAAACCTCTGCACTTGGAGGCCCAACACTGTCTACAAGAATAGAAGCGTGCGTAGACATCAGTCTACCCCCTCTCGGCGCCGGTCAAAGGGGTAGATCGACAGGTTTGACTTTTTTCCAGCGGGTGTAGGGTTTCGCCGTAGCGAGGTCCGGAGCGTCGGAATCCCACCAAAACTTGCATGGGTCCCTAATATATGTATAAGAATGTGTTGGTAGGTTGTGGGAACCAAGATACAGCTCTGAGGCGCGACCCGCTTCACCGACCCCGCTTACTCCGTAGTAAGTTCCGACACTTAGAGGTGAAAACTCCCGTGTCGGGTGCCGGGCACGAAATCATGCGACGAACCACATGAAATGTTGGTTCCCCATGGTCCTATGTACCAATATAACACAACCAAGAAAAAAGTTCATGCGTTTACCCCCTCTCGGCGCCGGTCAAAGGGGTAGATCGACAGGTTTGACTTTTTTCCAGCGGGTGTAGGGTTTCGCCGTAGCGGGGTCCGGAGCGTCGGAATCCCACAAAAACTTGCATGGGTCCCTAATATATGTATAAGAATGTGTTGGTAGGTTGTGGAAACCAAGATACAGCTCCGAGGTGCGACCCCCTTCATCGACCCCGCTTACTCCGTAGTAAGTTCCGACACTTAGAGGTGAAAACTCCCGTGTCGGGCGCCGGGCACGGAATCATGCGACGAACCGCATGAAATGTTGGTTCCCCATGGTCCTATGTACCAACCTAACACAACCAAGCAAAAAAGTTCATGCGTCTACCCCCTCTCGGCGCCGGTCAAAGGGGTAGATCGACAGGTTTGACTTTTTTCCAGCGGGTGTAGGGTTTCGCCGTAGCGGGGTCCGGAGCGTCGGAATCCCACCAAAACTTTCATGGGTCCCTAATATATGTATAAGAATGTGTTGGTAGGTTGTGGGAACCAAGATACAGCTCCGAGGTGCGACCCCCTTCATCGACCCCGCTTACTCCGTAGTAAGTTCCGACACTTAGAGGTGAAAACTCCCGTGTCGGGTGCCGGGCACGGAATCATGCGACGAACCGCATGAAATGTTGGTTCCCCATGGTCCTATGTACCAACCTAACACAACCAAGCAAAAAAGTTCATGCGTCTACCCCCTCTCGGCGCCGGTCAAAGGGGTAGATCGAATGTTTTGACTTTTTTCCAGCGGGTGTAGGGTTTCGCCGTAGCGGGGTCCGGAGCGTCGGAATCCCACCAAAACTTGCATGGGTCCCTAATATATGTATAAGAATGTGTTGGTAGGTTGTGGGAACCAAGATACAGCTCCGAGGTGCGACCCCCTTCATCGACCCCGCTTACTCTGTAGTAAGTTCCGACACTTAGAGGTGAAAACTCCCGTGTCGGGTGTCGGACACGGAATCATGTGACGAACCACATGAAATGTTGGTTCTCCATGGTCCTATGTACCAACCTAACACAACCAAGCAAAAAAGTTCATGCGTCTACCCCCTCTCGGCGCCGGTCAAATGGGTAGATCGACAGGTTTGACTTTTTTCAAGCGGGTGTACGGTTTCGCCGTAGCGGGGTCCGGAGCGTCGGAATCCCACCAAAACTTGCATGGGTTCCTAATATATGTATAAGAATGTGTTGGTAGGTTGTGGGAACCAAGATACAGCTCCGAGGTGCGACCCGCTTCACCGACCCCGCTTACTCCGTAGTAAGTTCCGACACTTAGTGGTGAAAACTCCCGTGTCGGGTGCCGGGCACGGAATCATGCGACGAACCACATGAAATGTTGGTTCCCCATGGTCCTATGTACCAACCTAACACAACCAAGCAAAAAGGTTCATGCGTCTACCCCCTCTCGGCGCCGGTCAAAGGGGTAGATCGACAGGTTTGACTTTTTTCTAGCGGGTGTAGGGTTTCGCCGTAGCGGGGTCCGGAGCATCGGAATCCCACCGAAACTTGCATGGGTCCCTAATATATGTATAAGAGTGTGTTGGTAGGTTGTGGGAACCAAGATACAGCTCCGAGGTGCGACCCGCTTCACCGACCCCGCTTACTCCGTAGTAAGTTCCGACACTTAGAGGTGAAAACTACCGTTTCGGGTGCCGGGCATGGAATCATGCGACAGAACACATGAAATCTTGGACATTTACAACGCCCAACACACTTGTACACACATGGTATGGCAAAACCTAGGTTTGGGTAGGTTTCCGACGCTCCGGGGCCCCAATTCGGCGAAAATCTAGATCCGCTGGAAAAAAGTCAAAGTTCCCATATACCCCCTTGACCAAAGTCGAAAGGGGGTAGGCCAGTGAACTTTTTTCCTTGTTTGTGTTAGGTTATGACATAGGAACATGGAAAACCAACTATTATCACAAGTTTTCCTTGTTTGTGTTTGTGTTTGTGTTAGGTTATGACGGGAGTTTTCAGCTATAAGTCAAGAAACTTAGTAGAGAAAGAGTGCGGTCGGTGAAGACGGTCACACACCGGAGTAAAATCTTGGACATTTACAACACCCAACACACTTGTACACACATGTTATGGCAAAACCTAGGTTTGGGTGGGTTTCCGACGCTCCGGGGCCTCGATTCGGCGAAACCCTAGATCCGCTGGAAAAACCCTAACGTTTTCGTCTACCACCTTGAACGGCGTCGAAAGGGGATAGGCCAGTGTAATTTTTTCCTTGGATGTGTTAGGTGAAGTAAATGAACGTACTAGAAGCCTTAACAAAGAAAATAAACAAAGCAAGCATATCAAAATAAAAAAAATAAAGGGGGCTAGCGCAAATACATGTTTTGCCGTGTGCGACTCACAAAGCCACACGGCAAAGGAAAGATTTGCCGTGTGCGGAGCTCAGAGCCACACGGCAAAGAAGTTCCGCCAATTTATTTAGAGCGCGGGAAAAAATTTGGCCACTCTTTGCCGTGCGTTTTTCTATCCATGCACGGCAAACATTTTTCCCGCCAATGCAAAAATATTTCTCGCGAATTATTGCGAGCGCGGCAAAGTTGCAGATCCTGGTCAACTTCTTTGCCGAGTGTACTTTGTTTGCCGTGTGTGTTGTGTCCATTTCGCCGTGCGGCATACTTTGCCGTGTGCCGTCCATTTTTTGTGCCGTGTCACTTTTCTTTGCCATGCGCCGTGCGTCTTCTGTGCCGTGCGACCTTTCTTTGTCGTGCTCCTTGTCTGACGTGCACGGCAAAGCCGGCTTTGCCGTGTTCCGAGAAGTGAAAGCACACGGCACAGAATGGTCCGCACGGGAAAGATAGATTTCCGGTAGTGTGTGTCATTTCTTTTTAGGATAGGGCATAGTTTCTACTGTAGAATTCATGGCATCATTTTCCGACAAATCAATCTGGAGAACCCGACCTGGCCCGGCTCGAAACACGTACATGACCGGTCGGGTCCACGCGCGCTGAGTTCGCGAGCCATGCCTCCACGCGGTCAAGCGTACGTATGTCGTGCTGCGTGTGCCCGCGCGAGTTTCAGTTCGTACGCAGGCGGGGCCGGTGGCAGCCTTCGCCGCCGTAGGGCCCGGCTGAGCTAGGATGGGAGTGCCGAATTTTTACTTCCAAGTTCTCATCTACTCCCTCCGTTCCAAAATAGGTGACTTCCATTTGTCAAAAAGTTGATGTATTTATACACGTAACATGTCTAGATACATTGACTTTTGTACAAATGTAAGTCATCTATTTTAGAACGGAGGGAGTAATAATTCAGCTCACCGGCCGTGCTTCTTTAATCAACTCACTGCGTAATTCGTGCTCTAAAAAAGAGCGAGCGAGAGAGAGATTTCCTGACCAAAAGCTACTATACTTTACAGCCTCCCTCGAATCCACCAATGTGTTCTTCTAATTTCGGCCTGAAAATTAGTCGAATATATGGACTAATATGGATGGCAATGAATCAAATAAGCGGTGACGAGAAACACGAGTGTATCGTATCGAGCCGTTTTTTCTTTTTTCTTTTGGGAGCATCAATCCATAGATTCTTCGCCTGTGCCTGAATCGTGATGGATCTGCATGCTAATCCGCGCCATAAAATATCGTTGCTCTCTCAGCTAGAGTAGCACTAGCATCTGCTGGTGTGATGAATAAAGGATCTGCATGCGATGTTGCGGTGATCCCGGTGAAATCTTTTCAGATCACGCAGATACTACAGCACGCAGCAGGCTGCCTACCCTCCCTCCGTATCAAAATAAGTGTCTCTGATTTGCCAAAAAATGGATGTATCTAAATTTGTTTCATGTCTAGATACATCCACTTTTGAGTAAATCTGAGACACTTATTTTGGGACGGAGAGATAGTAGAAGCTCTATTACCGGTAATAAAAATCGGACAAAAAATGACGCGACGTACTACATGAGCTATGGATCGATCGCAGTAAATAAAAGCTGGATCGACGGATCGTCGTAGCTAGGCTGAAAATTAGCGACAGGCTAGCGGCGGTAATCGGGCGTTGGCCGCGCGCAGCGGCCTCTTGCCTGCGTTTTTCAGTGTAACCTCGGGAAGGGACGCGCGTACTACTGTACGTCGGAGTGCGTACGTACCGTATGCGATGCGTGTGTGTTTTCTTGGATCGCCATGATTGGCTCGCGGAATACAGCGCAGCTGATTTTGATGGGTGCTTTCCGCTGCCTGTCCATCGACCAGTCAGTTCCATTTTCTCGGTGCATTTTAAAAGGGCTTCTTGGATCACAGATTATAAAACTTAGGAATTTGACAAATGTATATGAATTGAATTTGATAGATAGGATTGCTCATGCAAAACTGAGAAAAACCGCGGGAATAGTCATTTGGATGGGAATCATGTCCCGATCCTGCGCGAACGGGTCTAAAAAGAGATTAGAGTGGATTTTGAAATTTCTATGAGATTATGGTGTAGAAATACAATCCATAAAACAATTGGAGTTGTCATTCGAGGTTTGATCCAAAGTGTTTTCTTAGTAAATAATCTTATGGATTAGAATCCTGCAAAATTCATATAAAAATCGTTCGTACTGCATCAAGCTATTAGTTTAGTACTCACTATATATCCATAAACATAGGGCATGTTTGACTTTTCACCACCTCAAACACGCGACATTTGACTACTTTTATTTGTACCATGCCTAAAAAAGAAGGAATGATACATACTTAAATAAGATTTCACTGTTCACTACATAGCAAGGTTTGGATCTATTACAATTCATGACTCTTTTTCTCTTCTATTATCGAGTTGTAGAATTTTTTGAAGGTACAATTTTGTAGCATGGTAGATATATATATTATTTCTATGCCATTAGTTTTTCTAAAAATCCAGATGACGTTTTTGGTGATCGATAGTACACTAATATTTAAGCCCCTGGCAATGTTGGCGTCTACAAATAGACACTGTGACTAACACGTTTCGTAAAAAAAAAAAAGTTTGTGCATGTCTAGTATGAAAGTACATTTTATGCACCATCAGCTAGTTGCCGAAGTTGTTCGTATTTTTTTCTATGTTTGTGATTATATTTCAGGTATATGTAATCACATGGTAAGATTGTAGTCTTGTAAAATGAAACTAGTTGCAATTTTTCCAATTCAACCAATCAAGCATCAGTGCATCACTTTACCCCTTTGTATAGTAAAAAAAATACTAATTGCAAGCTTACTTCTGCAGCAGTAAAAAAACATTACGGCTTCCTGGCGCTATACCACTACCATTACTATATACTAGTAGAAGTCATCATTCCAACAGTATGAACCAGATGTCTATGCACGTCGCATGTCAATGTTTGATAACCTAGAGCAGACGTTTGCATCGCCCTTGTCATAATTAACAGTAGAGCTCCTAGCCAACTTGAACATCTCGTGCCTAAATGCATTTATCCTGAACACACACTACGGAAAACAACGGGTAGTAGTACTATTTATTTCGTTGGACCGGCAGTTCATCCAATTCCGAGCTATGGCAGGATTTCTTCCAAGTCGGGATTGCCGCCATCATCATCTTTCCTGAAACAAATTAACTTGCCAAACCTTTGACGATTTAGACCCGACTTTTGGGCTCTTCTCTTGTTCACTCCCACTTTTTCAGTACTAGGACAGTAGTTATCTTGAGTTAACCGATTGATCCTGCATGCCCTGATATAAATAGCAGCTGCTGTCTAGCCCTCCGAGTCCCTATCAGCGCTTGCAGGGAGGGAGTGACCGTTTTGCCTGGCTCCGGCCATGCAGCTAGCATTTGTCAGTATCGCTCGTTCTCTCCTGATGAACTCACGAAGAACACACTCAGAGAGAGACAATGGTTTTGTGCCGTGTAAAACCTTACGGCGTTTTCTGGTTTTCGCTTCCTCTTATTGAACGGGGAAACAAAGCATGCCGTGGTGATCGCCACGTTCCCTACTGAATCGTGCCATCCCACGATCGGAACGAGCCCACGGAGATCCTACAAACTCGGACGTGATCGCACAAGCCGCGTCAACGTCCAACAGAAAATAACGGCTAACTCTGAAACTCTGAAACTTGACACCTAAAACCCTGACGAAACTGAAACTGAAACCTGATGCTAAACCCTACTGACAAGAGGATTACAGACACAACAGCATTCCACATGTGGTGGCCACAGATCGATCTACTCTCCACTCCTCTCCCTATCACCCATACAAAACAAGAAGCACTCGATGGCTCCAACTGAAGTCACACAACCTCTTGCCAGACATTCATTGATGTGAGAGAGAGGAATGAGAGACAAGGGAACAGGGTCTTCAACAAGAAGGACCTATGTTCTTCAGGGTCAGATAGGCGCAGCAGCTTCTCTAGGGTGTAATCATGATCCTCTTTTCCCTAGGAGATCAAAGTTTGCATCACTGCGAAGATATCACGAGCTACCAAGCTAGCCATGGCTGCATGTACATGTTCATCTCTGTGATCTGGAAGGAAGGGAGAGCTGCCTAGCCCATGGCCCCTCCATTCGCATGGCTTTGTCTCTCTCTCATGCATGGCTATGGCTAGCTATACTGTGTACGTAGGAGGAGTACAGTACATGCTTGACATGGACACAAAATATTATACTACGTGCACTGTTGTACGTACAGTACGTGCGTGCAAAAGGCTAGCGTGGCTACGAGAAGGATCTGAGCCTAGCTGCGTGCTTCCCTTGACTCACTCGCTGGTTTTTTGCCGATTCCGTGCCCATTCTTCATGCCAAAGTTACGATCACATGATCTGCAGGTGTGAGTTAATAGCCTAGCCTGGTGGCCTAACTGATTGTGATTGGCACTGTTAATGCGAGAGCGCACTACAGTCCTTCATGCGTGGAGTCACTGTGCTGGGGCGGCGCATATGCTTGCTACTGTGTGCGCTACTAGTACTTCACTAGGCAAATGGAGGGTAGCATGGCAAGAAGTAATTGAATTTGAACTGCAGGAAAAGATTCGAAGGAGTGTAAAAATTCCAAAGGTTGGCTGGAGAATTCCCCTCAAGTTTTGCTTAGCTAGGGTTTCCACTTTTTTTTTTCTAAGTAAGTATCTTCCTTATAAGAAAATCAATAAAATTACACCACAGAGGTGATGTTCTTGTCTCAAAATTGTAGGGTAGAAATAAGGGCAAATTACGACTATGTCACTACTTCTCTCGCCGCAATTCCACATTTTGGCTGGACAATTTCCCTCAAGTTTTTTTTAGTTAGGTTTTCCTTTTTTAGAGGAAATATATCCTTAGAAATATTTACATAAGAGAGCTGATGTTTTCCTCACAAAATTGTAGGGTAGAAATTATGTACTTATTTCTTGAGTTACACACGCGCTGTCGTCGTACAATCAAAAATTGTAAGTTTTCAAGTAGGAGAAATTTCGAAGTCTCCAAACAATGCCTTCAAAAGGATCCTGGAGACTCGTCTTTTTGCTTTTGCCTGTAAAGGGATTTTTCCCTAGCTCAAAATTTTTGTACATAAACCTCTATTCTATCTAATCGGATGGCGGATACGAACGCTTTAAACCTCAAAAAAAAAAAGGAATCGCCACTGCCAGATCCATCCAATGAAAGCCAGACATAGAGGTTTCACCCTAAATATCGCGACTCGGCACTCGAAAATCGCCACTAAAACCGAAGTCCGGCCGCGACCTCTGGCGGCTACGAGGGAGGAGAAGTGAGGGGAGGCTCGGCGACGCGGGTTAGGTTTTCTCTCCTGCCGCCACGCGGGGGCAGACGAGAGGTACGACAATAGTTTTCACGAGAGGGAAAAGAGTATTGCCTGTACACCATGTAATTTGTGTGTTGTTGCAACAAAGCACGCATTACGCAATAAAAGAAAGCTTTGTGTGTTGTTGCGACGACGGATGAATGCAGCCGCGTGCACGGAGTCTGTGGAGGAGCTAGGTTAGCGCTCCAACATGGGCTACAGTATGATGACTGACACCGTACTCGCGCGCATGCATCGGTACCGGGGAAAAGCGTAGTACGTACTCGCGCGCCGGCCCGGACCCTGCCGGTCGGTTCGTTACACGCTACAGCTGCTATGTACGGCATCGCGCCGACGTAGTACGACAAGCTTTTTTCCCTCCCTGTACAAACTTTACCTTTAGAAAAGAATTTCCGCGTGTACGTACTACCCACACGTCACGGCCGGTGGGGGAACTGGGGATGAACTTGGAGCAGGATCTTGGGGGATTTCACAAATCACCACACTATTGATTCTATTTTTTGAAAAATAATTATTTTTGGGGTTTGTTGCCCAGACCACCTACTACTGGGGTAAACAGAGTTGTACATAGGTTTAATCTAGCGTTTAACTTTGTTAACATGATTACTGACAAGTGAGTCCCGAATGTAAGTGCAGAAAATGCCCTCGTGAATGCCATGGCCTTGTCGTGTGCTCGTCTATGTTTTTTGGAGGCCTAGTTAATTCCACCATAACCCAAGACGAACCATCTCTCACCACACTCGAGCGGAGCAGCCCCACCTCCCTCAAAGAGAAGGCGGCACGTCCGTCCCAACACTGGCGAAGTGGTTGTCAATGAATTGCCCCGGCCAACCCTTCTCCGTCATCGAGTAAGCCATCTCCCCACATCCCGGTCTCCCCCCAGCCCTATCTCTGGCTCTCTGCCAGTTGATTAGGTCTTGTTATCCCTATAAAACCTATCTTGTTATGACTTATGGTCCTATTCTACCATTTTTTTTTGTCTTGACTAGCTAGCCGACGTGGCCGATTTTTGTTTGCCACATGTGCACTTACAATCAGGACCTACTTGTTAGCAATCATGTTATCAAAGATATATAACGTTAGATTAGATCTATGTGCAACTGATTACCCCAATAGTATGAGTTTTGTGTACCAAACCCCAAGATTAGGTGTTTTGCGCAAAGATAGCAATAAGTAGTGGCGTGTGCAATTCCCTCCAGGATCTTTCAGTCATTGAGGGCTTCTTTGGATCGCAGGATTAGAAAACACAGAAATTGGAAAAATACAAGAATTTGATAGGATTGCAGGTGCAAAACAGAGGGATTACAAAACAAAGAAAAACTGCAGGAATGGTCATTTGGATGGAACATAGGAAAAATACAGGAAAAGTGTCTCGATCCTGCGCGTATGAGTGTAAAAAAGAGGTTAGAGTGGATGTTGAAATTCCTATGGGATTAGAGCATATGAATTCAATCCATAGGAATTTTAGAGGTGTCATTCCTTTGATCCAAATGAATTCCTTAGGAAAAACTCCTACAGATTGGAATCCTCCAATATTGTTATGAAAATCCTTCAATCCAAAGAGCCCTGAGTGGCAGCAGCAGCCCACGAGCGCGTTGATGGATGCTCTCATCCTCCCCCTACTGATCATGACTGATTATATATGTTTTGATCGGTGTTCTAGTGCATGGAACTTGCACGGGGACAAATTCTGCTCCCTCTGTTCCAATTTAATTAACTTGCACATGTGGTGCATAGCAAGTCAATTAAATTGAAACGGAGGGAGTACACTATTAGAGTTGGTAGCGTGTACGTTTGTGTATTGTACGTGTATGTACCGGTTTGGTAAATCCAAGCCTAACGATCCGATCTCGGTTGTGAGATCGATCGATCCCTGTACTCTCCTGTTGTCCTATATAATGGAAAGCCCCTCGATGGGGTACGTACGGCAAATATTTCTTCAAACTTGGTATCAGAGCAGAGAGCCACATCGATCCACCTAGGGTTAGGGTTCTCCATCGCTCCGCCGCCGCCGGTGCTCCCACATCGGCCATGGGCACCAACGCCCTGTCTCTCTCGACCGTAGCCGGTGCCCTCACCTCGTCGGCGTCCGCCTCCACCTTCGCCCCCATCAACTCCTCCACGATCACCGTGCGCCTGGATCGCACCAACTTTCTCCTCTGGAAGACGCAGGTGGTTCCGTGCATCGCCGGAGCTGGGTACTATGGATACCTCGACGGCAGCTGCAAGACGCCGTCCAAGACCGTCAAGCAGGGGACCGGCGACGCGGCTGTCGACGTCGCCAACCCTGACTACGCGACCTGGTGCACGCTGGACCAAAGGGTTCTCAGCGTCCTCGTCGGGTCGATGACTGAAGATATCCTCGGCCAGATGGTCGGGAAGAACACCTCCGCCGCAGTTTGGGAGAGTGTCACGGGCATGTTCTCAGCCCAGAACCGCGCCGGTGTGCGCCAGATTAAACGCCAACTGGCGTCGCTGAAGAAGAAGGACCTGTCCGCCGCCGCATACTATCACAAGATGAAGGCATACGCGGACGCCATGGCGACCATCGGGAGCCCGCTGGATGATGACGATCTGATTGACTTCATTGTTGGAGGCCTCGGGCCGCAATTCGAGTCTTTCCAGGCGTCGCTCAACATCCTCAGCCACACCAGCTCGGCACCCCTCTCCCTCACCGATTTCTACGCCATGCTTCTCTCGTATGAGGCAATGCAGGAGCAGAACAGCTCCGACGCTGCAGAATTCTCTTCCTCAGCGAACACCGTCGCCGGAGTGGCGGTGATGATTACGGACGTCAATCTGGACGTCCGACTGACAACTCCGGTGGTCGTACCGGTGGACGTCAGAGTGGAGGACAGCCACATCAAGGCTATGGCGGTGGCGGCGGCCAAGGCAGCGGCCACCAAGGAGGACAAGGCGGTGGCTATCAAGGTGGTGGAAACCGTGGCGGCGGCGGCGGTGGAAACCGCAAGTGGCGCCCCAAGTGCCAAATCTGCAAGAATTGGGGCCATGAGGCTCTCCAATGCAGGAAGTTCCAGGACAATGGCCGGTCTGGAAACTCGGCCACCCATGGCCATGATGAGCCGCCGCACTGGATTCTGGACAGTGGTGCCACCGACCACCTCACCAATGACATGGAGCGGATGAATGTTCAGGAACGCTACAATGGCAAGGATCAAGTTCAGGTCGCCAACGGAGCAGGTTTGTCTATTACTCATGTTGGTCATTCTCGTTTAGCTGGTTCTATGCAACCTATTGCCTTGAAAAATATCCTCCATGTTCCTGAACTTAGCAAAAATCTTCTTTCCGTTCATAGAATACTTTGCGATAATCCTGTTTTTATCGAGTTTCACCGTGATTTTTTCTATGTTAAGGACACGGGCACGAAGCAAATCATTCTTCGAGGTAGAAGTCGTGGTGGTCTCTACCCAATTCCGTTCGGCCACGCCTCTCCGTCCTCGGGTCGTCACGCATCTTCTAGTGTCAAACTATCCTATGAACAGTGGCATCAACGTCTCGGTCATCCATCCAATAATGTAGTTCAAGCTGTAGTCAAGAACAATAGTCTTTTGTGTTCCCCAAACTCTAGTCCCTCAGTGTGTGATGCTTGTCAGCGTGCAAAGAGTCATCAATTACCTTATAATCATTCTTCTCGTATTTCTCTTGCACCTTTAGAGCTTGTTCATACTGATGTTTGGGGCCCTGCGTTGCCTTCATCTAGAGGTTTTAAGTACTACGTTAGCTTCATTGATGATTATAGTCGTTATTGCTGGATATACTTGCTTAAACACAAGTCTGATGTTGAGGACATCTTTTATGCCTTTCAGCGTCACGTTGAGTTGACCCTTAACACTAAAATTCGTGCAGTACAGTCTGATTGGGGTGGTGAGTATCATCGCCTGCATAAGTATTTCCAGCGTACTGGCATAGCTCATCGTGTATCTTGTCCTCATACCTCCCAACAGAATGGCATTGCTGAACGCAAGCATCGCCATCTTGTCGAGACAGGGCTTGCGCTTCTCGCACAGTCCTCGTTGCCACTTCGCTTTTGGGATGAAGCGTTTCTCACTGCGTGCTATCTTATTAATAGGATGCCCACACCTGTGTTACACAACAGTACTCCGGTTGAGAAACTCCTCCACTCACCTCCGGACTACACGTTTCTTCGTACTTTTGGATGCGCATGTTGGCCTAGTTTGCGGAAGTACAACTCACGTAAGCTGGAATTTCGCTCCAAAATGTGTGTCTTCTTGGGATATAGCCCTATGCACAAAGGATACAAGTGCTTGGATCGTTCCACGGGTCGGATTTTCATCTCACGCGACGTTATTTTTGACGAACGCGTGTTTCCTTATGCCACGCCCGGTGTCGTGGTTGATGTTTCTCAATTGCATCCTGTTGCTTTTCCTATGCATGAACCAGCTATTCAGGATGTCCACTTGCGTAAATATGACATGTCCTTGTTGCCACGTGATCCGCTTGTTCCTTTGTCTGGTGTTTCTGTGCAGATTCCAGGGCCGATCGACGTGCATGGTTTCACGTCGCTGCATGGGGCGGGCGCGTCACCCGAGACGGCCTCGTCTGGTTCCTCCGGTCCTGCTTCGGCTCCAGATGGGCCTGCCGAGCAGGCCGCGCGGCGCCCGTCCTCACCTCTGCCCTCTTCGGCTGGGTCACCTGCCCCGCCGTCGACTGATGGGCCGGCTCAGCAGGCCACACAGCACGCGTCTTCGCCCCCCGCTGCCTCGGCTGGGTCCCCGACATCGACGTCGACTGCTCCGACGTCGTCGGCTAACGATGCTACTCCTGCTTCCGACTCCTCGAGTGCGCCGTCCTCGCCTGGCAGTACCACTGTCTCGCCAGCACCTGTGCCATCTGTGCCTCCACCGGCTCCATCTACGGTGGTTACTCGCTCGAAGAACAATGTGCATCGTCCTCGGAAGCTCACTGATGGGACTGTTCGCTATGACCCGTATCGTCGCCGTGCACTGTTTGCTACTCCTGATTCTCATCGCTCCGCTCTCACTGATCCAGCTTGGCGGACTGCTATGGAGGATGAGTTCTCCGCTCTTCAGCGTAATCAGACGTGGACCTTGGTCCCTCGACCGTCAGCTACTAACATTGTTGGCAGTAAATGGATTTTCAAGACGAAATTTCGTCCGGATGGTTCTGTTGACAAGCTCAAGGCGCGTCTCGTTGCTCGCGGTTTCACTCAGCAACACGGTATTGATTATCACGACACCTTCAGTCCTGTTGTGAAGCCTGTCACTGTGCGCTTGGTTTTGTCTCTTGCAGTCTCTCGCGGCTGGTGCCTCCGCCAGGTCGACGTCAGCAATGCTTTTCTCCATGGTTTTCTTGATGAGACTGTCTATATGCAGCAACCTCCTGGTTTTGAGGATCCTCGGCATCCGCAGCATGTGTGCAAGCTTCAGCGTGCGTTATATGGTCTGAACAGTCTCCTCGAGCTTGGTATGCGCGGTTGAGTGATAAGCTTCATGAGCTTGGGTTTGTCTCCAGTAAGGCGGATCGTCCCTCTTCGTCTTTGCTCACGCTGGTGTTCGTTTGTACATGCTGGTATACGTCGATGATATTGTGATCGCTGGCTCCTCTTCTGTTGCGGTTGATCGTTTGGTCCAGACTCTTGCCAGCATGTTTCCTATTAAGTATCTTGGACGTCTTGAGTATTTCCTTGGCATTGAGGCTACCTACAATTCAGGGGGAATGGTGCTTACTCAGCATAAATACGCACTTGATCTCTTACACCGTGCGAATATGGAGAATTGTAAGGCTGTCTCAACGCCCATGTCCACCACCGACAAGCTGTCCAGGGATTAGGGGTGTAAACGGATAGGATAATTTCCGTACCGAATCCGTCGCCGAATCCGTTTTAAAGAATCCATATCCGGTTCCAAAGAATCTGCCGGATAAGGATATCCGATTCCGAACTGAACACCCGGATACGGTATAGGATATGGTATGTAAAATAGCATCCGAATATGGATTATCCGAATATTAATTAGGATTATCCGATGATTGTAATCCGAATAATCCGATTTTCTACCGAAATACCTAAACTAATAGAGCACAATTTGTAGTTAGTGAGTTGTGAAGTTCATTTGTGGAGCACAATTTGTAGTTAGTTCTATTTGTCTAAACTAATAGAGTACAACTTTGTTAGATTATTACGTTGTTGAGCTATTGTTTTTGGTTATGTGGGTTGATGATGTACATTGCGCATACCGATCCGCATAATTTTCTTTCCGCCCCGAATCCGCTCCGTTTCCGTTCCGAATCCGTGATTATATCTATCCGCCCCCGAATCCGCAACCGTTCATTATCCGATCCGATCCGAATCCGAGAAAAAAATATGGTAAAGGATATGGTAGAGGCAAAATCCGATCCGATCCGATCCGTTTACACCCCTACCAGGGATGTTGGTCAGCAACTTGATAGTGGTGATGTTTTTCGGTACATGAGTTTAGTTGGAGGGCTTCAATACCTGACGCTGACCAGACCTGATCTGTCTTTTGCTGTGAATAAGGTGTGTCAGTACTTGTCACAGCCCACTACGGTGCATTATGAGGCGGTCAAGCGAATCCTTCGGTATGTGAAGGGAACAGTGTCTACGGGATTGCAATTTCAGAAAGGGTCATCTACTTTGCTGAATATCTATACAGATGCAGACTGGGCAGGTTGTCCTGATGATCGACGGTCCACTGGAGGCTTCGCCATATTTCTTGGACCGAATCTTGTATCGTGGAGTTCACGGAAGCAACCCACGGTATCGAGGTCAAGCACCGAGGCAGAGTACAAAGCTCTTGCCAATGGCACGGCTGAGGCGATCTGGATCCAGTCAGTGCTGAAGGAGCTTGGTGTTCATCAGTCTAAACCACCTGTGTTATGGTGTGATAATCTTGGAGCCACCTACATGTCCGCCAATCCTGTGTTTCATGCTCGCACGAAGCATATCGAGATCGATTTTCATTTTGTGCGAGAGAAGGTTGCCTTGGGAGCTTTGGATGTTCGTTACATCAGTACAGGAGATCAGCTAGCCGACGTCTTCACCAAGCCAGCTACTCAACAGCTGCTTCACAGATTTCGCGCCAATCTCAACCTTGTTTACGACGGTTTAGATTGAGGGGATGTATTAGAGTTGGTAGCGTGTACGTTTGTGTATTGTACGTGTATGTACCGGTTTGGTAAATCCAAGCCTAACGATCCGATCTCGGTTGTGAGATCGATCGATCTCTGTACTCTCCTGTTGTCCTATATAATGGAAAGCCCCTCGATGGGGTACGTACGGCAAATATTTCTTCAAACTTACACGATTGATTGATATGTTTCGGCAAACCCTTTCAGTCCATGCATATTATCCAAACGCTTCAGCCCGGCCAGCAGTCAATGTGCATGACCAAAACAAATTGAAAGCGGCAGCTAGACAAGAACCGGCGCACACATCAACCTTCACATCACACTTATTCTTGTTTGCCCCCCACCCCCCCAAAACAAAAAATACCCACACCACCCCACCCCCACACAAAAAAAATAGTCCATTCAAAATTCGGAGCTCGAACTCGATCAGTTCATGCATGAGAGAGAGAGAGAATGCAACCTGTGTTGAGCTAGGGGAGGAGGAAGCAGTTGCCAAATGCAGGCGTCTGCGCTCCATGCCCTGTTCATAGTCCCCACATCGACCACATGCCTCTTCCTCCATGGCTCCATGCTCCCTCCTCCCTCCCCCATCCATCGATGAGGTTTAATTTCTTCTCCTTCCTGCGAAGGAGCACGTACGTACGTGTGTCAACTTCACTTGTCGCTCTCCGAAAGATATCGCCATTATCCTCCTCTCCGGCCGGCAACGGGTCCTCCACCCAGCTAGCTTGCCCACAACCTATATCACCCTACGATCACCCGGCCTACACTCCTATTCCTCTAGCTGCTAGTCCTAGCTAGCTGCTGCTGCCTCCATATATACCCCTCTCATGTGATCCATCCATGTCGATCTCTCCTCTCCTCCAACCCCAGCTCAAACCCATCTTCTTCCTCTTCTTCTCGCCTCTGCTCGGCCTCGGCGTAGCGCTAGCACCACGATCCTCTCGCCATGGACAAGCCGAGCGTGTGGAGACAGTTGCAGCAGCAGGCCAGCGGCGGAGGAGGCGCGGGCAATGCCGTCGTCGCTGCGGCGTGCCGGCCGACCGGGGCGCGGTGGACGCCGACGCCGGAGCAGGTGAAGATCCTCAAGGAACTCTACTACGGCTGCGGCATCCGGTCGCCCAACGCGGAGCAGATCCAGCGGATCGCCGCCCGCCTGCGCCAGTTCGGCAAGATCGAGGGCAAGAACGTCTTCTACTGGTTCCAGAACCACAAGGCCCGCGAGCGCCACAAAAAGCGCATCGCCGTCGACGCCTCCTCCGCCCCCGACGCCGCCGCCCACCTCGGCGCCCTCTCGCCGTCGACCCCTGGATCCGGTACGTGCGTGCGCTTTGTTGGCGCTCTCGCATCTCTCGCATTGCTTACTCGCTTCGCTTTCAAATCAAGTTCACGCGTGGTGGATTGCTTGATGATGCGCGCGTGTGCAGGTGCGGCGGCGGCGGCCTCCTCTGGCGGCTTCTACGGCGCCTGTAGTGGCCGTGAAGGATCGGCCATGCAGATGGATGTGAGCACTACTACTACCTGCTGGGGCGACAGCACATGGACGGCAGGCGCAGCGGCGGCTACTTCCTCTGGCAGCTTCTTCGGCGCCGGCAACGGCGGTCGCGTCTCGGCCGTGCCGATGGATGGGAGCACCACTACTACTTGCTGGGGGGACAGCGCCGCCTTCATGGGCATGGGCGCCACCGAGAGAAGCTTCGTGCAGCTGCAGGTAATTAATTAACATGATCACGCAGATAGAATCGCAATCAACTACCTCGATCGTAGCAATCACCTGTTCAAAAAAAGATCGTAGCAATCATGTTCGATCGATCATCTCCACGTTCAAGAATCTCCAAGAAATCATTTGTACATGCCAATTTATCAACATATCGATCTGCTTGCTGGGTGCAGGACTACATGGGCGTGACGAGGAGCACGGGAACGGGCAACCACGGCCCCGCCGTTGCCGCGCAGACGCGCTGGCCGGCATGCTTCTCCTTCTCCACGGACCAGATGCCGCCGCCGCCGACAACGAGGGAGCCCGAGACTCTCCCGCTCTTCCCGACCGGCGGCCAGCAGCATGGAGGCGGTAGCGACCACGGCAGCTACCTGCAGTCAAACTCCAGCTTCCAGCGGTGGGGAGCTGCCGCTACCACGACCACTCCTGTCACCACAAACACCATGACATTCCAGCAACATCATCAGCAGCAGCTGCAAGAACAGCAGCAGTACAGCTTTTACAGCAACCAGCAGCTGATGATGATGCCCAGCCATAGCCAAGACGCAGGCACCTCCCT
This sequence comes from Poa pratensis, assembly GCA_947311845.1. Lineage (NCBI taxonomy): Eukaryota > Viridiplantae > Streptophyta > Magnoliopsida > Poales > Poaceae > Poa > Poa pratensis. The sequence goes on from CAMZMU010000063.1 coordinate 39,573,376, forward strand.
GGAGCTCACCCTGAGGTACCCTGCAGGGCACATGTGAGACCTGGAGCGTGCTTGCCTTGCTCCAAAAACCAAAGAGTACTGGTGTCACTGTCCTACCTAGCTTAGTAGCAACAGTTAGAAGCATATATGGAAGCATGTCTGAAGTTATAGCAAGTATTAACCGGTAGCGTGGTCCTGAACTTGAAGTGGTAGTGGTAGTGCACTCCATGCCAGCAGCTGAAACAGGTGCATGGCACGGTGCAGTGTGAGTTTATCAGTAGAGTCTTGTGATAGCTGGTTGGTTGTGTAGCCAGCCAAAGTGTCTGTGTGTTGTGTGGCTGGGAAACTAGAAAGCAATAGCGTGTTTGGGATTTGGACAGGAGGTGGTACCAAGCTTGTCTCTGCCTTCCAGATGAAGGAAAAAGTTATCCTCTTTGCTTGTCTCTCTCTCAGCCCTGGTTGACCACCTGTTGAGATTTTTCTCAGCATATATAATTTCTGTGTGTAGATGCCATGCATGCATGCAAGTTTTATCATCTCAGCATTTCAGGTACTTGGGGACCACATTGGTTGAATTGTTGAGGGAATGTTGGTGAGAAAAGAATCAGTTTCCAGTCAACACATTTGCCTTTGGATTTTGGTCAGGTTGGTCTGTTGGTTACTAGCAGAAGGCTTGGGATTTGATCTGCATGGTGGAATGCATTTGGGTTGGGCTTAATTAGCTGGTCTAAACAGCAGAGCCTGCAATCAACTACTGTAACATGTGCATGACCTGAGTATAACCTTTGCTAGAACAAACATAAGTGCTCAAACTGGAGTTGGGAAATTCTCGATACCCATAACAATGGTAGTAAATATAAACCAAAGGTCGAGCCATGCCACCAAAAGCATGCCAGTTCTCTTGAGTAGAGAAATGGATGGAAACATAGATATTTACAGCTAAAATAATAGCGTCAAAAGATAAAATGCAGCCAAAAAAAAAACAAAAAAAAAACAAGGCGCACAGGTGGCTTACATATATAACTTATGCTAACAACCACATAATCGAGGTGCTTTTGAACTACATAAATACCAAAATGGCACTTTCGGCGACTTCGATACACGCCTCACAGCCATTATATAGTTGAAGCTAACATTAAAACAAAAGGATGCATCATTAAGCCTAGCTAACATCAGTAAGGTAGGGTCTCTTAACTAGTTTTACAGTTGTAATACTGGAGCTTTTAAATCAGAGAGCTTGTATATGAAGGCGTATACTTAACAGTTAGCAGATGTACAACCATATTGTGGACTTGTATATTTTTTTGGCAGTGTCTAGTACTAATGCTCTGTCTATACAGCAATAAAATAATTGAGTCTTGCCAAATCTATGGTTTATCATAACAGAACCGAAATCCTGGTATGACATAGTAGCCTTTCTCCGACAGTTTAGTGGTAACAGATACTCATGCCAAGAACTCTTTGCAGTGAGTGCTACTGTTACATCAAACAGGCAAACAGCGTAGTGTGCTAGACAAACTTCGAACCACATATCTGAAGCTTCATGGAGTCAAGGAAATGGGGTGATAGTTTAGAGTTTAAAATGCCCATGAAAATGCTTACAGAGCAATATATTTCTTGTTGAGCGAGCCAAAACTATGTTTAAAACCAAGCTTCTAGCATTATATTCTCCTTAGTTTTAACTGTAAGAGATTAGTTAAAATAGGGACCTTAATTCAAATGTGTTAGACTAACCTTATGTACACACATTCAGCTAGTCAATTCCAAACAGGTCAAGTTCGGTGCAAAAATCAAACTAAATATCAGAATAAGCTTCAGAATTCAGTTCAATCTCATTGATTTCGTGACCCTCAGCTTGTTTAGATCATGAAGAGATTCTAAACTAGTACCTTTTGGTAGATCAGCAGAGCCTGAGTGCCAATCGTGGGAGACATTAAATAGCAAAGATACATCAGCAGCATTGCAAAAAACATTAGTTAGTGAACTGTCAATACCAGGAAGTGTTTGTAGAGAATGCTACTGTCATATCTGACTGGCAAACAGTGTACTGTCCTACACAGACATATCACCACATAGCAGAAGCTTGGCATCAAGGAAATGAGATCTTACTTTAGAGTTTAGAACGTTCCTGATTATTTTGTGGAGAGAAGGATCACCAATAGCATAAGCGTAAGATGTAAACCAGTGTACAAACAACGGGCTCATACACTCTGAATTAATAGTAAGGAAAATTCGGTCAGCGGTTTGTTTCTATATTGAGCTCAGCCTACTTCTTAGAAGTCAATCTTGGAACAACATGTTTTCCTTAGTTTCAAATGAAAGACACTGATACAGGAAACCTAATTCAAATGCTCTTGGTTATTCAAATGTACACGCATCCAGCTTCCATGCCAAGCATGTCAAGTAAAACACAATAAACTTCAGATCGAATTCTCAATGTCTTGAGCTAATTCAAAATTCAAATCAATCTCATATATCTTGTGACTCAGGCACTCAGCTTGTTTCTCCCTCCTTTTTCTTCAGCCAAAGAGCATATAATCTCTGTCCATATGCCACTGCATGCATGTATGCATGCCATATCATTTCACCATTTTAGGTATGGTGTGTGCGTGCTAGGGACCACACTGGTTGAGTTCTTGGGGAGTGTTGGTTCTAAGAAAAGAATCAGTTCCAGTCAACACATTTGCTTTTGGACTTCAGTCAGCTCGGCATGTTGATAGGCAGAAGGCATGATATTTGCTTATAAAAAAAGTATGTTCTTTTTACCATTTTTATGTTTTGCATGATGGAATACATTTGGTTTTGGTACATTGGCTGGTTTAAACACTAGAGACATCAATCAGTAATTACTCTGTATATCAAGCCCATGACCTGAGTATAACAATTAAAACGCGAGTCAGAATTGAGACAGTAGTTTACTAAAGGCTAGCTGACTTGCAAAAGCAGTAGTTAAGCTAAAGTGCATTAGGTATAATGCACTTACACTGGCAGATTACATGACTATAGTAGCTCCGAAATAAGAACAACGATTAAGTGAAGTACGTTAATTACGTACTGCTCTTCCCAAGCATATGTCCTCTTCTGCAACTTGTGCCTGGTTTCTTCCTCTTGGAAATATACCCCATATCAATGCCATAGCTAAATCTTGGAGTATTCTTTGTTTTGTAAGTGACCGTTCCACTGGCTTTAAGGGATTCGCTTGCTCAGTAATCATGAGGTAGGATCACAGTTTCCTGCTAAGACCATGGAAGAAACGGTGTTTTCTTCTCCTAGAATGCTTCTGATGTACTCTCGACATGACGTGCGGTGAGAAACAGACCTAGTTCAACAGAGTCAAATGACTTCAATCAGATTATCTTCCGGTTATTACCTGCCAAATCTAATAGCATCATCTCCATGATATATTTGTGGCCGACCTATCTTATTTGGTGATACAGATTCCACTAGGCCATCTTAGGAAACAAGTAAATATAAACATAACCTCAAAAGGTAAATATCTATATACCATAATAGATGAGTGGTTCCGAAAGAGGTTTCATTTGCTACTATGCATACTGAAAGCCCAGAAAATTGAAGTGAAGAAATTATGTTATTATTCTTTAACAGGAGGAGCTATACCTTTGAGTTATTACGAATGCCATGAGAAGAAAGTACAGAATTATCATCTATCAGCTTCTCACTCTGATGTGTCAGGCAGTAGTTCTCCCAAATATGCTTCCTGCGCAAACATAAATACTTAAAACAGATTTTGGAATTCTCGGTATCCTTATAAAAGGAAATATTGACAAATGAAAGGTTGAGATATGCCACAAAAAGTATGTCAGTTCTCCTGACTAGAGAAAGGGGCGAAAATATGGACACCTACGGCTAAAATAATAGAGTCGAATGATAAAATACAACAAGAAACCCTTGTACAAGCTAGCTTACATATACAAGTTATGCTACAAACCACACAAATCGTGATGCTTTTGAACTACATAAGTGAGCAAGAAATGGATACCAAGATAACACTCTTGGGACTTCAATACAAGCCTCGCAGCTATTTGTCTAGTTGAAGCTAACATTATGACAGAAGGCTGTATTATTAAGACTATCTAAGATAACATCACTAAGGTAGGATCTCTAAGTAGTTTTTCGTTTTTATGGCTGGAGCTTTATAATGAACATCACTGCGATCATCACGTGACATAGTAGGCTTTCTCTGGAAAATATGCATAACACTTTCTGACAATTTAATGGTAAGAAATACTGATGCCAAGACCTCTTTGCAGTGAGTGCTACTGTTATATCAGATAGGCAAGCAGTGTACTGTCCTCGACAAACTTATAACCACGTGACTGAAGCTTCATGGAGTCAAGCCACTGGGGTCATAGTTTTGAGTTTAGAATGGCCATGAAAAATCTTAGGGAGCAATTTGTTTTCGCTACTGAGCTGACACTACTTTTATAAGACAATTTTTAACATTATACTCTCCTATGTTTCAACTGAAAGAGATTAGATAGGGCACTTAATTCAAATGGGTTGGACTGCCCATATGTAGACACATGCAGCAAGTCAATACCAAACAGTTCCATGTTCAGTGCAAATCAAACTTAAAATCAAAATAAGCTTCAAGTTGGATTCTCAACGTCTCAAGCTAATGCCACAATTTGTTTGCAAGGAGTGATATTGTCATATCTGTCAGACAAACAGTGAACTGTCCTAGACAGACTTATAACAAGACTAGTCGAACGCCCGTGCGTTGCTACGGTCCATTAATTATTTTTCTTGCCAGACATATAAATATAGTAGACATAATATTCACATGTATACAAAGAGATAAACACATAATTTAAAAAATTAATATCCTACTATAACTGAAATGCATGTGTGTTGCGACATAATACATATTGTAATGGAAGCGTGAGAATACAAACTTGGCGCTATTCTATAAGCCAAATTAACAAACTTGGCAAGCTATTTTATAAGTAAAATTAATTACCACATTGTAATGCACTCGTTCTTAGTTAATTGTGTTTTGAAGATTAATTACAAGACAATAGGGAGATAAAATTAAATATACTAAGAACCAAAGAAATACATGTCCATCTTTCTAATTTCTAATTCAGAATTCGTCGAATATTTCTAAAAAACATCCGCGATTAGTGGGCTGTTTTACGGTTACCAATAGAGTAGCTCTAAGTGGAATATTGTGTATTTGCTCTAAGCCAGGCAACCCCAAAGTGATTAAAATTTGCATAACCAAAATTGTGCATTTTTCACACAAAAAATTGTGAAATTGTAGCTAACATAACTACAGTTGCTAGCCATTAGGTTATACACCGAGGATAGATTGAAATTGAATGCGCTTTTTCCTCTCTGCAAAATAATATCCAGATGGTTGGATGAGGTGGGACAAGAGATAAGAAGACAAGGGGTTATCTGCAAATTTGCCAAGATTGCTTCCTGTCCGTTAGATACAAATCGAACGATCATGGATGAAAGATGGCAGGCACACCATCATCACCAACTGTGGTTTTTATAGGAGTAGGAGTAGATAGCAGAAGCTTAGAATCAAGGAAATGGGTCTCGATGTAGAGTTTAGAATGTTCTAGATTTTTTCTTGTGGAGAGAAGGATCACTATATCATAAGCGTAAGATGTCAACAGTGTGCAAATGACAGACTCACCCATGCCAAAATAATCGTAAGGAAAATAAGGTCAGCCGCTTCCAATATTGAGCTTAAACTACTTCTAAAAGTCAATCCTAGATCATCATAATTTCCTTAGTATCAACTGAAACACTGATACAGGAAACCTAATTCAAATGGCCCTGGCTAACCTTATGTACACACATTCGGCTATTCAATAGCAAGCAGGTCAAGTTCAGTGCAAATTCAGACCCAAACAAAATAAACTTCAGCTTCGAGTCCCAATGTATTGAGCTAATTCAGAATTCAAATCAATCTCATATATCTCGTGACTCTTAGCATATTTATACCATCACACCCATCTAAATTAGTAGTACCATTTGATAGATCAACAGTGCCTGAATCGAGTAGATTCCATGAATGTCAGAAGACATGATCCAAAACAGAAAATCAATTCGAGGTCTGCCATTGTTCAGAAAGAAATGTTATGCCTCACCATGAGATATGACGATGGCCCATCTGGCCTTGCTCTATCTCAGTTATCTTCTTCCTGACAGCCAGCTTCAAATCCTTGACCGTGGCAGTGTTCAACACCGCCACATCTGTTTTCACCACAGGGACAAGAACAGAACGAATTGAGGTGGGTTAGCACAAGGTACAGGATCCGATTCTGACGAAAACGTGAGACTGGAAGAGGGACAATATACCGAACGAGGTGTCGTCCAGCTTGACGACGGTCACCCTCATGGCGCTGCCGAGCTCGAGGTTGATGAGCGTGTCCACGTCCCCTAGCGAGGGCTTCCTCGGGACGTCCGCGAGTATGGGGTCGTCGAGGAGCGCGGCGAGCATGGACTGCAGCCTCGCCTGCTTGGCCTCGCTGCTCTGGTACGCGGCGACCTCCTCGGGCTTCGACGCGCCTGCCGAATCCATCGCCTCCTCCCCGCCGTCGAGATCTGGCGCAGCGTGGCTCTCCGCGGCGGCGGGCGCTCATCGCTCAACGGCGGCGGCGGGGGCTCCTCGGCCGGAACTGACACGGAGAAGGGGAGGCTGGGGGATAGAGTGGCCGACAGGTGGGACCCATCCCCAGTAACGCAAAATATACGGGACCCTGCTGGACACTGGTAGACGTCCGATCGGGCTTCCTGGGCGATTTGGACGGCGATCCCCATCGCGGCACTATCTGAAATACCTGTCCATCGGTAAGCTTCTAGTCGCATCGGTCGCCGCCGCCAAAATCTCTACTCCGCCTTAGTCGCCGCCGTCGTCTCTCTCGGGTCTCGGCGCGTCGCCTGCGGGGGAGCACGGAGGAAGCGCCGCCGCAGCGAGCTCGTACTTCCGAAGGTGCGTTTAAAATCGAACCCTTGAGCATGTCCCGTGACTCATGACCCGTTCCGCCGCTGGAAGCATCCCCTAGGTTTTGTGTCTGAATAGTTACAATCGCTAGCTTCCTCCGACGTGCTTGCGTGCTCCGCTCCGGCGATAGCTGCTCGGACGCTTTGCCAGTACGCGCTAGTCGCCTTTTCCTCTCGCTGCCCCTTGGGCCAGCCGCCAGAGCTTGGGGTTGCGCCAACCCTAACCCTATAAGCACTGGCGAGTAGCAACTTCGATTCCTGTCCTTAGATGTTAGATCCACTATGATTCGAATGGTTGCAAGTTGAAACAACATCCATGAGCAAGGTAGAGGTGGCAACTCTAGTCCTTGTGATTGAGATGCAGTTCCTCTAGTATATATACTATCATGTAAGACACTTACATTATGTTGGTGTGACATAGGAGGTTGGAACAAATGTTGTTTGATTTTGTACATTATGAGGCTGGCACCCATGCTGTAAATTTTATTTTGTGGAGCTGAAGTAGCGATTATAGCGAAGTAATTACTAATATAAGCGGTATGTCCTAGGTGTGATATGATGCATTTATGTTACTGCTAGTGGCCTGAAACAATTGTGTGTTTTTAATTTTCATATGGTCATTGGAAAGTGATGACATGCTCGTAGGTTGTTTGTGTCGGTCAAACTGATAAGATATTCACTTAGAATCCGCGTTCTTTAGTTTTCACAACATTTTGTTGTATTTCAGAGTTTTTGAATGTGAATTTTGCTTAGAATATATGGATATAGTTATAGTAGGAGCACTGTTTAATCTATTTTCACCCGTAACTTCATGTCGTCAGCAAGATCTTTTTGTTACTAGGTGACCGATCTGGTTGGACATGTTACGAAACAGCTTCCAGCATCGAATTTTGTATATCAAAGATTACAACTTATAACCTCTGAACCGCATTGTATTGTGTTAAGATACCTTTTACTTAACCATTAAAAAATATACTGTACCAAAAGGGTGCATTCTGCGGTTGCATCAGGGTTTTTATTTCTCCTGCTGTCATTACATTTTTAGCTCGCAGTGTGTACTATGATGTGGCTTCCGTGGAAATATGCCTACATGTCTGTATGCTTTTATGAGGAAATGCCTGATGTTTGATGGGACTGTAATGACATTAAATGAGTATATGGGAATTATATCAGTGGAACTTTAAACCATACCCACCGTATTTATGTCAATTTATCGGATCCACGGAACGAGAACTAATGACACTGAACGAATACATTGGGACTGAATTTAGATCCATACTTCTCAAGGGCAATCTGTTGCTGTGTTGATTATTTCACCTTGACGATGTAGGGCTGATGAATTACTTAGTTCTAAAATAGTTTCAATGTTACGAATGAAATAAGTGAACTCTATTTTGCTTCTATGCCGGAGAGGGGGATTACACGTAAGTTGGCATTGATTGCAAGTGCAAACAAACATATTGCTTCTCCTCGAGATGCTACATCCAATGCTCCAATAGCTGAATTAACATTTTGTTTCTCTTAAGGATGCTCCACTATTTTTTTTGTTAGCTGACAGCCTGGGATGACTAGTTTCTGATAAGTCCTGCATGCAAATATGGTTTTACAGGTTAGCATCTGACAGCCATGGCGAAGCATCATCCCGATCTCATCATGTGCCGGAAGCAGCCTGGCATCGCCATTGGCCGCCTGTGTGAAAGTGCGACGGCAAGTGCGTCATCTGTGACTCGTACGTGCGCCCCTGCACGCTCGTCCGTGTTTGCGACGAGTGCAACTACGGCTCGTTCCAGGGAAGGTGTGTCATATGTGGTGGGGTCGGCATCTCGGACGCCTACTACTGCAAGGAGTGCACGCAGCAGGAGAAGGACCGAGACGGGTGCCCCAAGATTGTGAATTTGGGAAGCGCCAAGACTGACCTCTTCTATGAGCGTAAGAAGTATGGTTTTAAGAAGAGATGAACGGGATGGATTTCTCGGGTTGTCTCGGGCGGCCTGATTCTGTGCTGCGGGCTTGATATCAAGAGTAGTGGGCAATGGAGTTGTATTCGTGTTATGATTTGGTACTGATGTGATAATGCATCCCTGATATGATCTGTAGTAACCTTATTTTGTTGTCTGGTCTAAAACTGTAGACTGCTTATGTAGTATGCGCTCAATACCATGAATGTTGATTTGAGATGTGAACCGTGACGGCGTTTCTCTATCACATGACTCTGTCTTGGCTGTTCCAACATATTGCATGATTGCCATCTTAAAAAAGCAAGATGTTACTTATCGCAGAACCAGCTGGAAAATACACTGATTTTTGGCGGGCTCTGGCAAGCATTTTCAGTCTTTCTTGTGGTTGCAGGGAATACCTTAGCATTCATTCAGCTTTAGAATTATAGTCCAACTTTGAAGATATCTCTGTTCATTTTTTAAAGATATCTGCAAGGATCTAATATATCTTCAATGATTATCGCATGACACAGTGGACAATTCCTGTGTTTGGTTCATTGTTTAGTAGTATCTGCACTCCATCTGTTCCATGTCAGGCCTGGCCTGTAAGACCGCAACACAGTGGCACCGTTGTTCAACTACTAATATCAGTATCAGTTGTTATTGTGCAAAATTCGTTTCGTGTCGAAGTCATAGGCTTTACATAAATTTGTTCTTTATCGGAAAAAAAAGTTTGTTAGCTCTGCCAGCAGAAGGCTTGGACCCGAAGCATCAGGTTAAGATAAAATAACAAGGAATAAAGTCAAGGGACATAAATAAAGCACCTAAATTATCATCATCTTAGGAACCCAAACTGTGCATCTTCTTATCATAAATAAAAGTCCTTGTCAACCGAAGCGTTAACCTTCGACTATTGTGTTTTTGTCATGTTGTAGGTCTCATGATCAACCTGCTCGATGAGCTAACACCTAACCAACTATAAAATCCTATGTTACTACTCATTGTGACTAGTCTAAAGACAAAATTTACATGTTGTGATGGTGCAAGTAGATATTTAACCTCGCGTGAATCTGATGGAGAGGCCAAACGGAATAGGGGAAGCCTAGTAAATTCACACCGACTTGAGACGCCCAACAGGCGCCGCAAAAACGCCAAGACATTGTCGGAGGCCAATGAGGATTTGGTCCACCTCGCCAATGAGCAGGCCCGCGCCGTCAGGATGTTCGCAACTCGGCGCCCTTCTAGTGACGTCGGTGGCGTCTCCTCCTCCTCTGATGCATAGGCCGTCTTTGAGAAGTTCTACCACCCCGCTGGAGATGCCAAGGGGGAGAGTAGTCTCCACAGTGAGATCCGGTGTGTCCTTGTCTACTATACGTGTCTTTTGCCGAACTCTACTCTCTGTGTCTATATTTTGCTAAACCTGAATGTTTTTGTCTATTGTGTGTGAACTTGCCTAAATTTATCTAGTATGTTGCCCAATGTGATGAATGATCGATGTTTTTGGTGAATGATCACATTGCATGTGTTTGCATAGTTTTGAGGAGTTGAATTTGATTGGGACGTCTGCAGGGCCGGATAAATCAGGGTTGGTCGACCCCTATTCATGCACACATCCAAAAATGTCCGCAGACAGACAGGGACCAACTTTGACAATTGTGGCCGGAGATGTTTTTAGTACTTCCCGGACTGCATCTGTTATAGGACTGGCATGTGCTGTATGAACGCAACGGCAATGTTGTGCAAAGCTCCCATTTTCGTGTCGAGCTCACAGGTTAGGACCTTTTGGCCAGTTAGCTCTGGCACCAGAAGGCTTAGGGCATCTCCAGTCGTTGGAGACCCCCAGGCGCTATTTTTCGCTACTTTTCATCCCGCTGAGGTTGCAACGGCACAAATCAGAAACCTGGGGGTGTGATTTTCCCAGCCGTCCCAACCCCAAGTCCCCAATACGTGGCTTTTACTTTTTTTTTTCCAGTCCTTGTCATTACAACAAACAGGCTGTGGGCATGCCACCGAGCTTGACCGCGTCGCCGCCGAGACTGCCTGAGACTATGCCAGCTCGCGCTCCCGCCGCTGCTCTCCGCTGCCGACGAGGCGTGTCTGTCGGAGCGACGCCGACGCGAGGCGCGAGGGCGCGAGGGACGGCAGCGGCGCGAGCCCCGACCCCGGGGCCGACGCGAGCTGGCCGTGCGCAGCTGCTGCTTGCAAGCCACGCTGCTTGCAGGCCATGGTCGTGTGCAGCTGCTGCTTCAAGCCACGCTGCTTGCAGGCCACGGTCGTGTGCAAGCGAGGCGACGGCCGGCGAGCTCCACACGTGGTCAACGCCGCGGATGGTGGCCTCTGCGGTGATCTCAAGAAGGGCGGCGGCGCGGGCTCCGCGACGGCCTGCTACTCGTGGGACGGCTCCGGCGCGACACGATGGACAGGGCAAAGGAGCCCCTCCGCCCCGGCCACGAGGCAGGCGGCGACGCCAGCGCGAGCGAGCTCCGCCCGGCCGCGAGCGCGAGCGCGGCGAGGTCGAGGAGATGTAGAAAAAAGTGGCGGTTCACCTGGAGGCGGAGCTGGGCGGAGGGGCGGCGGCGTGAGGGCACGGTGGCGAGGGGCGAGCACGGCGGCGAGGGGAGAGCACGATGCGGAGGAGAGAGAAAGCGCAACTGTTGCACGTGGTGGGATTGGGAAAGAGAGAGAGGGAGCTGAGAGACTGACCGTGGACCGGCGGTATTTGAGGCCTAGTTTTGAAAACCGGACCGGACCGGCGGTCCGACCGGAAAAAACCGAAACCGACGGCCTGGCCGGTTTTTTAATAGGGACCGGTCAGAACAGCAAAAAACCGGACAAAAAAATGATTGCACTGTCTGGAATCGAACTCACGACCTTGTGCTAGCCCGTGCATCCCACGCGGAGCCTAATACCACTTGGGCTGATCCTGTTTCATGATTTGTAATTGAAGTACGCTTTATATACCTTGTGCGCTCAATTTTTTACGAGAAATACTTAAATTTAATTCAAAATAACGGTTTTTTGTCGCCAATGAACCAGACGAACCGGCGGTCCGACCGCCGAAACCGGAACTAGACGCCTGACCGGTTCACTGACCAGTCCGGTTTTTTAAACTATGATTTGAGGTCCTGGGAGCACGACTGGAAGCATTTCGGCACTATTTGAGCAAAAAAATTGGCCTAGGGGGCACGGCTAGAGATGCCCTTAGACCAGAAGCTTCAGGTTAAGATAAAATAATAAGGCATAAAGTCAAGGGACATAAAGGTACTTAAAACATCATCAATTTATGAACCCAACTGTGCATCTTAATCATGAAAGTCCCCATCAATGGCGTGTTCCTGTCTTCTACGAGTAGTACGTCTCCCGAAACACTAACCTTCGACTAATCCGTTTTTGCCAAGTTGTTGCAGTAGTACGATCTCGTGATCAACCTGCTCGGTTAGCTAATACCTAACCAACTATGAAGGCGGCGAAAATTACGTGCCGGTTCAGGAGCATGACTAGGCAATTACAGATTTACCCTCGGGGAAAACTGGTCGAGAGAGGCTAGGCGGAAGAGGGCAGCCTGGTAAATTCACACAGACTCGGCCCCTCCTCTCCGCAGAGGTTAGGTTTATATTTGGAAGATTAAACAAAGCGGCTTCGATCTGGCCGGAAAATCGCAAACTGAACGGAGAAAAAAAAACCAAATCGACGAGACGCTAGATAACAAAGGGCAGGGGGCAGAGCCGCCGACGCCAGCACATCCTCCACGCCTCACCACCACCTCCCGTCTCCTCCTCCCTCCCTCCCTTCCCATCCACCGCTCCCTCCGCCGCCGCCGCCGCCACGAGGAGGGGATGCGGTAACAACCCTAAGGCACGATCACGAGCTCCCCCGTCTGTCCCCTCGATCGCCCCTTCTGCGGCGGCGTAGGGTTCCCGCGCGCGTCCCTTCCCGTCCCGTCTAGATCGAGCGGATTCGATTCGGTTCGTTGGGGGTAGCGAGCGATGGGTTCGAGAAGGTCGAGGCGCGTTTCGTGGGCCACCGGACCCAATCTCTGCAAGGTATTGTGATCGACAAACACTTGAGACGGCGGATTCGCGCCCCATTCAACGATTTACAGGTTTTGGGTGCTTTGTTTGTTTGGATGATTTAGTCTCTGTACCAGTCCCCGGACTCGGCGTGTGCGCCACGATCTTGTTTGTATTTGTGTGTTTTGTTGGAGATGCCAAAGTTTTGAATCCCTACGAGGCAGCTGAGATGTGGAATTCATTCTGCGAATGAGTCAGATGATTCAGTCTCAATGCTCAAGTGACGGTGAAATAAAATCCATTAATAAAAAAACAGCCCCTGCGTATATCTGTACCGAACAGCACCAGGATGCAGAATGACGTGGGGAAACCAAACAAAGAAGAACTCGGATGCGAGCAATGAAAAATCAATCATGGAGTCAAACAATCGAACAAAGACCAGTAATGCATTTAGTAACTGCTGAAAATTTTGTTTACAACACCTATCATATAACACTATTTTTAGACAAGGTATATCTTGTCTTCCTGATGAACAAACTTCAGCGCTGAAAATTTTAGATACAACACTATCCTATAACACCTATTATTAGACAAAGTATAGCTTGTCTTCCATGAACAAACTTAAGTTATTTAATGTTCATTGTGTCGCTAGGAAATGATGCATAGGAAGTATCTTTAGTCTCCACATTCTCGGGGCCAAGGATTACATGATTTAAGTGTCGATTCAAGTTTTGGTGCTCAGCATTTATTTTGTCCTGTTTCTATTTCATAAGCACATACCAACATTTTTTCTCTAGCAGTGTTACATCGTAATTCTGAATTTTGCTGCAACCAAGCACAACAATAAAACATGTGGTATGTGTAAGTTTGTATGCGTGCCACTAGTGACAAAATATAATTCGGCCATATGCAGTTAAAATTTGCTTGCTGAATAAGTCCAAATTACAGTATCAACCATACATCCAACTTCAGTTTACTAACTTCAGTTTGCATGTTGGTGCTTTTTCTCCTATAATTTCATATTTTACAGTTCATGGCCTGCACCTGTGTTTCAATTCTTGAATAAATATCGTAATGGCCTACAAGTTGAAGAGTTTACACTTAAAATTTAAAGTAATCTGATCCTATGGTACAAAAGATTGCATGATGCATTTTTTTTTAATATCACAGGCTTCTGAAGTTCAGAATGCAACACTATTGAGATTTACCGAAAAATAAATACAATAGGCCAGTACCAAATCATTGCCTGGGTCAAGTTAATATACTACTGAGCTTAATGATTGGACTATTATAGGATAGCTTGCTGAATGGAATTTTATGAGCTATGTAACTAATAGCTTCTTGCATTGTGACCATTTCCTGTCATCAATGACGTGTTCATGATTTAATTCAAGTTCATTGTGAATTGTAGTGACATACTAGATTCTCCTTTTACTTTGGTGGAAAATAATCATATGTGATCTCTTAAGCCTTGTGAAGCTCTTGTCACTTACCACATTGATCTTTGAGAACCTGACACATTAGATGACTGTTAATGTGAGACATATGGTTTGGGAAACGCTTCTTGTCTAGTTCCAGTCTGGCATCTGTACCAGTCGCCTACCAGATCATGGCTTTGCAGGAATAAGCTCATGTCAAACTTGGTGGTGTAAAGCCCTGGCTAGTGAAAATCCTACTTACTATTCTCGATGCAGCCCCATGCTTTTCCTCTTTACGCTGACCCACATTTTAGGACTTGAATGAAGTTATCCTGAGCATACAGATGCATTCGCCATATTTCCAGCATTACGGCAAACCCGTGTCAAATATATAGCGATTTGGGCGCTCTAGCCAAAACGAATCCTATTTCGGCGAATGACGTGGATCAGCCTCTTTTTGAGTCGGGCCAAACACTTTTTATCGCTGGTAGAGCTTTCTACAAAAAAGCGGTGTTTTTTATGCTATCATATACCAATAGCGAAGTTTACTTTATTAATCTATTCATTAATGATAAAGCATCTATTGCCTGAGAGCAACATATACAGTACTATGCAGAAGCTTGCATTGTCAGTAACATCCCTATAAGTTGATTGCATTTTTACTGTGTAGAATCATAGATAAATGTACCGCACTCATGGTAGTACATGATTTTAGGCGCATAGAACAGCCTTGTCCATGTTTCCTAGGATAACACCATGACTGATTTACAGCATATACTTGCAATGATGACAGTAAAACGATGCATCTATGTATTTTTTATTCCAATAGTATCATTCCATTTACTGCCGAGTGATGCACAATGTATAAACCGTTGATGCCATATTCATTGTTTGTTGTTGATATCCTACCATCATTACTTAGCTTCTGCTTTATTTTAAAGAGAAGTCACAAGCTGTGTCCTGGCTCTAGAATTGTACTGACATGTCACAGAACTGTTCGTCGAAATCTCCTTTCTTTTCCTTGGGGATTAGAATTCCTTAATTGTGCTTCTATTACGTTTTTTATAGATCGTATAGAGTCCTGAACATAGATTCCGGTAAGAGGAATGAGAAAACCATGAAGTTTAAACTGAACTAATATGTCACAAAACTGCTCCTCCGAATCTCATTTTCTTTGTTGGAGAGCAGAGTCCATTGTTTGCGCTACTATTAATTGTCCTGTGGATTGTAGAAGTCCTGAATATAATTTTCTTGGTAGTCAGAAATCAAATTCTGGTCAAAGTTTGTCGTTCATCCACCTATAGACACCATTCATCACAGCCACGCGACGAATGAATAGATGTTTGATTCTGTAAAATATTGTGAGTATACAGTTAATCAGTACATGCAAATAAGAATTGATGGGCGGTGCTTAAAGCATGCCCATTTTGCTATATCATATGTCAGTCCTGAAAAAATTTAGCTTTGCTAATTAGGTTCAAGGTGTGTTTTATATCAGTTCACACGTATAGTAATAATCTTACTGCTCACATACATTGTATTCAGTTCAATGAGTTGTAGTCTAATTCTTTGCTCCAGGCCGCTTTTACATTGTAAATGACTAAATGTAGATATTAGGAGAACCCCATCTCATGCATTTGTTAATCTTCCAGGTAAGGCTTTTTATATCCGAGGATTCCCCTTCTCAAGCTGGATTAAGACCACAAGACAATCTCCAAGCAAAAGGCTCATGTTTTATGCATGCAGCTGGCCCAAATTCAGATGATTCCCTGCCTCCGGGTTTTGAATCACTGCAGCCAACTGATGACCCCAAAATCGACATGTCTCAAATTCCTCTTGTTAGTTGGAAAAGCCCACCACATGTAAGACTCCTGATTTAGACTTCTCTTTTGCACAAATTCCAGAGAATTTCGGTATCACCAAATTTCCCAACATCATTCCATTGCAGATAGTATTGGACCCAGATTGGCACGTTACCTCTGGAGAAGAAAGCAAGGAGATTGCTATACAAAATGAGAGAATGTTTGGAGCTCTTGAGGCTATGTATCCACGTGCATCAAACATTCCTCCAAAGTAAGAAGCTTCATATTGGTTTACTGATTCTTCAGATTAGACACTTCCTTGTTACTCATTAACTTTTTCTGCCAATCCAGCCCATTTGTTTCTCCTGATGTGAAAGACTCTCGTTATGATGATTCCCAAACCCTATCGGTTCCCTTGATCCCTGTTGAAGATGATGATGCTTCAGATCAGTCAGAAGCACCACTGCTTGATATGCCAAACAATCACCATCTGTCAGAAAAGTATGACTGCGAGAATCAATTTGCCACAAGTTTCAAATACTCTAATTAGTGCTGCACAACAGCAGCCCTATGGATCCAATGGTTCAACAAGCCATGGTCACTCCGCGCAGCCTGATGTGTTGGCTGCAGCCTCTGCTGCCTTCACTGCAATAATGCAAAGCAACCAAAAGGGAAGTATGGTCGACAAAGATCTACTTGTCAAAATACTAAGTGATCCTGCACAAGTTGAGAGGTTAATGCAAGAATATAGCCAAATTAGACATGAGCAAAGTAGAAGTAGTTCTGTTGTTGCCCCAATGCCACCAGGTCCACTACCACAAATGACAGTGAGTGCTCCAGTGAGTGCTCCCGCCTCATTTTCGGACCATATGACAACCTTCCAGAACACAAATTCTACACACCCTCAGCCACCTCGAATGGCACCTCCACCACAAATGGCTCTAGCGCCAATGATGAATAGACTACCTCAAGGATATCCTCCAGTTGCCATGAATCGCCCACTAGGTTCAAATCCAGCCATGAATCTTCCACCAGGTTCTAACCTGGCTATGAATCTTCCACCACGTTCTAATCGGCTATGAATTCCATGAATTTTTCACCAGGTTCTAGTCCGGCCATGAATTCCATGAATCTTCCACCAGTTTCTAGTGCGGCTATGAATTCCATGAATCTTCCACCAGGTTCAAGTCCATCTCTGAATGCCATGAATCTTCCACCAGGTTCAAATCCGACTATGAATGCTATGAATCTTCAACCAGGATCAAGTCCGGCTATGAACTTTTCAAGTGCCCCAGCAAGGGGTATCCCCTATTACAAAACACTTATACATCAGCATGGAGGGGAGAGACAGGAACCACCTGAACAACAGCGGATGCAGTATGGAATGTACAACCAATCTGCTCCAATGCAAACTGATGCTATGAATGGTGCCTCTATGGTTAGCAGAGATACTACCAAATCGAGGCCGATGAAATTATGTGCTTACTTCAACGGCCCAAGGGGGTGTCGCAACGGTGCCAACTGCACTTTTCTACACGATTCATCAGCCCCATCGAGGCAGGATGACTCAAAGGGTTCTAAAAGGATTAAGTTAGACAGCAGAATAGCTGGTCGAAATTGAGCAGTGGCGGCTGCTACTCAAGTTTTTGACTGTTCTTTGGTTCAATGCCTTTTTCACATGCACGGTTCAGTAAATATTACGCATGCCAGCTCCCCTGCTCGTTTGATTTCCAGTAGCCTTGGAGGAAAAAATAGTTCTGATAGAAAGGAAAATATTTCATGATTGGTTTGGAGCTCAGATTTTTACTGAATCATATACTCAGTTCTCTGTTGAAGCACTTAACCGTGGCTACATTTATGCTACGTGAATGGTGGACGTTCCCGTTTTAATTATGTGATGAAAAGTTAAATTAGACATTTTAGACAAACAAAGACAAATATATTGATACAATTGCTTACCTCGCAAATTATAATCACTTTATATGCTGAGGTAACTAATGGGTTAAATTAAATGTGCGTGAGTGGCACTAAAGCAGAACGATTATGCATTCACTACTGCCACATGCTATGATTTGCGTTGCAGATTAATTTCAGGATTATATATACCTTTTTCAGGGTGCTCTTTTTCTATTTAAGTTGATGCATGATTTTTTTTGTTTGAATGAATAAATCCTAAGTGCTACTCCTTCCGTCCCAAAATATAAAGCATGCTATTTTTTGTGCTGATCTTTGATGCTCAGCTTTGACTACTACTTCCTCGCTAGGAAATGGTTGCCACAAATTTCCAGTCGTAGGGAGTAATATACGAAATCATATGGATTGTGAATGTATAAATGATATCGTTAGATTCGTATTACAAAATTCTTTCATTTCATATTTCATATATTAGTATAAATCTTGATTAAATTTGTACGTCGCTGACGAAATTGAAGGCCACATTGAACCGTGTATATCACTTCAAATAATGTGGTACTGGTTGTTATATATAGCAGTTCTGTCGATTCGCTGTATCGTACTATATGTACGACATCGCGATGACAGCGAGTGTATATATTTATATCGACGACCGTCCGTACATCAGCTCGTGAGCGTACGGACGTACATGCATCATGCGAGTAGTAGACACACTTTTGTTTGTGCTTGTGCATGATGACTCTAGCTAACCTAAACTACACACAGATAGTGGTCACTGTCGTCTACTCTGGATCGATGAGCCGTCTAACTAGTAGTACTAACAATTTGTCCATACGTGTCTTGTGGGTTCGGCTAACTGCTCCGGTAGCGACTCGTCGTCTCTATCTGTCGGCTGCACTGCACATATATGATCACTCGGCCTGCAGATAGCTGCGACGTACGGCCGACGGCGCTCTCGCGGTGTGTCCAACCAACAACCTACGTACGTGGAAATTAGACGACGCCAAGCTAGCTTCACCGCGCTGCACTGCTAGCAGACTCGATCTCCTCATCTCCACCAGCTCCGGCCGGCCAGGTTCTGCTTCTAGCCTTCCCACGGCCACTGCCGCCCTCGCGTGAGCTAGCTGCTATCTAGACGGCCGAACCATGTATGCATGTATGCATGTGACCGAGAGAACCGAACACAGTGGATGTGCTACACGTGCAACATGTGCGACCCTTCCCTTCTAACAAATACATATACACTAACATAGAAAATGCATACACCAACACAAGAAATACGCATGTTGTCTCCGGTGTCATGGTGGATTAGAGAGGATTTGTCCAGGAGTGCATGCAGACGGTTGTTGTGCCGGTGACAGCTGGAAGATGGTGTATCTTGTGCCGCGTTTGTGGTTGGAGGCTGATGGACTCCGACGTCGCTTGGGCATTAGTCTGCGAGAGGAGCAAGCTAATCGGGTTACTAGTTGCTCGGCGTCACCCACAACTATAAACCCTCTTTGGAAGAAGATCTGGAGCCTTAAGCTACCTGAGAAGGTCAAGGTGTTTCTGTGGCGCTTGAGCCACAATAGTTTACCCACACGCATGAATATCAAAAGGAAGTGTATTGATTTGGATACCAGATGCCCGATGTGTAATCGAGCTGACGAAGATGGCGGCCACTTGTTCTTGAAATGCAAACTTGTTAAACCTGTTCTGCTTCATATTTATCCTGGCACTGATTACTGAAGGAAGTCCGAAGTATCTGCATCAGTTCGTTTGAAACTTCTTCCTTTCAGTTTGCTCCTAGGAGCTGCAATGAGGTGGCACATCGTCTAGCTCAACATGGCCTGCGCGCCGATGCTGCTTGTGTGGGCTGGGAAGATGTTGCTCCTGATTTCCTTGTTGATTTGGTGGCCAGCGAGGCGGCTGTGCACCTTGGGTAATGGATCTCCATTTCCATGTCAAAAAAACAAAAAGGGTTACCGTGGCAGCAGGAAGGAAGAAGGAAAGGCCAACCCACCATCAGTCGCATCCTAGCCCAATATTCTTCGGCCCGCATAAGCGACCTCATCACCGGCCAGCGAGCGTCACCGCCCTCTGTACTGTACGGAAGCACAAGCACCACGCTTCCCGCCCTTTCTCCATTCCCCACCCACTCCGCCTCCACCTCCTCGCCAAACCCTAGCCTTCTAGAACCTTCCATCCCATCCGGAGCCCAGGATGCCGCCGATCCGCGTTTCCACGGTCACATCCCTAAAGCAGCGGGTCAGGATCGGGAACCGCACGCTCTCCAACGATGAATGGGCGGCCGTGCAGGCGCTCAGCGACGCGACCGTCGGCAACATCCCCGCCGTCAGGAGTAAGCCCGCCCTCCTCCCCCGCTGCCGCCGCCGCCGCGGATCGGGTTCCGGTGCCCCGTGCTCGTGCGTGGATCTGACGAGGTTTTCCATGCAGAGCTCTTCAGGCAGCTGAGGAAGTCGGGGAAAGGCGTGGAAGAGACGCTGGCGGGGATCAAGCACCCAAACTACTCCGGCGGCTGTGGGCCGCTCCACGTGGCGGCGTGGGCCGGCAGGCTCGAGATGTGCAGGTTCCTCGTCGAGGAAATCCGCCTCAACGTCAACTCCCCTGGCGACGATGGTAATTTGTGAGAGGAACAGTTGCTGAAACTGGTTGTTTGGAAGCGGCATTGGTAGTTAGTTTTTTCTAGGTTGCGAAATTCTGCGTGATGTTTTAGTATGGAAGCACGAATTATCATTCTGATGAAACGTTTGCCATTCTTATGCGCTTGCTAGGTGCAACGCCCCTATCATATGCAATATTTGGTTGTGGGTCTACATCAGTTGTAAGGTTTCTTCTTGACTGTGGTGCTAAGCCAAACAAATCAAATGTACATGGGTTTACTGCGCTGCATTATGCTGCAATGCCAGGTTCTATTTTTCCCCTGCGTATGTTTTTTAGTACTTGTAGCTTTATTCTGCCTTATCTGTTCTGCTTCATATTTATCCCAAAACTGGTTCTGATGTCTGTCCTGCAGTTAATTTAAGCTCTTCAGTTCTTTTCTCTTGCACGTTGTATTTTTGTAGTGGTTAAGTAAAGGTGGTGACAACAACTTTTAATTAGCGATGCATTTTTTGGGCTAATAGGTAGTGTCGTCAATCTAGAGACAATAGAAAAATTGTCATTTGATGTTTTATGTGAACTTGAACTAGCATTGATCAAGTCCATGAGCTCATAAGAAGGAGTTCTTCACGTATTCATGTAGCTAGTTCAACAGTATGTGATGTGCATAAACTTTTCCCTGGAACAAAACAGATAAGTACAGTTGAATAAGACTCAAAGTAGGGCCTAACATGCCAGTCATTGGCTTGGAAAAACAATTTGGTCCGGATGGTTGGGTATGGCAGGTATTTTTCTGTTCCGTTTGTTGTGTTTCCTATGCTTAACCATTGGTCTGGAACAGGTTTTGTTGGTCAGCTGCTGAAAATCCTTTGTAGGTCCTACCTATGTTATGATAATTTTTCCAGTTTGCTTACTGCTTGTAAAGACAACTAATATTTTTTTTTAGTCACTTTAGCTTGTAGGCTTGTACAAATATCCTGTATATAGTTTTTGGAATATTCGACGCTTGTGCATGGTTGTACTTTACTTGCTAAACATAAAAAAACATGGTGGCTTTCTAATTTCAATTACGAAGATCACAAGGCAAAATAGGAATCTAATTGTAAATGCTCCCTGCCAAAATAGACAGTGCTTTTGAAGTTTTTCCAGTTTAGTTAGCAGTCCTAAACATATTGGCACGTAGTAAGCTACTAAATCGTTTATCCAGGAACACATGACGACTCAGAGGAAGCCAGGTCATGGGCAGCTAACACCCGAGGTAATAAGCTATATTTCGTGTTCTTTGTGATGTATCCTTGATGGGTATGTGACACGAGCATTTTCATTTTATTTCATCCAGATACCTGTGAAATAGCAGAGTTATTATTGTCCAGGGGAGCTTATGTTGACCCTATGTGCTCAGAAGGAACACCACTAAACATTGCTGCTCAAAATGGAAATGTGAGAATGTTAGAATTGTTGTTGAGGCATCAGGCAAATATAAGAATTCTGTTTTCCCATCTTTGGTTTGCTATTTCTGATCAATATTATATGTGTTGTGTATGGTACATTATTTCCTTCAATATAGCTGAGAAGTCATGGCTGAATACGGCTAGGCCTAGCAGTGTCTGTCTTGTATGTTTCCTCCCCTTTCCCGACCTGCCTAGTCCAAAGATTGGTCCTGCCAAGGTGGAATGGGTGCTATTTTACTTCCTTGACTCCGCTGAGCCAGGATTTCTGTTTTACTGGCTGGATCTATTATTATGACTTTATGTGTTCCTTACTTTTTTATCATGTGTCATTTCTTCATGTACCTTTAGATCTTTCCTTGCTTAACATGTGTTCCGTATCTTGGGGACTGCTAGATAATAACATGGTTAAACCTTGATTGATTTGAGTATTCACATTGAGGTAAGTTGGGGTGAGACCGAATTATAGCTTAATCAACTGTAACTGCGTGATGGTGCTCACCTGTCCTCCCTGCTTCTTCCCACCTTATCCACACGACCATTTAGTTACTGGCCACTAGTAGTGTTGGTACTGGGTACTTTATGTGCAAGTTTGCTCCGACTTCAGCAACTATGGAGCTTAGGTGATGTGATGCACTGTGTTATGATGTGCTGTTTGATTGTTTATTTGATGCATGTGCTGGATAGTTGCACAAGGAGCTTTATTTTATAAGATGGAGCTGCAAAATGTTGGGAGTATACCAACCAGTCAACAAGCTGTGCATCTGCATGGGTTACATATATATATATCTTAGACACCAATATTTTGTTACTGTTACCATAAAGTGAACTTAGACATTTGATATATAGGCAGAGCGTATTGAGAAATATATAATCTCCTTTTTATGATTTGCATATCTGATTTTATCTCAAAACTGAAAGTGGTTGCATGATGCATCTTGTTAGTGAAACTCGACTTGGTATCCCATTCTAATTTGATTTGACGTGTTATAATACACGTACATTTCTAGCCTTTTATATTTTTCTTATTAGCAGGTAAATTGAGTGGTTCAGGATCGGCACACACCCTCTAATATTATGAGCACATTCCTTGTCATATGAAATCCAAACTGTAAATCTGACTAAAAATTATTCGATGGATTATACTTCCACTAAGAGATCACTGATAGAATCCTATCCTTACTAAATTTCTCTGAACAACATGTAATGTTTGGATATACAGAGGCTGTATAGTTTTTTACTTCTCAGTAATGCAGGATTTTGTAGCCTTCTCACAAGTAATATGCATGCTATTTTTAATATGGCTACGGATCATTACTGGGTGACATCCTGTCTGCCCATGTATCACTTATTCGTTAAGGAGCTGGCTGACATGAAGTAATCAGTTCGCTTGGTTTGAGAACAATCAGCCTCCTGTGTCCTGCTAGATGGAAATTTCTTCTCAGCTCCTCTGGCTTTTGTCTAGATGGCAAAATGGAAATTATATTGCCATCAATCAGCTGGACTCAACATACCAGCTACGTTTTTCCCAAGTTTCGTATGCTGATTGTACTGCAAAAATTAGGATCTAAGCATTCAGATAATTTGGATGACCTAGCAGAATGTGAGAAATTTTCATTTCTAGATTAATGTGGATTTAATCATTGGATTTATGTGCTGGATTGAAAGGAACCTCTAATTACTAATTAGTATTTATGATAAAACTTAAAAAGCATCTACGGTCATGGAGATCGTTGTTTCCTTTTGCCTTTTTTTGGTGTGCAAATTATTTCGGTATTTTTTCCATGTTTTGCTAAAAATGCATAAACTGTTTTTGTTTTCCTCCAATACCTTTCTTGTCATTGTTTATCTGCAAGTAACCTTTTCTTTGCCTTCTCTCCAGCCTAACACAGTTGTGCATTTATTCTATACACCTCTTTCATATGCCATCACCGTTTTTTCACTGGAATGCGTGGAACTACTTATTAAGGTGCAGTGACTTGTCTCTCTTTAGAGCTCCTATGGTCCTACCGTATTAATCTGTTGCATTTTTTCAGCATTCTATATTATACATTCCATGTTTCAGGCTGGTGCTGATGTCAATGCTGGTAGGCCTGTAATAACACCATTAGTATTAGCTGCATCCTATGGCTTCACTTGTGGCATCAAGTGCTTGCTGGAAGCTGGCGCTGATGCAAATGTTCCTGATGAAGTGAGTTTTTGCACTGCTACTTAAGTTATTTGTTGTCACTCTTGTTGACCTTCTGAGCTTGCTACGGATGGCTTCATGTAGCTGCTAATTAGAATGTTATAAGAGAGTGGCTAACAAGTAACAACAGGTAATTTCAGGCCATTTTACTAAGCCTTAAATGATGCCATATGTTGCTATTTTGGGTTAATTGGGTTTCGTAAAGCATTGCTTTACTATGTTTTATGTATAGTTTTCATGTTTTAATGAATTTTGCTCCATGAAAAGGGCCTGAGGCTGTTAGTTCAAAAGAAAGAAATTGACTACCCTGCTAGGGACCAATATTGATTTTTGACTCCACAAGAAAGTGAGCTGTACTTTTTTGACAAGGAAACTATAGGGGACAACAAATAACATCCACATTCTTATGTGCATGCTACAGTAATACATGCCCTACACAATCGTCTATAATTCGTGTTCTTTTGAATCACATAGTGATATGAGTATAAATGCCTTCGCCACATTCTTCTGCTATCGCGTACTGGAAAACCTAACTTTTTCATTGCATAGGCTCCCCCTTGTTTATTTGCGAGATTTACCCTTGATGTCCTCCTCAACAGTTGGGTAGAACAGCAGCAGAAATTGCTGCAATCAAAGGATGGAAGGACTGCGTTGATATTCTTTCCCTCTCACATCCCCTGCAGGCACCAATGTAATAATTCAACATGCGAACTATGTGAATTCAAGAGTAAATTACTAAATTTGCATTTTATATTCTGTTTTACTTTGAACTGTTCATTTGGTTCAGGATCTTCTCCTCGATGCAAATGATGGATTTGCTTTGATACAGCGAGGGCATTGTACTTGTACATGTCAAGAAAATGATTATGCTGATGCGTTGGCTGTCTATACCAAGGTATAGTCTTGCATCAGATACCTCAGTAGTGCTGATGTGCACTTTACTTGTTGAGGAAGCCCTTTCTGGCCTAAAAGGCTAAAATGCTCGGAATTATGAAACATATGCATTGTAAATTACTGCTAGACTACCTTCATGTACAGACTGTTTATGCCTCCATGTATAAACTGCAGGCAATGGAGATTGACCCTGACGACTCAACCTTATATGCAAAGAGGAGTGTCTGCTGGCTGCATATGAGTGAGGGCGGATACGACAAGGCTTTGGATGATGCTTATACCTACAGAACTATGAAAATGGATCTGTCAAATTCCTGCTATGAGCAAGCACTAGCTCTGATACTTGTGAAGGTGAGATGCAGCAGGGAGAGTGTACATTGGAATTGTGTTTTCCATACTCTGTTGTCTTCCATGCCCATGCACTGATGTTTGCTTGTTTAGGATTATGCCCGAGCATGCACAGCACTCGTATTTGCATTGAAACTGGATCTGAGAAGCGACGATCTGGATTGAAATTGGACCTCGGAAGCGAGTCAAGTGATGGCGCTTGGGTCGAAGGAACTTGGTAACCTCTTCTCTTCGCTTTAGTTCCTTGCTTCCCAGTGTTTGCTTGCTTGGATTGCTTATGGCAGGCTGCTGTTCTAATATGCTGTTCAATCATTACATATCTTCTGAGTGGTGTAATCACTTGTGTGGGTTAGCGTGATTGTAAACATACAGTGTCACTATTCACTCTGTAGATTAAAACATGCAGGTACTATTGCATCTGCTGAGATTTTGGAGGCGTGTTTTTTTTTTCGGGACCCGCACTTTCATTGGAGCTTGCCCATTTTTCGCCGAGGAAGATACCAAAGCGGCCTGAGATGTACTATGTAACATGCATGAGTAGCTGGAGATAGATGTATATATTGCCACAATGTAACATAGGTAATGCCCGACTGCGCGTGCGAGGGGCATGTGGTACTGCTAGATATGACTGTCTGGTTGATGCTTTCACACAGTTTTGTTTCATAGATGTTCTACAGACGAAAAAAACTTATGAGATCAGGTCTCTCTTCATCAAGTTAGACCCACATGACAGGGCGACAAGAGAATAGCACTTGAGTAGTCAGAGTGGACGAATGGAGCTTGGCATAGAGGGAGCCTTTTATTTGAAAAATTCAAAAACAACATTTCATAGTAAAAAAATGTGAAAAATATACTATATGTAGAAACAATGTTAAAATCTACCAATGTGTAAAATCTCACTCGAAACATTTATATCTTTGTCTGAAAAAAATGACAAATTCTGACATGTGAAGTAGTGAACCACAAAAAATTCAAATCTTAAAAATTCTTAAGATTCTATCATTTTTGTGTAGCCCATAATATTGTTTATATAGAGTTGAGATTTACACCTTTGTTGAATGCACATCGTCTACATGCAGTACTTCTTTCAAAAACTTTCGGAACTTGATAATATTGTTTTAATTTTTTTCAAAAAAGCGCCATTGAGTAGTTCGACCCTTACGGCATGTATAATTTTTTGTCATGTGAAGCCTACAAGGTTGTGCGGCTGTGCCATGTCACTTGTTGACGACACCTGTGGTCTTCCTGTTGGGTATGTCTTCATCCGCCATTTTGGCGGGTCTCCATGCATGAGGTGACCATGGCGAACATGATGATGTAAGGGCAACTTCAACGCGCCGACTCAAACAGACATATTTTGTGTCCGGATATGTCCATTTAGGTCAGCAAACAGACAGACGTCTGGCCCTGTCCAGCCTTTTTTGACCAGTGCATCCAATGAGACATCTCATTTGGTATGTCCTGCTTTTTTTCGATTCAACATATTGGGACACATAAATCATTTAACCAAATGTTGCACAAGTTTAAATAATAAGTAGCATAGTTTTTACAACCAAATTGAAATAAAATTTGTAGCAACTAAATCAATTGGTAGACATGTGATGGTGTGGATCACACGTTCGCTGGGAACCCCAAGAGGAAGGTACGATGTAGCGTAGCAGCAATTTTCCCTTGATTTCAAAACCAAGGTTATCAATCCAGTAGGACTTTGCCCCAACGAAACGAAGAGGGTGTCAATCTCTCCGGCTTGCTGAACACAAAGGATTAAACGTATGGTGAAAAATAATATGAAAGCAAAAATGACCAGCGAGCAAATAATTAGGAAAAGCTATGAAAAAGGTTGTAAGCAATATAGGAAAATAGGACCAGGGTCCACAGTTCATTAGTGGTGTCTCTCCGAAAGATAAACATGTTGGGTAAACAAATTACAGCTGGGCAATTGACAAACATGGGCGCAACACAATACTATCATGACATTAATATGGGCATTACGTTAAAATACATAGACCGTTATCTAACTGCATCTATGACTAAAAATCCACCCCGGGATCGCTATCCAGCATGTCACCCGAAAGTATTAAGTTGCAAACAACAGATAATTGCAATAAGCATGGTGCGTAATGTAAGCAATGGTTACAGCATATAGCAATAAACACCGCTGTTTTATCCCTAGTAGCAACAGCACATCTCAAGCCTTAATCGTTTCTGTGAGCTCAGACAAGAGAGGCATGAACCCCCTATCTAGCATAAATACTCTCTCTAAAGATACTAGTAATTACTTCGGCCAAATCATACACAAGCATCGGAGAGCATGCAAGATCATAAATAAAACATATCATAGATAAACTGAACAATAATATCATGACTCCATAATTCATCGGATCCCAGGGAACACAACATATAGCATTACAAATAGATGATCTTGATCATGTTAGGCAGCTCACAAAATCTAAACAATGGAGTACACGGAGGAGAGACAACCATCTAGTTACTGTCATGGACCCATAGTCCCGTGGTGGACTACTCACGCATCACTCCGGAGACAGGCATGGTGGTGTAGATGCCTCCGGTGACGATCTCCCCCTCCGGCAGGGTGCCAGGAATAGCTTCAGAACCCTCCCGATTTAGGGTTGGCGACGGCGGCGGCCTCAAATGTTTTCTGGAAAATATGATCGGGGTACCGAGGGTTTTCGGGAGGAAGACAATTTATAGGCGAAAGGGCAACTCGAGGAGGTCTCGGAGTCGCCCAGGTGGGCTTAGCCGCGACTGGGGGTCGTCTGGGAAATGTGGGGCCCCCTGCAGGCGCCCTCCTGGCTCCGTCTTCGTTTCATCGTAAAAATAATTCCTGTAAATTATGAGCTGATTCCGAGAAAGTTCCCCGACTAGCTTTTCTGAAACAAAAAGACAGCAGAAAACAGGAACTGGCACTGGGCATCTTGTTAACAGGTTAGTTCCATAAAATGTGCGAAAATGATATAAAAACATGTGACAATGATATATAATATGCATGGAACAACCAAAAAATTATAGATACGTTTGAGACGTATCAACATGCAGACGGACTAACTAACGGATGTGGCGGACAGTCCGCTGGGATGTCATGCTGCCTAACAAGGATGACGTTTTCGCTAGTACTGCATGTGCTTTGGAACGAGGCGGACATGAGTTTTGCTCGGAGCGGACGTCCGTCTACATGCCTATCAATTGGGCTATGGTTGATTTCCCAAAAAAAGCCCACATATGCTCAACCAAGTCATTTGAAGTTGCGTGTGAGCATCACGATCACACATGTCATGATGAAAGTGGATGAATTGTGCAAATGTTGCCGCTCCACCTTGAGGCTGAACTAACTCATCCTGGAACTCAAAATCTTGTTCGTAGATGTTGTTATCGCGCTCATCCGTCACGATCATGTTATGCACATAAGATGTCATCACTCCCCAGATAGTGTTCATGCTCCATGTTCTAACAGGGTGCCAAACAATAGCCCACCGAAATTGGAGCACACCAAAAACACGCTCCATATCCTTTTTACAATTCTCTTTTTTTGGCAAACCTAGCTCTTTTCTCTCCATTGGGCTTGCATAGCGTTAGTGTTAGCATATGGAGGAATAAAATTAAATTAGTATATCTTCCAACACTCTCGAACTTATATGGAGATTAACTGTCTATATGTTTCTCCTAAGTTTCGAGTAAAATGTTCGTCACACAACTTGATGATGTGGAGGTGAATGTCAGATATGATGTTAGCTTTAGATGCACTAGAGTTAGATCAATATACAAACTATTATCACCCGTCCAAAATCTAATTCAACCTTCTCAAAGAAGAGTCAAAGACCACAGAAAAGGATAAATTCTCCAAATCTCCAAATAATTTATAGCTGAGGTCTCGATGACTTGGCTAAACACTTATACGCTGATGGCGTTTCGGGATTATAATTCGGATTTTGTTACCATTTCAGAGGCGGCCGGTTGACGTGTTTTCTCGGTGCATGTCCTTACCCGCCTATCCGGTGGTTATTATTTCACACGGCATTGTCTCCCTCCATGCGGCCGATCTGGTTGAATTCCTCATAGTATTAAGTCAAATTCTATGAATGTGTGGCCTTTTTCAGATTGATATTTCCACATTAAATACAATATCCGTAATAAGGCTGTAATTTCATAGGGAGTTTGGTTATCGTGTATGGTGTTTCCCGGGATGAGCATAAACTGGTTTCCTGCCTTAATTGATAATCTTGCTAAGGATCTCATAGCTTATTTTAGAGTAAAACACACGTGGAGTCTACCAAGTTGCGCAGTTGGAGCGTTTTAGTCACCTACTGGGAAAATGCAAACTTTTGGTCACTAACTTGTGCAAATGTTGCACGTTAGTCATTCCGTCAGTCTCACCGTTAAAATGCTGACGTGGACGATATTTTTTTACAAAAAAGACCTTAACCTTCCGGAAATTCACATTCGCACCCGAGCTCATATGCTACAGTGATTTTTGGGAAAATAAAAAAATAGTAAAACTTTTCAAAAAATTCCGAAAAAAATCACAGGCAAACATGAGTATGGTACGCACACCCGTGTAAAATTTCGTCACGAAATGACATTGTGAACGCCCTGTGCAAAAAAAACAAAATCACAGATCCAAAAATTTGAATTTTCAGATCTGTGTTTTTCGGGAAAATAAAAAAATAGTAAAACTTTTCAAAAAAAATCCGAAAAAAATCACAGGTGTGCGTACCATACTCATGTTTGCCTGTGATTTTTTTCGGAATTTTTTGAAAAGTTTTACTATTTTTTTTATTTTCCCGAAAATCACTTTAGCATATGAGCTCGGGTGCGAATGTGAATTTCCGGAAGGTTAAGGTCTTTTTTGTAAAACAATAGCGTCCACGTCAGCATTTTAACGGTGGGACTGACGGAATGACTAACGTGCAACATTTGCACAAGTTAGTGACCAAAAATTTGCATTTTCCCAGTAGGTGACTAAAACGCTCCAACTGCGCAACTTGGTAGACTCCACGTGTGTTTTACTCCTTATTTTAATAGGGGAATTTTAATATGTACTCCCCCCGTTCAGATTATAAGATGATTTAGTTTTTTTTTAAACACATGTATATGTATGCGTTTCAGTGTGTAGATTACTCATTTTGGTTCGTCATTGCAGATCTATGTATCTATATTCTCTGTTTGTGGTAGTCTCTACATCATTTGGAGAAAAAAATGTTTACAAAGTTATGTACACGTGTACACGGTTGGATAACTCGGTGTGAAATATTTTAATCGCACATGGATGACAATATAGCCCACGGATCGACACATCGTCTTACGGGTTTACGTTTTCTCCATTTACGTGTATTGCGTCGTTTCTTTTTTCTTTATGTTACGAGGCTATTACCATCTTATTTATACAAAGGCCAAGATATTTCAAACATGACATAGTACGAAATATGTAGGGGATCTGTTTGCGTGAACCGGCAGGAAAGAACAATACTATGTACATAACCGTACATAACTCAGTACCAGATTACCATCAATTCTTCAACTCAAACAGTGCCGACGCTGCGAACAGCAGGCTAAACTGAAAATACATCTCGATCACCGGCGAGAAGCATGGCCGCCAGCCCCATGGGAGAGACGCTCGAGCACAGACGGCGTAACCAACGCGTCCACCGGCCGCGGCCTGTACAGGAGAAGTGTCAGCCACTCCATAGCCTCGTCGGTAGGAGGTTCACGGCTGTGGAGCCACCACAGCAGGTTCGTCAGCGTGTTGCCGTAGTCGTGCGCCGTCAGCTCCCTCACCTTCTCCAGCGCGGAGTGCCTGTCGTAGATCCCTTCCAAGGCATACACAAAGCCCTTCCACCCTTCTCCGACGCCCTGCCTCGACGAAATGGCCAGTGTGGACCAGTACTCCACCAGCTCGCCCATGAACTCTTTGTCTGAGAAAAGAGCCTGTGTGATCGGCAGCAGTGGCGAGACCTGGACCTCCAGCCCGCGTTCCCTCTTGCTCGCCCACACATGGACGGCACGGGTGCCGCTGCTGAATCCACCCTCATACATCATCGCCCCTTCCTCCTTAAGGACATACCATCATGTGTGTGCCGCCAGTATCTCAAACGCGGTCAGCGTCGTGCCGGCGGTGATCAGACTAATGTCCTTGTAGCTCGGACCGAGGAGCTTGGCAGAGTAGTAGGCGTTAATGGCCTCGCCGGTCCTCTCCTGGTTGCGCCCGTCGGCGGACTCCGTCAGCCCCGAGGCCCAGGAATGCAGCTTCTAGAGATCAAAATTCCTCAGCCTGGTGCAGCTCGCGCCACTTTCTCTGGACAAAGTCATGAAATCGGCGAGGATGAAGTATGCCTCAGGCTTGTACTGCTTCCCCCAGGCCGAATCGATCTTGACGAGCACGGCGATGGCATACAAGAAGTAACCCAGCTGATAGTGGTGATCGTTGTAGATCCCGAAACCAGAGTCCGCCCCAGCGTCCGTCAGCCCCTGCCGGGTGACAAGGCCGCCCCACCGGGGCTCGTACAAGAACCCGTTGCCCTGGAAGCTGCCGTCGAGCCACGGCGTGACGGTGGCGCGCAGGAACCGACGCACCTCAGGGATGACGTCGGGGCACCGGACCTCCTCCGCGATCAGCGCCAGCCTCGCCGCCCTGGCGATCGCCTTGCCGTAGAGGTAGCACAAACTGGTCGTGATGGGGCATGACGCGAGGGCGTACACATCCTTGCGCAGCGCAGCCACGATCTTGTCCACCCCGCGGTCGTTGTATCCCGCTTTCGCATGCCATGTAGGGGACAAGCATCGGGACCTTTCGCCTGGGTTTAGGAACCAACAATCGCCGACGACCCCGACCAGGTCGCCGTCGATGCTCCGGTACCGGAAGTCCTTGAGAACCCGGACCGAGGGATCGTCGTCGAGCAACTGGAGGTGGAGAGGATGCGCGAGCATGAGCAGGTCCCCCGGTCCCTGCTTGCGCCACGTGTACACGATGCTGAAGGGCCGGTTCAGCACAGCCTCCCCTGCCGTAGGGAAGCACCGGCTGTAGCGATCAAGATCAGCCTCCATGGCCGCGTCTGGCAGACACGCAACGCACACCACACCGGAGAACGCGCACGCCGACGACAGCTGGGAGTCGCCAGACTGTGAGAGCTGAATACGCGCGTTCGGTTAATATGGTTAATTCGGTTCGGTTTATTCGGTTATACCCAAAATGAGATCTAAAATACACTGATTTTGTTTTTTCCGTACAGAGCATAAAACATGTCATTACATTTTGAAACTTTGCACGTGTGTTGCGACTATGTATATGTTTGCCTCCAACTGTTTTCTGAATTTTTCGACATGTTTTACTATTTTATAATTTCGTTTAACATAACAGGAGCATGTGAGTTCGAGAGCCAATTTGAATATCAACATTTCCTACTCTCTCTATCCATTCTGAGTTTGTTTAAAGTCAAACTTTATCGACATCTATAAATAACAAATGCATGTAGTAATTAAATAAATTTGATGATGATTCCAACAATATTTATTTATTTATTTTGCCTAAAAGCAGCATCACCGTTGTTTTCATTCATTAAGAGGAATAAATGAATACAAATGACTCAAAACAGAATAAGAGAAAATAGTGGAGAAGGTAGCATCACAATCTCTCAAAAAGACGGGAGGGGAGAGCAAGACCAATGACAAGACACCACACCGCACAAGGAGGACATGGGAAACATGTGGTAAAACGTCGAGAAGAAAGGAATATCTTGCTAACTAAGAACTCGTCGACCTGGCCAACACGAAGGAGGGCGTCATCTTTCATCATTACCTAATCAGGCATGGCAGATGGAATATGAACTTGATCCTCCGGTCGCCACCCAATAACACCCCTAAAGAGGGAGTGTTAAAGGGAACGAGACGATCCGAGGTGGATAAACTCGCTAACCTGACTTCAAATGTCATCATCAGCTTGTCTGGTCGGGAAGCTCTAAGTGCACATCTTGCCAGGAAACAAGCAGAGCAAGACAAGGAGTAGCCACCACCACCATATAGCACCATCGTGGACCTCAACTTGGCAAGCCACACTTCAAACCGAGACATGAACAACCAGCGAGGGGTCAGTCATTCCAAGACGGTCCCTCAAGGGAGGCTACGATGTCGAAAAATGCCATGGTTGTCCAATCCAAGAGCTGGATTTGGATTTCGCGTGGAATGAATGAGCTACTGAGGCCCGACAAGCATTGAGACGAGGCCCCCAAGGAGAAATTCATGTACTCCCTCCGTCCCAAAATAAGTGTCTCAAAGTTGTACAAAAGTGAATGTATCTATACTTGTTTCATGTCTAGATACATCTACTTTTTGACAAATCTAAGACAGTTATTTTGAGACGGAGGGAGTAGAATAGATGAAAAATATAAAAGTCTCACTAGTGTGGGAGGGATTTATGTAATATGGCTGATTTTGTTATGTGGAAATGGTTCCTAATGATAATATGGTCGATTTTGTTATGTGGAAATGATTTTGTTAGGTGGAAATGATTTTGCTCCAGTGCTCACTCTAGTTAAAAAAATAAAACTCATATTTATAAGTTTCAAAAAATTCTGAAAAAAGTCTTGCGTGTTGTCAGTGATATATTCCACTAACGTTTAAAATCTCGATTTGAAATACTTTCTATTCGGATCTATGCAAAAATGAGAATGCGTGAATCCAGATATACACAATTTCAAATCTCCGAAATATAGAACATTTGTCATTTTTTTGTAGCACATAACATAAAGTATTTTAAATAAAGAATTTGCACGATTGTCGGATACATCATTAGCAATATGCAGAATTTTTTTCTGATTTTTCTAAAACTTATAAATATGATTTTTGAAAAAAAACTAAGTAGAGTGAGCATTGGAGCTCGGGAGCCAAATGTGTTTTCCATAATAATTCTTATCATTTGCATGTCATTTATTGATGTTTCTATTTGCTCTATCTGTGGACCTCTCTAGAGCGTTTGGAGAACGTATACATGTTTACGAAATTTATAAACGGTTGGAGAACACGGTAAAAGAAATTTTTGTTCCATATGGATGGATGGCCCCTAAAAAAAAAATATGGATGGCAGCTTAGTCCGCGGATTGACCCTCCATCGGCCATTCGTTCATTTTCGTTTTTTCTTTGTTATGTGGTTGTTTACATCCTAACTAACTATGTAGAGGCCTGACGTGGCCTCGTATGTGTATGTATGGATGGTGATCCTAACTTTTGAGTTCAATAAAGCGCCATATATGGGGAAAAACTTAAGAAGTCTCTAAATTGCATCACTAATCTTGTGCAGTTGCACAAATATACGGGGGAAGGCCCAAACGATGCTCCACCAGTACCACTGCGGTCAAGGCCGGAGCACTCGTGGATCGTGGTGATGACGACCGTCACGTCGTTGCTGTTCATGGGCTCCAAGGTGTTTCTAGTGGCTAGTGCCAGGCCTCCATATCACCACCTACGCGTCTTGTTCGCCTTGATTCGTTCTGAACTGGTCACAAATGTCAAGTGATGATCCTCCGATGCACCGTTTGGAACTAAATGTTCATGTATTTCCAGTGCATTTTACTCGTAGGCCGTTTAAGTTTCCGCTCCGGAATTTTTTCCTACCGTGTTTGTTGTGCATGTACTCCTGGTGTATTTCAAGCGGGGTTTTTACTTTTATGTATTTCCGGTGTATTTTAAATGCTAAACGTGGGAGTCGAAATGCCGGTTATACTTTCTCTACTGTTCTGCTATAGGCTCTATTCACCATTACGATATACTTCTTCAGATACCAACGAAACTCAACACCATAGCTTAACATCTGTGTCCAAACTGAACTGTTCATTATCCTCGGGGAGACTGCAACAAGTTCTAAAAAAAATTAGGTGAGATTCATATCATCCTCTGATACAGAAACACGCATAATCTGACAGCACAAACTTCAAACATGAACTTCATTCAGCATCAGTAGCAACAAACACAACAGATCATTTCAAATCCACAACACTCTTTCAGACCGCTGGTTGCTCGATACAAGTCAAGTAGGATAATATATATTACACACAAAAGAAATCATCATCACTATCAGTCAAATAGCACAACAAATAAGAAAGAACCAACCAGATGTACATATATGATGGAAGCTGCTGCTCTTTTCCATCAGTATTCCAAGAAAAAAATATTAAGAAACGACTGACGAATTAGAGGGCCTGCGACGAGAAAAAAAAGGGGCAGTATCTCAATTCATCTCGAGAGTGCTTCTAGATATATTTGGTGGCACCTCGTCGATGTGCTGACATCAATTCATCATATGTTCCACCTCTTGTCTGCACACAAGAAGATATACATTATGGACGGTACTAATGGTTTTACGGTTTCGGTAGAATGTGAAGTGTAGCAACGACACGGTGGTCTGTACTGAGCAAGCACATGACACACTTAAGAAAACATAGCTAAACAAGAGAATGTTCAGAAATTTCTACACTGTACTAGTAACTACTGTGCCTCAGTGAACGTGAATGAAACACAGTTCATTACGAAATGTCCTGACAACTAAACTTCCAAACAGAAATGGATATCAGGATAGCACAAGGTACATGATTATAGCACTTACCAGATGGATTCTGAGGAACGGCGACGTTGGTTTTCACCTTTTCCTGAGCCTGGGATGATGATCGTTGCATGCGAGGAGATGTATCTTGTTTACCATTTGTTATGGGCAAAGAATGCCTTTTCCTCGGATTGCTGTCTTGTACATCTGGGCTCATCTTTGGGGATAAAGCAGCCGCCTTTGCTCTTGCAGATTCTGTGAACTGCATATAACTTGGCAATGGAGTGCTGTTGCTCATGCGAGGTTCTTGGTCAACATTGTCAGACTTTGCAACCTTCAGTGAGCTCTCTCTCTTTGCATGTTTATAATCCTTTGACAGATTATCTGTGCTGCTTCGTCCTACTGAATTGCTTGGACTGGTCAGTGATCTTCTGCTTACACGAGACTTTGATTTTTTGCTCTTGCTCTTGTTGGTATTAACAGAGACCTCACTTGATGGTGTGCCATGAGATTCCGCAAAGGTGGTTCGGCTCATGGGAGTTCCTTCGGGTGACCTAGCATATGATTCTACAGGTTTCTCAACTTGATCATGGAAATCTGGCTTTCCTGGTCCAACATGTGCTTGCTCAAGGGCAGGATCCGAGGCAATGGCAGGGTTAGAAACATCGCCGTTCAGTTCTTCCTCATTCTCTAGCTGGACAACTCCTTCGGAAGTGTTCTTAACTTCAGAATGTAAAACATGGGTATCTTCGTCAGCATTCTCAGTGGCGTAGTTCCTACCTCCAAGAGCTCCAATCTCCATTACAATCTCCCCACCATCAGCTTCTGATCTATCTGGTGAGTCGAGTGTAGAGGAAATTGAGATCTCAGTCCCACATTCTGAAGCAGCAGGTATGATTTTAGCATCACGGCCAACTGTGCTTTCTGGTATGCCTGCATCACTATTTTGCTTGGGTGAGGTGCCGTCCTGCGAATGGGGAGTAAGCACCTTCAATTTGCTTGACCCATCCAGATAAGATGAACTGTTGGACCGATTGACTGTTGAATTTGAAGTCAGCTCTTCAAACTTCATCTGTGCAGCAGCAAATGCTGGATTACAGGCTTTTCTTGCTGCGCTTCTAGCTTCCATCTCTGGTGACTGCTCAAGATTATAAGCATCCATAATATCCTCACTGGATGTTTCGGTTTTTTCAGGAAGAGGGCTGGGTTCCTTTGATGGATCAGTTTGGGAAGATTGTTGACCAGAGAACTCCAAAGGTTGCTCAACAACATTCTCTGTCTTTGAATCAGCCGATTGTTCAGCGTCATCATTGATCTTTTCGCTCAACTCGGGTACAGGATCATCGTTGATTTCCAACCTAGGGCTTCCTCTGGGACACATTCAGGAGCCTCCAATTCACTAGAATCAGATGGCCTTAGTGTCTCTTCCACAAAGGTACTTGAATCAGATGACCTTAGTGTCTCTTCCACATCATCAGGCACTAACTTGGGAAAAGAGATGTCCGAGTCGAAAGGAACAACCTTTTCTTCATGCTGAGCATCTTCTTCCATCTTTTCAACCACCAACCCACTATTTTCAGTATTCTCTAGCAAGTGGCCTCCAGTAACTGGCAGAACCAGAGTTGACCACCTCTCCATCCATTGCCAGGTAGCATCAGTTTCAGAAGGATCGCATCTTATGTTCATGGATTTTGATGTTGACGTGCTGTCCATGAGCTGGCAGAAAATAACACAGTGTGAGCATGAGGATATCCAAACTAGAGATAGTAAGATAGCAACCTTAGTGGGTAAGAGTTATTTTGTCCCACCTTGAGAGCAAATCCATTCTGAAGCAATTTCTCACTTGATGAACAGACCAAAGTGTCCTACAAAAAAACGAAAGTCCGGGGTATTGATAAGCAAAACATGGTTGGGAAATGTCTATGCAAGAGTGCTACTCAGCACTATAACACGAAAAATAAGAATCCTGAAAGAGAAACAGAATCAACATAAAAAGCAATGACTATGCAAAGTATGGAATTCGCAAGAGAACAGCAGATGAAAATAACACAACTTGGATTGAAAGTTTGAATTATTTCATTACACCAGTGACAAATAGATGGCGTCCAGGTTGCTAGCTAAAGGAACTTGGATTGCACACAACATCTGAAAGCTTGAATTTTTTATGTCTCAATCAACTGGGTATTAATCTAAGAAGTCTTATCGATACAGAAGGTGGTCTGATGGAATTAACATGTAAAATGAAATTTTATTGAGCAATGTTGATGCCACGATGTTCGTCCCACAAGCAAGCAATGCAAGTGATAATAAGTATGTCACAAATTGAAAATATATTAACAAGAATCCTTCACTCACCTGTTGTGCTTGATGAGCACGGACAAGCCCTTGCGTTTTAACAATAGCAAGCAAGCATTGTAATGATTCTGCAGCCTGCCTCCTCACTAGATGTCCACGTATCACAGCTTGCAGTTTCACGAGATCCTTATGATTTGACAGTTCTTGCCTTGCCTGCAGTCATGTGAACGCTTAGTATTGTACTAACATTAAACGGGCAAATGTCATAGTTAACATAATGATATGTATCAAAATATTGTAATATACATTGTATGTTCTGATGCCAGACTGAATGATAACAGCGGCAGACTCCACATGATCTTCCTCAGGGTCTGGACTGCTTCTATCAATAAGTGAGGCAGTTTCATCCTGCTTCACCTCAGTTGATGAAACAGGGATGCTTTCATCTGTCTTGTCATCAAGTTCCTCAACCCTTTCAGCTGGCTCTTCAATTAGTGTTTCAGATATCCTTTCAGCTGTCTCTTCGCTTTGCGGCTCAGTTATCTTCTCTTCTGGCTGTTCAATTGACTTTTCAATTATCTTCTCATCTGGCTGTTCAATTGACCTTTCAATTATCAGGTCCGTTGGCTTTTCAGTTGGCTTCTCTGTCGGCTTTTCATCGGGCTTCTCTTCTTCTAGAGACTTCTCGTCATGCTTCTCCTGATGTGAAACCTTTTCATCTAGCTTCTCCAGATGCAGGGGCTTCTCCGACGCGTAAGAGTATGTTGAAGAGTAGACGTTGTTGCTTGGAGCAATTTCAGCTTTTGCTTTGCTCGAACTTAAAGTTTCAGGCTCGGAGATATCAGAGTTCTTCAGAACTCGATGCCTTGTAGACCTCCTACGAAAGCTCCATCTGCTTTTATCTGATATGGCTTTGCTCTGAAAAAAATAACACATGGATCAGCCATTAGTATGAAATTGTGTTACTGATATAATGAAGAGGGAATAGACCTATTACTTATTAGTAATACTTTCACATGAGAAAAACTAGAGAGGATTACAAAGTAACAAGTGATAATTGCGAACAGAGTGTATCAGCAAGTGAGGAAATACAGTTCTCGTGTAGCGAAGTAAATTGTCAGATACTACGGTGGTAAAAGGACACAAAAGACATGCATACACAAATACAAAACATCACTATTCTACAGTCAACATCGGAATTTTAATCGAACCAATGCATTAGTATCTTTCTATTACACAAATTTTCTTTCGTTAATTAGTTTGTCATTGTCTTTGTAAACTTCTTATTATCTAATAAAGTTTGGTAGTGGTACCATCTATCTATCAATTTATTCCTGTCCTGAGAATCTTAGCGTCATATCTTCAGTCAATTATGACCACTGGTTTATCCAAATTAATCTTGATGCGATTTTGTCAATAAAAAAACTAACTACAGCTCCTCTAGGCTGTCATATTAAAAAAATCCAGATCTCATTTCCACCCATGTGGGTGCGGAATCAAGATCCTTCCAGCTGATCAACTCGCAGTCCAGACTTGAGACCCCAGCCAATAGTCCTGCACTCCTACCTACTCCATGATTCTCGCAGTAGAGGGGAAAGCAGCATAAAAGTTACAACAAGAGATGTCAAATCAGGGGTGGGACAGAATCCAAACCCGGGAAGGAGGAGAATGACAGATGCAACAGGCCAAGAGACAGTGGCCGAGTGCACTTGCGTATCATGGCGTCGCACTAGGGCGGAGCAAACAGGCGGCGGGCTATCAGATCAGATCCCATTCTGCATGGGATCGAGACGACACGGACAACAACCCTCCTAGTAAACCATATCCCCGCGCAAGCTAGAGCCACTAAGTAGAAAATGGAAAGAAAAGGAGGTTAAAAGAGGAAATTCGTAAATTTATCTGGTTGGAAATTAAGCGTGCGCTCGTGCTTACGGGACTCGGAGCAGCTTAGCTCCAGCTCCCAGCGCGACACCAAATTTGAAATCAGAGTTCACACCTACGAGCTGAGCTAGTGGTGGTGGGATCACCGGCGAATCTCCCGAATTGGCGGCCGTTCATGAACCCTGGCTGCGAATCAGCCCTAGATCTAGCTAAAGACGCCTCCGCCCCGCGCGCTGCGCGCGGAGATCTGCCGAAAGCGAAACGCAGCACCAACCCGGAACAACCAACAACAAAAAAAAGCAGCTTGGACGAACAGCACACCACACACACACAGACTGAGCTGCCGAGACGCTGCATTGGGCGGCAGGGCGGGTAGGGGCACCCACCTCGTCGGCGTGGGCGTCGGTGTCGGGGTCGGAGCCGGCGGAGGGGTCGGATCCGGCGCCGGCGCAGACCAGGATCTTGAGGCAGCCGTTCTTGGACTTGGTCATCTCGGCGGACCGGGGCCGGATCGCTCCTCAGTAGTCCCGCCTGCCTGCCGCCGCGCCGGCCGCTGCTCGCGAGGAAATCAGTGCAGTGATGTGGTGTGGGAGCGTGCGTTTCTGGCTGGCTGGAGTGGGACTGGATAGGGGGGCGGCTCTGCAGCTGCCTGCTCCTGCGGGGACGTTTCTGCGCTGTTTGCTTGCGGCTGCACGCTGGCTCTGCCGTTTTTTTATTTCCGAGCGTTCGTCTTCGGGCCCTCCCACCTTTCTCTTTCACTCTTTTTTTAATCTTTAATACTGTAATCAAGTTGGGAATTAGTGTAAATACACCAAGCTACTTTGATACCAATATGATTATATGATGCTTCTTTTGTATTTTGCAAATGGGTATATTGTATATTCTGTCTATAATCTCACTTCAATACACTTGTACTACTCCCTCCGATTCTAAAAACATGCCGTGGCATGTACGTATGGGTTGTTGTACGTGAACTGGTCGTTAACATTAATTACGGATAGGAGGGAGTAGTATATTAGTATGGAGTAGAGATTTCTTGCATCCGGTATCCAGTGATCCCGCTATTTTAAAAAATTGAAAAATATATTTAAAATCCTTAAAAAATTCTGAAAGCAATCATGCATGTTTTCGATGATGTATCTCATAGACGTGCAAAATGATAATGTGAAATATTTTATATTCTGACCTACACAAAAATGAAAAATGACAAATTTACTTATCTAGTTATAGTTAACAATGCATAGTCTCAAATCTCTAAATCTGTCATTTTTGTGTAGCCCATAATATAAGATTTTTGTGTTGAGATTTTACACCCTTGTAGTATACATCATTGAGAAGATGCATGATTTTTTTTGATACTGTTAAATATAGTTTTTGAATTTTTTTAAAATAGAGTTATCGGGAGAGAAAAAAAAACCACTTTCCGATTAGTACGACACTACAACCGATTCTGCATTATTTATGCGGGAGATTAATCGGGCCATCTCGTGTGTCATCGATCTTGCTTCCTTCCAAGTTCCAACGATGTGATCAGCGTCGGGTATATATTACCTCGACGCGAGTCGGGAGCAGTCTCGATCGATCGATCGATCGTGCTTTGCCCACTCTCGTGATCTCGTCATGCACGTCGCGCTGCCGGTCTAGTTAACTACTCCGTAGTAGAGTAATAGTAGTAGAGCTCGTGCTTCCTTTGAACGATCGTCGGTGTTAATCTAGAGTCGGCGATTTTACTCCAAATTTTCCTACTCTAGTCAAACAGGATTTTTACTCACTGCACTGTCGAGATTCCGTCTTCGTACGTGTCGTACGTGCAAACGGGGCGGCGCAGATGGACAAACGCTACTGCCTACTGGCAGAGATAAGGTAGCTGCAGATGGATTGGATCGGAAACGACGACGCCGCCGGCTGCAGGCAGATCGAGGAGAAAGTGCTCGCCGTTTCCGGCCGGGAGAAGAGAACCGATTCCCTCCGGCGGGGCCCGTGGCCGGTGGACGATTCACGTGAGTCGCCACCGGTCGATCGGCCGGCCGGCGGGTAGAAAATGCTCGACGCGGAGGGGAAAGCCGAAAGCGTGCACCGGCCGGGCCACTGACTGACTCTGTGTCTCACGAGCTGTCTGCTTGCCGGCCACTGCCGCGCTCACTGACGCCGATCTGCTGACTGACACGGTCGTTCCACGACCATTCCAGCACTCCGGAGGCATGGCTTGGTTGTGTTTTTTTTTTATCTCGGTCCTAAAACCTCGGGTCTCACTCTGGCCCTGAGCGGCCGGACTCCGGAGACGTGAAGCTCACTCAAGTCTTGCTTTGGAAAAGGTAATGTAAAGCTGCAAAGGTGTATTTGTTGCTCCAATTAAAACGTACGCGCCACGTCCCAATCTACGTCTTACTTGGACGTCACTTCGGAGGACGAGAGTTTCGGAGGATTCTACTCCAGCAGAATTTTCCCTATGGAAATCCTTTGGTCATAGGATTGAGATTACTAAATCTTTATGGAACCTATCCATATGGCCTCACTTCCATAGAAATCTCAACATGATTTTAAACCTCATTTTGTTTTACAAGTCCAATGCATTTACACTCTATATTTCTGTCTTCTCAGTCCCGTGGTATTCATGTAATTGATTCATGTGCACCATCAAAAACACATCTTAGAAAATTCATGTGTTTTCAAATCATATAGGAATTCACCATATGTGTCATCTCAATCATGTGTTTTTCCTCCTCCATTTCTAAATACTTCAATGCAAAGAGGCCCTTAGTGTAATATCTCTATGGAATTTTTATTTAACCCTAATTATAAAGAGTGTTACATTTGTAATTATGTCTTAATATAAAGAATAACACCGTAGGAGTTCCCCCTAGGGTTCCACGGTCGAAAAAATGAGCAAATATGGTTTGTGTCATCTTTAGTGCAATTTACTCAACTTAATATCATTTAAAACCTTCTGAGAGGTATACTCTGCCTCTCTCTCCTCGTTGATTTAGTTCTTAGTTCACGTGCACCATCCAAATACATTACCTGCAAAATTCTTGTGCTTTGGGATCTCATACGAACCTACTGTAGATGACATCATAATCCCATGTGTTTCCTTTTTTATGCTTATCCATCTCCTCATAAAAAGAAGTTATGAGAAAAGTTACGAAATACCATTTTTGGGGGATTTTTTAACCATCCATTTTAGGGGATTTTGTTCCTTTGTAATTTTTATAGTGATTTTGGAGGATTCTATTTGTTAGGAATTTTTCCTACACAGTTTGTCTCGTTTGTAGAATTCGAAATCATAGGAATTTCTCGTGTGTGATATTTTGCATACAATAATATAGAAAATGATTCCTCAAGTCTAACATATGGCATGCACCTATTTCATAAAAAAAATGTATTTACTTGTGGAGCTACCAAACAACGTTTTTACAAGTTCTTGTAGTATACCCGTAGGATTTAAATGAGGGATTCAAAATATCATAACATACTATTGTTTGCTATAATCCGGTGTTTTGGAAATCCTGCAAACCAAAAAAAAACTATGTTCTTGCGAATGTTTGAAGAATAAAATCTTATCCTTGAGAGATTTTATTTGGACTCGTTTTAGTTACTACCTCCGATCCATATTAATGGGCACAACTTTGTCTAGATACACATGTATCTAGTCTAAATACTTAACTAGATACATATGAATTTAGACAAATCTATTCCCACTAATATGGATCGGAGGGAGTACTTGGATCGGATTTCGCAAAATCGAAGTGTATATCAGTACTAGCCGTGACTGTGAGCCCAAACAGAGTGGGCCACATGCGCAACGAGGTCTTGTCCGTCTGCCCAGTAGGGCC
Organism: Poa pratensis; assembly: GCA_947311845.1. NCBI lineage: Eukaryota > Viridiplantae > Streptophyta > Magnoliopsida > Poales > Poaceae > Poa > Poa pratensis. The sequence continues at coordinate 39,617,451 of CAMZMU010000063.1, forward strand.
CATTGGCACGTCCACATGGATCGGCACGTGGCCTGCCACCATCTCTCGCACTGGGCAAGTGGGCATGCACGTTACAGCCACGTGCAGTGCCAACGACATAATCCTTTGCTTTGTACCACTAGTACAGGAGACTGTTCCGTTAATCATCTTCTCCTTCCTCTCTCGTCTCCGAGATAAATAAAGTAAGCTACCTCCCCTCTCGCTAGTTACCTACTCCCTTCGTTTTAAATATATATATAAGATGTTTTAAACTTTATCCATATTCATATGTACACGTATCTAGACATGTTTTAGTTTGTACATTCACTCATTTTAGTATGTATCTAGACAACATGTGAAACATCTAAAACATTTTATATTTAAAAATGGAGTGAGCACATATCTAATTAACCATGGTCAGAACGATGTTGTCAACGACCTAATTAACCAGGCATCCGTCGGATGCATTCAGACACCACAGTACTTTTTGGCATGCAGCCATGATAATATGCTTAATCTAGAGGCATGTGCGAAAGATGATGAAGAAAAGAGAACGGCGACCAGCAGCAGCACCAGGTGTAGATCTAGAGAGTGAGAGACGACCAAAATCCAAAAGCAGCCATGATTATTTCCAGAGCGGCACAAATTAGTACGAACAACTTTCTTGTTATCATCATAACATTTTCTCGTGGTGGTTTCGTTCGTACGTAAGTACAGTACGTACTTGCGTGATCCTCCTAATTAGCGAGTCAACATCCGTTATGACTATTTGAGTAGCAGCAGTTACCAACTGATAGAACTATCAGCAGCACAGATAGTATTAGATAGAGATTAGTATACTTTATTTTTGAAGAAGGTGGTACAAATTAAGAGGTGGAAAGTAATTTGAGTGGATGGGAAACGAATGTTTCTTGTGATCCGGGTCAGATCCGACGCAGATGTTTCACTAGTTGGTGAGCTGTGCAAAGGACAGAAGTTAACAAGCTAAAGGTCACTCTCACCTTCTTCTTCACAGGCCATTTGTTAAACATGACAATTAAAGCAAGCAAGAAGTAAAGCAGCAAGCAGATCTTCCATGGATAACAAAGGTCACCAATGCTCATGCCCAGCGCAACGGGGCACACACCACCTTTTCTTTTCCTCTTTGCAGATCAGTGCAATGGTTGCTTGTTTCAGAAGCACACAACAGTGATTGGTGCAGCTAGCCATGCTCAGTTGCTCTTTGCATGGATGGATGGCTGGACCAGATGGCTCGAGTCCCTTCAGATGGAGCATAATTTGGTTGGGGTCTGTTGTGGTTGCTAATGAACTGCTCTAGCTTAATTAATCGGAGGTGGTTAATTGATTGATTAGTGGCCAAGTGGAATGTCACTGTCAGAGGGTTGGGAGGCAGTGACAGGCTACTCCATGTTGCTTCTGGAGGAAAAAGAGCAGGTTTGAGGGGACTGGATCAGAGTGACTGCGCGCCATCTGATCCCAGAATCAGGTCCAGCGGCTATGAGGTTCCCTGCTACTACTGTATTATTAGGCCTGCATCCCCCATCTGGACAGTATGACACAAATTATTTTAATTGTTATACTTGTCCTAGAACAGCATATAGTTTAAAAAATATTCCCTAAAACTGCAGGGATGAACAGATGAACCCAGGCCTTAAAAATGAAGCTATGGCCGACATTTTTCAATATAGAATCATGGTCGACATAAAAGGAGTACATATGCTTAAGGTACATCAGTTCCATATATATGGAGATGATTGAGATTAGGAACATGATTAACGATTGGTGCACAGGCATGAAAGGTTTTACAATAAGTGCTGGCTTGTGCGCTAAACCCTCGTCCTGATCAGACAAGCTGTACTCTTCGTAGTACAATATGTTGATCTGGATCCTTGATGGCAGTGATGGGATAGCTAGGTTATCTTAATATGCTTATGAAAAATAGAAGGAATTAAGCGTACGAATGCAAGTATGCAACGCAATTATTTGGGGCCTTGCCATTCGTTGGAAGGACAGATGAATGCTTATCCGGGATGCATATGTCTACCTACCAAGCTACCGAGCCTTCCTGAAGCTGTGGCGAAGGAAAATTTCAATTGATATGCTAGGTTGTAAATGTACTTCATGAATAATGATTCATAAAAGGTCATGTCAGGACTATTCCGCAAACATTTTTTAAAACAAAACATCAAATAATGAAGTAATGAAGTCTTTATAAGAAGAAATTTTCAGCTGAAATGATTGCTTAACAGAAAGGGAAAAGTAGTTAATTAAGCAACATTAGTTAAGGAGAGATCAGACTTCGATTTCAAATCAGATTTGCCAGTTCGTCAGGGAGGCCTAATTGTAGCAGAATAACTTTAGCCTCTAGGTGGAGCGTTCAATCTGTTAGTTGAGGAAATTGTTTGTGGATGCTACAGCTAATTAACTGTTTCTAGGCAGGTATTCGACATCTTATTTATAATATACCAAGTATGAGAACAACTAAATGATTAGTGCATTTTTCATGACACTAAATCCGGAGACTCGGCCAATCCGGTCATGGGAAGGCACGAACAACTGAACTTGCACGCAGGGTTTAAAATTCCGGTAACAGAATATTTATGGCACCACCTGAACTTAAAATGTTATTTGAGCATTATAATTACAACAAAATCCATGGAATTAATTAGACAAATTTTTATCAAATTTTATTTGTGCTAGAAATTTACTCCGAAATCATTTTCACCGGTAGCTCATCCCATGAACTCCCCCTTTAGTCTCATCAAACCATGAACGGTAGAAATACAATTTGGTGCGTAACGCGGATAATGTTGCTCAAGGCTGTTTGGTTTAAGGATCAAGGTGATGCACATCAATGGGACAAGTACAGATGCAATCCTGTTATAGGGTCTAAAATCTTTGCTCCATCGCAAGGCAAAGGGCAACACGGGCTTGTTATCAGCTGAGCAATGACAAGACAGCTAATTAGCATCTAGGAATCTTAGAGAGATGGGAAAACCCCTGAAAATGACAAGTGTTAGCTAGGTAGCTCTAATCCGGGGGAGACTTTTGCCTCAATGACCATCACGGGGACAAGGAGACTTCACCTCTTCCCTTCCTCCTTTTCTCTTGTAGCGACAACGAGACTTCACCTAATTGGTACTATGGATGCTATTCCCATTTTTGTTCTTGCTTTCTTTTTCTCTGTTAGCTAGGTAAGCTCTATCTGTGTTACCTAATTGTTTTGACAGCACATTCCAGCAGTGGCGGAGGACGGGAAAAAAATGAGGTCGGGCGAGCGCACGAACATGGAGCGAAGGGATGCGCTGCTGCTCTTGTTTGGCCCAGCTAGAGCGGCCAATAAGACCCAACTAGCAGCTGAGGCAGTCGTGGGTGGCCCAAATTACGTTTTTTCCTTCATTCTTTTTCCAAACCTTCAGAAAATACTGAAAATGATATATACATCAGGGAAGTACCTACATATGTTCGATTTTTTGCCAAAAATCAAGGTAGGGCGCCCTACCTTGCCCTACTGGGTCCTCCGCCCCTGCATTCCAGCCTGATAAACCACTCCCTACAACTGCAAGATGCTCGTGCTGCCTAGCTAGTGTCGAACTTTCAATGCCCGTAAGCAACGGATGTGGTTAACCGTCCTGCACTCTGCCTTGACATGGCAGTTGAGCCTTGTCTACCAGAAGACAAGATTGTAAGTAGACTAGAGTCTATGAAAAAGTAATGGTGATCAAGACAAGACAGCCGAAACTGATGACGATTTACAAAAAAAAAAAAAGTATTGCCTTGCGTTGTAGCCTTGTAGGATAGGCTAGATTATTTATTTACCGGCACCTACATGAAGCCATGTGCTGCCAGGAACATGAAGAAGCACCCAAAACCGACCACCGCCGAAGAATCCTCCTCGTGAACCCAACCCAACCACATGATCATGACTTTACGCCATGAGCAGACAATTTCTTTCACTCGGAATCTACCATAGCCCGTGGTCAATCCTGTACCCTCGGGTACCCTGATACGCGGCCACATGCTACGCCACATCGCCGGCCGCTACAGTGGATCGATGTAGCCACGCACATGGACAATGAAACGTTGCTGAGTACTACTGTACTTACTACGCCATATGTCTCTTGTCGTCGTCCTCGCCGGGAGCATCCAATGGCACATGGATTGGAGGCCAACTGATCGCTCTCGTCGTCCAGGGACACCGCATGTTACTGCTAGTACACAACTCCCATCGTTAAGGGACGAACATAAGATCGGATACGCCAGAACACCACCTGTTGTTATGAGGTATACCACGAGTAGATTCGAAGACAACTCTTGTGAACCGTATGCAATGAGTAGGTTAGGTTTAGAGAGCGTTCTGCACCTGGTATTTAAAATGCATTTTAAATTCATTTTAAAATGTTAAAAAATGTTCGCGCGTAGATTTTAACATCCTATGTACTCAAAAAGTCGTTTCACGAAAAACCCATTTGTTTGCAATGTAAAAAGACAAAAAATGTTGCAAAAATACACCTTTTCACAAGACTTTTTTTTCATCTTTTGGACACAGGCACCAAAAATATTGATTTTCCCAAACGACTTTGTGAACACATACGATTTTAAGATGTATCTGCAAGAAAAGGTCACAAATTTTTGATATTTTAAAATGTTTTTTAAATCGGGTGCACAAAGTGGATTTCACGACATATGCATGTTTCATACTACAGTACAAGGAGGGTATGAATACCTGCTGAAAAGTAATGCAATAAGAGGGTACGTTTGAGCCAAACTGGGGACTGTATTGCTGTACTGGTTGCAGTGACCCCTGCCCTTATTCCGTCCTTGGCGAATAAACTTGGTCTAGGACAACAAGCCTGTCATGTCCGTCCGCCCATTCAAGCCCAGGACGGTTGGTAGTAATAAAACTGCAACCTTCTCAAGAAGACAGCACAGCCTGCATTAAGAACATTCAGGTCTCAGATCATGTGACGGGATATGTCATACGGGGAGCATCAATAACGTTCATGTCTCAGATCTTTCTGCAGGTGTCTCTGAACCACTGATACCACATACGGAGCGGTTGAAATAAGCTGCTTGGGAGAGGGGATACCATAGGACTGAACGAAAGAACCCACTCAAAATCACAATGAATAACACAATTGTGCATGTTACAGTTCCAAACTCACAGTCAGAGGGTACTACTACACTCAGAAGAAAATGTTTTGAACCGCAGGCACACAGTCAGTCATGACGAGAGAGAAACGAGTACTCTCGAATGGCTGGGCTGGATCACGTCAGGTGTTAGATATCACTTGACCTGATTTCCGCAAAAGGCTCGCCGAGGTTTTAGGCCTTCCTAGGTCTGCCTCGGCCTCTCTTACCGCCTCGCCCTGAGCTCTCTGCTTTTGGGGGAGGGCTCTCGGTCTTCTTCGGGCGGCCTCTGCCCCTTCCGGATGGCTTGGGCTCCGGGGTGGCCTTTTTGGCTCCCCTGCCTCTCCCCCTACCCGAGGGTTTCCGGCCACCCCTGCCGCCCTTAACATCTCCGTTTTCGTCGTCTGAACTCTCATCCTCATCATCTTCCTCTTCTTCGGATTCGGAAAGGTCCTTGGTTTTCTTACGCTTATTGGACGTGGTCTTGGCATTGGCAGGTGCCTTCTTGGTGACCTTCGCCTCAACTTCCTCTTCTACTGTAGTGAACAGTTCAAAACCATCCATGAGTACAAAGAAAACAGCAGAATGGTAACATTTGGCAAGCATTTCACCAGTAAAACAATTCACATGTAAACAACAGGATTTCGGCTGTATGGATTCAGGCAAGGTGCATTAGAAGATAACCCTAAAATCAACTGTCTTAGATACACATGCACTACAGCTGCAGAGTATTTTCTAAAATAGCATGCAAGAGTACATAGTAAAGATCCATCCTAAACATGGAAGCAATATTCAACACTAGGTTCACCTATAAAGAGGAACCTGGATGGACCAACATAACCAAGAACCTATAAGCTAAACAGAACCTGGTAAAATCAGTACAACAGTGGGTCAGTGGCTACTGTTGTCAAACATCATGCCAACACATAGGCAGTTCTGTTTTCTAGTGTTACACTGACCAATGGCATTTGTGTCATTCATCCCCATCCATGGGCCAGTTCAACAAGGTGCAAATGATAATTTATTCAAGTTAATGAGAGTAAGGTCCAGAACTCATGTAGCAGACAATCGAGTTCTTGATACCAAAGCATCAGAAAAATAACAGTTACTAACTCAACTCCAAACATAAAAATTAAGCAGAGAATAACCTATTTTACAATATAGCAAATTATCTGATATGAAAGAAGAATGTAAAAGAAAACGAGGTTAGCAATTCTTTTTCTCACAAGTCGAGTAAAAACCAGGATCATCTTAACCATTAAATGGTTCAAGCTTCCAGAACAATGCATGTGTAATAGTGTCACCGTAAAAAAAAAGATCAATGCAAACCTTGAGTGGAGGCATCACCATCATAAATATCCAGCTGAGACAAAAAAAACATGCATACATATATTAGCTGGGTAATGAAACGATTTAACTGCAAAGCCATATTGTGAGGCTTATAAACTAGACACTGATGCTTAACTGTTACTCCCTCCGTTCCAATTTAATTGACTTGTTATCCACCACATGTGGATGTATCTATACATGTAACATGTCTAGATACATCCACATTTGATGGATAGCAAGTCAATTAAATTGGAATGGAGGGAGTACAAATTTAAAATATGTTTTTGTTAGCCTAAGGACTACACTACACAGTACAACAATAACAACACACGAAGGTGGACACAGCCTGTGGCACATTTTGTTTCGCTGCTCCCTGCCAGCTCATTTAATCGTATTTAGCATGCCTATGTGACTGATCACCTGGGTCTATTACTAATATGCTAATTTAGTTGATGAGGACAATGGTCGCATCATAGTAAGCATAGCTATATTGACGATTGGATGGCCAGAAGAAAGTCTAGCATCCAAAGTTTACCCATACCAATAGATGATGTAGAATACATGAAACATTTGAGAGTACAGCTATGCTACAACATAAAAGTACAGAAAGTCCAAGTACTTATGAATGATGAATCAAGCCCATTACTTTTGATTAGTTTTAGCATCACAAATAATAGCATAATGCGTTAAATTTTAAACTCGTGGTAGCTTTAAGCAGGCAAACAGTTCATGCATGAAATCACATATAGTTACCTCATCAAGCTTAGCACCAGCTTTTGCTCGGTCCACAACAATCAGGGACAGTCCATAACCACAACCAACACTGCAGAAAGTGTTGTCAGATTAATATTGACGATACTACTAGCACTAAGAACTAAGAGGAGATTCAAAAAAGGTACGCGATGATTTAGTGCAATTACCTTGTAACATGCATCCCGTTAAGACTTTCAACCTTTTTAGGATTCGCCGATGACCTATATTAAATTGTAATGAATACAGATAACATATAAGAGAAGATTAACGGTTAACAGTTTGCAAGGCTAGCATTTTACGCAATATCAGCGTTTTTTTAAATATACGTACTTTTGCCCATTAGGGCCGTAACCAAGCTCTCCAAATTGGGCAGCACCCCAGCTTATGCAAGAATCATCTGCACCAACAATGTGGTGCATGTTACCAGAAGCCATGCAGCGAACATTCCAGCCACTGAAGAAAATAAATCATCAATTAAATAACATGACTAAGGACAATAGATAAATAACAGAAAGTATTAGGATCTGTTTGGATGTTGCCCACAGTGGCCTTGTCAAATCATTGGCACGACAATTTTTTGGCGAAGGATTCACCCGCCCACGCCTTGCCCCGATTTTGGCAACAGAATGAGCTGGGAAAGCATGATGGGCTTGGGCGAGCCAAATATTTGGAACCCATCCAAACAACAACCAACGTTCCAGTCAACGCCAACTTTTTGGCTGGGCAGTTCGGGGCACTAATCCAAACAGGCCCTTACCCATTGTGATGGCACTGTGTAACTATAGTACTGTACAGTTATTTAACAGTTTGAAAAGTACCTTAAATCCATTAGTGGCTTTGGATACATCCAGTCATCGCCGTTAGTCTTCATCTTTCCCCACATGTACATCTGTCCGCCACCTAATAAGCAAACGAAACGACCAACAGTTGAAAATACTACTAAATCTGCGACACTTAATTTGGAACAGAGGGAGTGCATTTTAGTTCTAATTGTTGCAGAACAATCATAAATCATGCGATATAAGTATATTACAATAATATTTGCCACAAGATGTTAATAGCAGTATGTGATATGAACTCACATCTAACTGGCAGAAAATAAAAAATCTTGAATAACTGCAAAACCAAGCAGATGGAAAATAGAATGATTCAAGAACCATTTCATATGTCTCTTATTGCAATGCACCTAACCCAAGAAGCGACACAATATGGCATAACTTTTCAGGTATGTTCTATGTTTGCAGAATAATATGGTTTTACATGTATATGCATGCGATCACAAAAAATATACCAGCATATGAAACAATAACATTGCTCAGGTTTGAGGAAAAGCTTGGGTCTGCAACAGGCCTAGTTCCATAACAAATTCTATTGTTCTAAGCCACTTCGCTAAGATACATGAGTAATTGCACAATTAGCTCATCCATAAATATAACCAATGTGCTACACAAACATGGCTGAACAGAGGCTTAAATCAAAAGGTAAACTACTCGAATTAGCTACTTGCCCATGTATTATACTTGGCAATCTACAAGCTCAAAACTGCTCTTCCCTTTTCCTTTCTTTACGATAAAGCCCAATTATGAACTCTGATAATTTATACCACAAAAAATGCATTATAAGATAGTTTGTTCACCACAGATTGCTGTATCATACCGGCAGTGCATGCAGAACTTGCAGAACCAGCTGAGACAATTGCATTGGGAGGCAGAACATTGTGTCTTTGAAATATTTCAACAAGGCGAGGTTTCCACTCATCCTTTTGTTCTCTGTGGCCCAACCTATATAATAAGCAAGTGGTTAGATCAATAATGTTGGGTGTATCATGATTATAGTAAGACACACGACAAGATATCTTACCTTCCATACCCGCCAAATCCCCATCTGGCAAAACAAAAAAGGAAGTAAATAACTGTAAAAAAACAGGGTCCTGGAGAAATCATATCTATCTAATACAGAAAAGAACTCTGCACAACAGTTTGATACATTAGTAATAAGTCATATTTGGATCTTTGACCGTATCAAACATATGGGGAATAAAGGACATACGTGTACACAAATCCACTTGAATCAACTGCAACTGCAATACAAAAGTACAGAAAAAATGTAGAGATTAGTGCTAATCCTGAAAAACAAATAAACATGAAAAATAAAGTAGTGAGAACGAACCTGTATGATTTGTTCCGCATGCAACTTTCACGATAGTTTTCTCAGAGAGCGCAGCTATCGCCTTGGGACGGGGCTGGGCTTCATATGATAGCTTTACTGACGAATCTTTGGTATTGTACTACAATAGCAGAAGTCAATACACAATTATTGATAGTAACCAAATTGATAGTTGCTTGTGTTTAGTAGAAATAAACCTCATTGTCAGTTCCATGACCAAGTTGGCCGTACTGGGGAAGACCTGCTGTACTGAACAGAAGAGATGAATAAACAATGCTTCAGAAAATCTGACAAACAACACCCACTAACTACTGCAAAGCAGATATCAGTCAAAACAAGATGAAGATCTTGAAGTTTCATAAGACGTACAGTATAGAAGCACCCTCAACTGAAGACAGCCAGACAGTAAAGTCACCACCACAGGCAGCATCAGTCACGTCAGTCACAAGACATGGCACCGGCGAAGTCTCAAATTCTGCAGCAATTTTAGAACAGGGACAACAAACAACAGCATCGTAAAAACCAAAGACAAAAGCTGCCCATAATATTCTGAAACTTTATCTATCGACCTAAAAAACAAAGCAAAAAACAGTATACTGAAAGATCAAAATATATAATACAGATACTATTCTTAGTTACCCAACAAACATGATATTCAAATCAATCAGCATTGTTACAGGGGCAAAAGGAAATTCTGAGATGTTCATTTTTTTAACACAAATTCTAAATATGTAATAGATTATACGACACTTTAAAATAAATGACTAATGGCTCGCGAAAAATTTAACACGTTGAAAATTGTAAAAAAAAAATGTATGAGGCAATCTCCAAGCAGATAAATCCATAATTGCCCAAGCATGTCTTGATTTTTCCACACAACAATCGAATAGTACCTGATGCCATGTTAACTATAGGAATACAAAAAAGAAGCCTAAGTTACTGACCATTCCTTAGGGATCCTGTCCCCAACTGTCCGTGTTTGTTGTGACCAAATGCGAACGACGTCCCCTCGTCAGTTACAACAACTGTATGATTTTTTCCAACACTTGCTTTAATTATTTTATATCTGCAGAATTATTAAGAACACGTTAGCATCTAAAAAACATCAAGGTAATCTTTAACACCTTTACCATTCGACTAAACCAGATTACCTGCTCAGTTCATGAATTTAGCAATACCATACAGTACAGGATTAATAACAATTAAAATGTAGGTACAGAATTTGGTATCTTACTTTGATAGTTCAGAAACAACAGTTGGTAGGTTACGCTGAAGAGTATCCCCATGTCCCAACTGCCCCTTCTGCTTGAGAAAAAATAGTGCTAAGTAACAAACCAAATAAAATCGACTATCATCTCATTTATACCTCATTTCGACCCCATGTATAGCAACGACCATCAGCACCCAAAGCAACAGAATGGCAAGCCACTGGCAAAACACAGGAAGACCAATAAGATGGAATTGCAACTATACAGAAAATAAACACAGCATGAGGAAATAACTAACTGATTATATTTCAATAAGAGGAGGCACCCTATTGTAAATTGTAATGATTCGGAACAACTATCCCTCCCTCACTCACTCGCTCATTCTCAATGACACCAAGCCCAGATGTCACAAAGTTATAACTGCTTAGTGAGGCATTAACATAACGCCAGCCCACGCTCACCCAGAACACTTACGTTTACCAAATTTGGATCAAGAAATGATGAGTTCAATTCCCATTTGTGGGCTTCTTCAAAGATAATCCTACTATGCATCCTTTTGGTTGGTCTCCACCACCACATCAAATCACTAGTATCAAAGCATTGACAACAGAATTGCCAGTGCCTTCTGTCATCGCAGCATTTGATAGACCTTATTTTAAAACCATTTCACAACACAGGAAAACCGAAATTTTGAAACCAGAGAACCTTGCAACAATATTTGCATGTACATGACAACTAGCAAGATTCAGAACAAAAAACTATTTTATGGAATAAGATTGAGATAAACAGTGTAATGGAGTTTAAATGTTACAAAATGGAAATCACAATAGCATTCCAGTTTCTGGTTACTTCTATTAGAGCACTTTGTGGTACTTAGAAAATCCATTTTGTATTGTACCCTTTTGCAGTTACTTCAATTCACACTTGTCTTACACCACTTTTGGATGAAATTGTGGTATTAATAAAACGCAGAGGTGTTACAGGCTCAGGATTGAGACCATAACCAGCAGAGCAAGGTCTGGGGGGCTGAATAGCCACGAGCTTGTCAGGCGGTGGTACCAGTGAGTTGACACACGTGAATGACAAGGTGAACGGAAGATAAAAAGTTGTGAGAGAATAGAGTAAATCCTTTATTACACTTTACTGATGATTCAATGCAGTTATACAGACGGGTTGCAAACTTGCGACCAGAGATAGACCATACTAACATCTTTCCTAACTTATTTCAAACTCCTAAGAGAAAATTATCGTAGCGCTACAGCGGATACGTAAAGTAGGAGAACTCAATACCGTCTGAAATGTACGTCGGTGCCAACTGCCATCCCAAACACTCAAAGTCATGGAAAGAAAATACTATCACAATAAGGGTTTCGGTCAGTTTGTAAGTGTTGAGATAACTTCTTAAGATACCAAGTTCGCCATAACACACAGGGCTGACATAGAACAATGTGGCGACACTGTATAGGCAGGCACTAGCATCGCAACATCTCGGTCACAGTAATAGCAAGGTGGGGAAGTGACACACAGCATAAAACAAACATTTCACAGCCCAATGAAAAGTTGAAATACTGAAAGGCGAAATGGACAGCCATGGTATTTTCCACAATTGCCAGAATTTGGAGTGGAAGTTCTTTAATTTGCATCTTCACAGTGGCACTGACCTAATTCTCTCTCAACTTCTAAGAGACCTCACCTATTTGCAATTGGATAGCAGTCCTAATCGACGTATCCATAGCCACAACTAACTCATGTATCTTGTTATCTCTAGCCCTAGGCATGGACGAATTTTTACTGTGTTTTTCCTGTTGAGAAGTTAGTTCACATAAATAGTCTTCATGAAAAAGGTAATAACATATTCTTCTATCAGCTATGGACAAGCTATAACAAAATACCATCGTCCATATTTGACAACGATTAGGGTACTGACGTCCAGAATTCCCAGATGACTGATTATGAGACAGCATTCGATTAGGCCATGTGCATAACAGATTTCAACAAGGTTTACTGAAGGTGTCGTGTATATCAGGGTACAGTCTCTTGGCTTTGTGAAATAATTTACAGCAATAGATTGTTAAAACGTAACACGATGGCAGCATTCCAGAATAAGCTCCTCCGCCCACGAACCTTAGGCTAAGACCAGTGACCGATGTTACCTCCCCTCACCTCACACCCGCCCGCACAGCTCTAATCATCAACCAGTCCAAACGTTTCAATGCGCCATTTCCCAACCCTCCGCCGCCATCACACCCCACACGCGTAACAGAGAAGGGGGACGAAGGAGCACTCACTGCAGCCGGTGGCGACGGAGCGGATGTCGACGCCGAGGAGCGAGCGCAGGCGCGTCGGGGACACGAGGTTGCCCTGCATCGCGCCCGGCAGCTTCCGGTTCATGGCGTCGAAGTTGGTCCCGCCGCAGTACAGCAGCTCCCCGCCGCCGCCTCCGCCTCGGCGCTGGCCGACATTCTCGCCGCGGCGGCGGCCGGAAACCCTAGATTTGGTGGGGAGGAGGCGGAGAGGGCGAGCGATTTGAAATCAAACGATGCTGGTCCAGATTGAAACTTCTTTTTGCGGCGGGATATTTATCTGCAGCCCACACTAACTACAGTGGGGCTAGTTGCCGAGAATGCGCGGAGATATTTGTGTACAGTCTTCTGTGAGGATGACGTGTGGGTCCCATTTAGTTTTGCGGCCACTTGTCATTGAGTGAGCTCGTAATCTGTGTGTAGATGCGCGTGAGTCGCGCTTAGAGTAAGTAATGACATGTGGCCCCGGCCTGTGGGGTAACCTCGTCGGCTTAAGATCGTGTGATTGGTGCTGGTTTGGTTCTGAAATTCTGATTCTCCAGGTTTTTTTTTATCGTGGGGCCACATGCTGCACTTAGCCGAGCTGTCCAGGTTTAGCAAGAGAATTGGGTTCTGATTATGAACGAATTGCCAAGTTTTTTCTTTGCTACTCGTAGAAACGAATTGCCAAGTTGTGTTGTGCCCCTTCCAATTTCCGTCCTACATCTTTTTTTTTGTGAAACATCCTACGGAGTATACCTTTGCAAAGTTGTATCATGAAGCCTTTGACGGCTCACATGCAGTTTGGCATCCACGTTCCACAATTACCCTCAAACTTGACTTCTGCAAGACTTTGGGTGGCTTTGACCGGGTAAATTGGTACGTTTCCCTTATCCATTATTTCGGCTGGTGCTGGTATTATTTGCTTCGTGCTATTCTAGATTACAGTCATATTTTGTTTCCCTAATTGGGGTTCTCGTCGTCTATATTCATTGCCAAGACAAGTTACGGTAAGACAATCCACTTTTAACTGACCTCTGGATGATCTTGGCTTATCTGCTTCTTGGGCTGATCCATAGGGCTTGGTCCAAGGGCAATCTCAATCACCTTTTATGCTCATATCTCAATTATGTCTCAAGCGAGTGTAGAGTCCATGTTCTCCTTTAGGCGTGACCTCAATACCTTTGTGTCTTCTTTTTTTTTTTGAATTTTCCACGATATATATAAAAATAAAGCTAGCAAGCCGCCTCATTAAAAACCTTCCAGTCCCTTTAGATACCCTGGTAAGAAAAAGAGTGTGTCTGAAACTTGCAGCCACTTACAGTTCAAACAAAGTTAAATCATTGATTACATCAGGAATAATAAAACTAGGGGATCTCCATCCCAAACGAAGGAGCTATCAGAATCATAGGCATGACGAGAGCTAAGTTGTGTGCCACCGAATTTGCTTCCCTATTGCAATGTTGTACTGTAATGGATCCAATCCTGGATGATCTTATAAAGCAATCAGCGAGGATAGGTGTATACGGGCTCCATATCTCGATCTCCATTAAAGGCTTGACAAAGTTCGAATGAGTCCGTGTCAATTATTACCGGAGTCGAGCCTAGCTGTTCCAGCAAAACTAAGCCTTTTTGGAGTGTCAGGGCTTCGGCAGTCGCTGCATAAAAAATGTTAGACAGTGGCCAACATCCCCCGGCAACAGCCTCACCTTTGTCATTATGAAGCACTACTCCAGCTGCTCCCGTACCATTCGGATAGAAGGCCGCATCAATATTTAACTTGTACGTATGCGACAATGGTTTAGACCACTTCATCGCCCGAGGCTCATTACTAGGTTTAGCTCCTTGATAGTTTGCCGTGAGAGCCAAACCCGCAAACGCCGAGCGAGTTGGTGATGCAACTTTCTCACCCTTCACCGCTTCACGACGTTGCCACCAGATATACCAAGCTCCAACCGCAACAGCTTCTTTAAATCCAATCTTTCCCAAGCTCGGGATGTTAGGGCTTTTATTTCTCAACAAGATTTCCAGAACTACAGACCCCGATCTGTCATCCGGTAACACAGCATCAATGGCTTCAAGAATACCCATAGAACTCCACACTTGACGTGCTCGTTGACAGAGAAACATCAGGTGCTTTATATTTTCAGGACCTTGCTTGCAGATAGGACATTGGGGAGATGTTTTTATATGTCTATCAGCTAAAATCGCCAAACCAGGAACCGTTCCATGCAAAGCTTTCCAAACAAAAATTCTTACTTTAGCCGACACCATGAGCTTCCACACAATCTCCCGGACCGGGTTGGCTATTGAAGTTCCTCTACCATCTGCTCGACTAAACTTTTGCCCAAATGTGTGAGACCATTGGGCATAGTAAGCTGAGCGAACCGTGTATGTATATGATTTAGACAAGTTCCAGGCAACAAAATCATCAGTCATATGTTCACTCAAGGGGATCTTCAAGATTCTAGACACATCCAACGGGTTGAAGTTGTCCTCTGAGGAGTTCTTAATCCCATGAATTAGAATAAGGATCAATTAGCTCATTGACTGTACGAAGGAGGGAGTGTCCTTTTGGAGTGATAATCATCCTTGAGGGACTGCCCGACATCCAATGATCTTCCCAAATATTGATCAGCTCTCCCGATCCCACTCTCCAGATATGTCCTCTCTTGAACGTACTAAGTGCGGCCACAATGCTTTGCCATGTGAACGAAGAACCATTTTTCGAACCAGCCTTCAGAATTGACCCATTCGGGTAGTATTTTGCTTTCAGTACTCTCGCACATAATGAATCAGGATTAGATAATAACCTCCATATTTGTTTAGCTAACATGGCCAAATTAAAGGAGTATAGGTCCCGGAAGCCCATACCTCCTTCTTTTTTCGGAATGCACATATGCCACCAAGCCATCCAATGCATCCGGCGTTTATCATCACTATCACCCCACCAAAAATTGGATATAGCATCCGTCATTTCTTCGCATAGCTTCTTAGGGATTTGAAACACTGACATTGCAAAAACTGGGATTGCTTGAATCACCGCTTTTAATAATATCTCTTTTCCCCCCAACAATAAGAATTTCTCATTCCAGTGTGAAAGCCTTTTGATAATTCTTTCCAGAAGATGGATAAAGCTGTCACTTCTATCCAAACCGACCATAGATGGTAGGCCTAGATACTTGTCCGAGAGAGATTCAGTCATAATATTTAATTCTGCACAAATTTGAGCCTTCACATCCACCTGCACATTAGGGCTAAAGAAAATACTGCATTTAGCTTCACTAACCAACTGTCCCGAACTTGCACAGTATTGATCAAGAACCTGCCTCAATGAGGTTGCATTAGTCATATCCGCCTTCATAAGGATTAAGAAATCATCAACAAAAAGTAAATGAGAGACTAATGGTGCATTTCTGCAAACCTTAACACCTTCGATGCTACGAACCTCCTCTTTATGAGCCAGGAGACTTGACAGTCGCTCTGCACAAATAAGAAACAAGTAGGGAGATAAAGGATCCCCTTGCCGGAGCCCCCTACTCGTCTCTTGGTTACTGAACCTGACTTTATAGGACACGGATCAGACGCATGCCATTAACAGTTCTACCACGGCTGAATTAAAACCTAGCCGAAGAAGCATGCTTTCTAAAAAATTCCACTCCACACGGTCATATGCTTTGTGCATATCTAGCTTGACCGCACAGTATCCCCACTTTCCCTTCTTTTTATTCTTGATAGTATGTAGACTCTCATAAGCCAGCAAGATATTATCCGTGATCAGCCGTCCTGGCACAAAAGCACTCTGAACAGGTGATATAATATCATCAAGAACATGTTTAAGCCTGAGAGCTAGCATTTTGGAAATCACCTTATAAAGAACATTGCATAAACTGATGGGTCTGAATTGGGTGATCTTTTCAGGATCATCAACTTTGGGAATCAAGACTATCACTGTATCATTCCAACCAGAAGGGATTACCTTATTGTTGACAGCATTGCGAACTTCTGCAGTTAATTCGTCCCCCAAGATATTCCAACATTTTTTGAAGAAAATAGCGTGTAAGCCATCCGAGCCGGGTGCTTTCATATCCCCAATAGAGAACAAGGCCTTCTTCACCTCTTCCGCTGAAAAGGTTTCAGTAAATCAGTATTCATTTGTTCTGTGGCTTTTGGTGTAACTTTCTCCAAAATAGATGGGTCTGGTTCCTCCACCTCCGTTGAAAAAAGGCCTGCAAAATACTGAGATATCATAGGATTCAAAACTGAACTGTCCTCTTGCCAGACACCAGCATCATCTTTTAACCTTTTAATCATATTCTTCTTCCTACGGGCACTAGCAAAATTATGAAAATAACTTGTATTTTTATCACTGTGCTGCATCCAATTTAACCTGCTCCTTTGGGCCCAGCGGACCTCTTCTTGTTCAAGAAGGAATTCAATCTCCCGGGCCAACTCTTGTTGGATTCTAACGTTATCATCAGTAAGTGGGCCAGAAGCAGCCCGCTCGAGATCCAGTTGAACCGAAGCAAGTTTCCTATGCTCTTTCTGAAAGGACAAGGATGTCGCCTAGAGGGGGGTGAATAGGCGATTAAAACTTTTCCGGTTTAGGCTTGATAATTGCGGAATAAAACTAGGTGTTTAAATTAACAAGCCAACAACCTAAATAAACTAGGCTCACCTATGTGCACAAACAACTTATGCTAAGCAAGACAAGCAACAAGGTGATATCAATATAGAATACTTCAAGCACGAAGGCTATCACAATGTAAAGTGCATAAGTAAAAAGCTCGGGTATAGAAATAACCGAGGCACGCGGAGACGAGGATGTATTCCCGAGTTCCTCCTTTTTAGGGGAGTACGTCTCGTTGGAGAGGTGTGAGGCACCATAAAGGTCGATCTCAACGCCACAAAGGCTTCACCTTCTTCTCCGATGAACCGCACCATAAAGGTTTGGTTCACCTTCCACTATCGGAATCCTTCGAGGCGAAATCTGGAGCCTTTACAACAACAATCCGGGGCACAATCCGTAATTGGATTGGGGGCTCCCGAACGGCTACAAGTGACCACAAAAGGTCTCAACCACCACAATGGCGTCTAGGGTACATAGACCCAAGAGAAAGGGCATCTCCGGCCGTTCGGCCCC
Organism: Poa pratensis; assembly: GCA_947311845.1. Lineage (NCBI taxonomy): Eukaryota > Viridiplantae > Streptophyta > Magnoliopsida > Poales > Poaceae > Poa > Poa pratensis. Next base: position 39,635,441 of record CAMZMU010000063.1, read on the forward strand.
CCCAGGTTTTGGTGTGGCGCCTTTTTGCCTTTGCGCCGGCGCTATCTGGGACCTGGGGGGAGGGCGAAGTTTCCACTCGTTTCGGCCCCCAGAAAACACAAATCAACATAATTTCAAAGTTCTCCATTCCCGCCCCAAAAACAGCCCGAGTTCGGCGATGGAAACAGCCACAGTTGGGCGATCATACAAAAAAGCCATATAGTTCGGCGAATGGATCAAGCCACAGTTTGGCGATCTGGTGAAATGGCCACATTCGGCATGCTGCTGATACGCAGATCAGATCAGATGGTCGCCGGCGACACCTCGGCAACCACGGCATCATCGTCGAGATCGATGGGCGTGGTCGTCGGAGCAGGGCAGAGGTCGGAGTGGCCGTAGGCTCGGCGGTAGGCGGCGGCGTGATCGTGGCCGAGCTCGTGTCGTCTGGAGTCGCAGTCACCGTCGGGGTCGGGGCGGGGGCGATCTGGCTGAGAATCACGCGCCGCTGCACCATGAACCACACCCTGACCTCGGCGTCCATCGCCTCCGGGTTGCCTCCCATGAGGAAAGCGAGTTTGTTGTTCCTCTTCTTCGCCGCGGTGTTGGTCTTGAGGAGGTCGAGCTTGATGCCCTGGTTGGTCATGAGCGCCATCCACCTCGCCTCGGTCTTCTCCTCTCTCGCCGCGGCGTGGGTTTGAGCGTCGGCGATGCAAGTGTCGATGGACGCTTGGAGCTTCGCGGCCGCTTGTCGTGGGTTTGTCACGTCAGGTGTCATGAATGACTTCGTAGGTGTGGGATTACGCGAGTCAAGCATCTCCGAGCTTGGGATCGCAGGAACAAAGATCGACACAGATTTACCCAGGTTCGGCCCCCTCAATGTGAGGTAAAAGACCTACTTCCTGCCGACCCTAGATTGGTATTGATATGATATTCGAGGTGTTACAATGGAGGCGATCCGATCTGGTACTCGCCGTATGAGCTAGGGTTTAAGGGCTTGGCCCTCTCTAAGTCCTGCGAGTCCTCTTTATATACACAGAAGCTCGTCAGGTTACAAAGGAAACTTCCTCCACAAGGAATATATCAACTGGAACCTATGAGGAAACTATTAGTCCTTACGTCTTCCAGGATACGTCTTCTAGATCCTTCTTCTTGTGGCGGTTCAATATTGGGCTCGCTCTCATGTGGGCTTTTGTCCGTGCGAGTAAAGTAAGTCGCACATAGCAATATGGGCTGCGAGTTAATCCAGAAAGTATTCCCCCGACATTAGCCCCCAAGATTGGTTAGGACTTTATGGTGAGAATCTCCTTGCCACCTGAAATGGTTGCTGAGTTGTACGGTAAATGTTCTGACCAATCTCTGATTGATGCGATTCAAAGCTGCGACTTATTCGTGCGGCTCATCTTCTCTTCTGGGAATATTATGTTTCCTTTAATTGCGGACCGTTGCTCGTTTTGCGGGCACAAATTGTGCCGTTGGTTACGAGCGCAGATTGTGCCGTTAGTTGCGAGCCCCTCCAGTTATAAGCTGCGGCCGTCTAGGTCCATATCCACTTGCCTCTGCTCTTTCCTCATCCCTAGCCGCGCCGCCTTCTTCCTCAACCGAGCTTAGCCCCCGATCCAATCTCCTTTTCGCAATGGCGCCCAAGGCCAAGCCATCCGAAGACAAGCGCAAGATTTCCTGCAACTGGGAAGGATCTTGGGTGACGGAGGAGGTCCTCACGGATCTGGCTGCCAAGGGTTTCCTGCCGCCGAAGGAAAGCAACGCCTGGCGGGCGCCAGGCAGCGAAACCGAGCCGCGCCCCAAGACCAACGAACTAGTGATGTTCGTGGAGCACGTGGAGCGCGGATTCACGCCGCCCGGCTCCATCTTCTTCCGCGATTTGATGCGGCGCCTAGGCCTCCGTCTTCACGACATCGGGCCCAATTCCATGCTCCAAGTGAGCAATTTCCATGTCTTGTGTGAGGACTACCTCGGCGTAGCCCCCAGCATCGATCTGTGGTTGGCTTCCTTTTCTTGTAATAGCCAACTCACTTGCAAAGGTGGCGCCTATGTTCAGGTTGGCGCCATCTCTCTTCAACGCCACCGAAATTCTATTCTTCCCAAGCTGGCCCTGGCGAATCGGCCCAGGGCTTGGCAAAAATCTTTTTTCTATTGCCAAGATACTTCTCCGGAGGGCGAGACTCGCCTCCCCTCCTGGTCCAACTCCACCTTCGTGCCTACCGAGGCACTAAAATCAAAGCCTCGTGACTCTGCCACGGCCTTTATCAACGAGTCGCTGATCAAGGTCCGCGCCTTAATTGGTCATGGTCTCACTGGCATTGATCTCCTTTCTTGCTGGACCAAATGGCGCATCCAGCCCGTGAGTCCGCGGCAGCGATCCTTCCTTGAGTGCACTGGCACTTCTGCTGATGTCGATCGCATCCAGGCTGCCGACTGGACGCCTGAAGAATGGGTGGAATTCGTCACCCGCGTGACTGAGGAGAAAGACGTCTCCTTTGACAAGGTGGGGCTTGCCCCTTTTAGTGTTAACAACAAGCCTTTTGAGGTAGCATTTCTTCCTTGTCACTTTGTCTTTGCAATTGAATCGCGTTCCTTTTTTAATACTGCAATCCATCTTTTCTTGAATCAGGCTGATGAGAATTATTGGTCACTCCCTGCGACCGATGCTGGCACTGCTGCTCCCAGGCGTGCCACAAGGAAGAAGTTGCTGCCCACTCAAGAGGGCAGCGAAATTGCTGATATCCCCTGTCGCCACTGCGGCTTCAGAGGGTGAAGATACTGAACTGGGCGAGGATGACAGTCCAGTGCCAGCCGCAAGTCCTCCTGCCGCGGCTGGCCCAACTCCCCGCAGGGCCTCCAAGAGGCTATCTCGTGAGGAGCCAGAGCTTGATGGTCTCGACAATCCTGAGGCTGCAAAGCATCGCAAGACTGCTACGGGCGCGACCTCCTCCGCTGCCAGGCGTGTGTACAAAGCCACCGCCTCGGCTGAACAAGATATGGAACCCCGCTCTGGTAATTCCTACTGTTTTGACATCTTGATAACTTATCCTTTTCCCTTTACTGACACACAATTTTCTGATTGCAGATTCTGGGGTCCAAGGCTTTTCATCGCCGTCAAGTGACGGCCTCATGGCCTCTGTGAAGATGGCTCCAGAGTTAGTAATTTACCTTGTGATTATAATACTTCAATTCTGCCATATATGCTTCCTTTTCACAATACTCTTGTTCTTGCAGAGGTGCTGCTGACGCCGCGCTGCGGCTAACCTAGGAGATCTCTCCGAGGCTGTGGTCGAGCCGCATATGGCTCCTGCGACTGATACTGCCATGGAGGGTGTGGTCACCACTGATGATATGGTACAACCCCTGTTCCTGACACGGCTACCCAAGAGGTGGCTCTGAAGATGGAACGGATCTCCTTATGATCCAAAATGTGGAGAAAGCCAACCCTTCTTCCATAGTCGCAGTGGCTAAGGACGCTGACGCACCGCTGACTGAGTCGCCAGCGGCTGGTAACCAGCAGTCGTCAGCTCTGCACGCTGAGGTTGCTTCCTCCTCCTCCATGAGCCGCACAGAACAACTGTCGGAGGCCATCATTGCCTCAAATGACAAGCAGGCCGCGGAGCTTCGCAAGGCACTGTCTAATCTGTCTACGGCTTACAAGGTAAGTTTCTGTCTTGGCTTATCTGTCTCTAGCCCCCAAGGATCAAGTTTCTTCTTTGACTGCAAAGGGAGACTTGATACTTTCCTTTAGTTGTTGACATTCACTTACTTGCTGGTGTACTGCTTTGTAGGAGGAACTAAATGCCGTGACAGCACAAAGACGCGCTTTAGAAAAGCAGTTGCAGGAGACTCCCTTTGAGCTGGAAAGGCTGCGCGAGCTCCTTGGCCAGCGTGATGCTGAGCTTAAGAAGAGGGAAGCCTGGATGGGCGAGCTATCCGATGAGAGCTTCAAGTTATCTGAACAAGCCAAAGCCACCGAGCTGCGGCTTAAAAATGGTGAAGATAAGTTCCAAGAGAGGGTCCAGCAACTGGATCGCCAAATCAGCGCGCAGAAGGACGCCATTAACCAGGCCAACGAGAACACAAGACTGAAGGCTGTAGAGATTGACAGTCTTGAGAAAAAATTGGCAAAGTTATCTGACGCCCATAATCTTGTCCATGCCAAAGTCTGTATCATGACGCAGGAGTTGGCTGGTACGTTTTTGTGACTTGCATCTGCATCCTTTTGCTTTGCTTCCTCTTTTGTATGGAGTTGAGCTGACTGACCAACATCTTGTTGCAGGTGAGGATTCTGCACTTCAGCGTGGGACCACTCAAGAACAGCTGGACTATATCCGCGAGTTCGCACGGAGGGCTTGTGATGCCATGAAGTCGCTGTCTGGCTGTCTGCTGCCAACCAAGCCAGTCCCTGCTGACTCTGAAGGGCTGTTGAAAAGATTACTTAAGGCGCCCCAATATTTCTTGGACTGGAAGGAATCCTCAGCTCGCTCTGGTGCGGCTCATGTGCTTGCCTTGGCCAAGACGTACTATCCATCCTTTGATGCTGCCAAGGTCGCACAAGGCAGACCCTCGAAGAAGGTGGATGGCACTGATCTGACGGCCTCGGAGTACGCAGCGACTTGGAAGGCATGCGTGGTCATGCGACTGAGTTGGTGGATGGGGTGGATCTGGCGACCTATCTGGGGAAATACAATGCAGATGGGAGCAGATTTGAGAAGTTACCCACTTCATCAACCAACACAGTTATCCCGCAGAGAAGAACCCCTCTCCAGGTGTGTCCAGCTCTGCAACCCCCAAGCCCGCGACTGAGAAGCCGTCAAGCGAGCCTGCGACTGCTCCTTCTGGCAAGCTTGGTAAGCCGCCAGTTCCTCCTGCCCACAAGTAAAAAACTGGGGCAAGTGAAAAAAACAATGTGTTAACGAATTTAGCCCTTGGTGGCTTGTAATAATTTGTTAGAATTATGCATGTCAAAGACAATATTATGGTTGTTAAGTACTCTCAGCAGTACATGTTTCGACCAATAGGCTGGTCCTTATGATTTGTCTCGGTTTTTCCTTACTTAGCCCCTTGCGCGGCTCAGTATTTCCCAGGTAAAAAATGTGTGTTCAGGGTCGAGAGCGGCCGTGATAGGCGATCAAACTCGATTGACGCCGCACCCCCAGTACTTTTGCCGCATAGTGCAAGTCGCATCCAAGTGAGGTTGAGTATAATCATGATAAACGCCACTCGTTTGGCGATCCCAAGGTAATAGGCCGCGCTAAAAAGCTGCCGCACCCCCAAGGAACCAATGATTAAAAAATAAAAGACTCACAACTCAATTGGTAGTTTGAGGCGAAACGACAACCTCCTACGTAGTAGGGGTGCCGGCTTTATTTCAGAATCATTTTATGATATACAGGGTCGGTCGCGCCTAGGTGGCGACCAGATATGAAGCATGGGTCGGTCGCGCCTTAGTGGCGACCAGAAGTGGGTCGATCGCGCCTAGGTGGCGATCAGATATTACACATGGGTCGGTCGCGCCTAGGTGGCGACCAGAGATGATACATGGGTCGGTCGTGCCTGAGTGGCGACCAGAAGTGATACAGGGGTCGGTCGCGCCTGGGTGGCGACCAGAAGTGATACATGGGTCGGTCGCGCCTGGATGGCGACCAGAGATGAAGATTTTAGCCCTGAGTGGCCAGCTTGATAATGTAAACCCTTAGTGGTTTTGTTGCGGTTGCTGATGGCGACTCGCAATTCCTGGGACGTATCCTTATTGGCGGTGGCCTGTAGTCCTTGATTTCCTTGCCTCCCTTGCGGCCGTAATCTGAAGCCGCAAGTCAGGCAAGTGCCTCTTGGCCTCCACGATGTCATCAAAATTTTGCTGCGACTCGCCCATGGGCGTGCTCTCTGCGATGCAGGCTGCTCTGGCCATGGCCTTGTCGCCTTCTTCGCATTCTTGAGCTATCCTTCTATCGCCATAAATAGTGATGACTCCCCTGGGACCTGGCATCTTTAGCTTCAGGTACACGTAGCACAGCCTAGCCATAAACTTTGCGAATACTTCTCTGCCAAACAGCGCGTGATATGGACTCTGAAAATCTACAACCTCGAACCAGATGTACTCGCTTCTGAAGTTGCTTTGTGTCCCAAAGGCGACCTCCAAGTTGACTCGCCCCAATGGCTGGGCTGATATGCCTGGCACGACGCCGTGGAAGGTCGTTCTGGATGGTGTAGCTGTTTTTCTTGGAGATTCATCCTCTTGAAGGTCTCATAGTATAGTATATTGATGCTGCTGCCTCCATCCATCAGTACTTTACTTAACTTGTATCCTGCGGCTTGAGGGGCAACTACCAGCGCGAGCTTGCCCTCTTCATTTATTTCTCCTGGGTGATCTTCGCGGCTCCAAACTACTGGCTGCTCGGACCACTTTATCCACTGTGGTACGGCTGGTATTATGGCATTAACAACTTGATTGCGTCGTCGCAGTTTTTGCTCCCTCCTTGAGGTATTGACCACAATTGTGTGATACTGACCCAACTGTTTTGGGAACTATGGTTGACTTGGCTGTGGATTTGGGGCAGCATTGTTGTTGTTGCCCCCACCGTGGTTGCCTCCCTCATTGTTCTGATGATTGTTATTTGTATTGAGCGGCTGCCCATCCTTCCACTTTTTGTAATGATAACACTGTGCCTTTGTGTGGTTAGGTGGTTTTCCATCTTTTCCCACGTGGATGTCACAAGGGCGGTTGAAGACCTCTTCTAAGTTAACTAGGTGGAAATTCCTTCCTCTGCCGCTGCTTTGCTTGTAGCGAGTGTTCGTATTTGCGACTTGTGACACCCCTCCCTGGCACATATCACCAGAGAGGCAGTCGTCCCGTGCGCCAGCCCAGGATAACTGGCCGCACGTCACAACAGTGTAACATAATGAATATCATTACACAATCAGGCACAAAGAACTACAAAAGAGTTTACAAGGCCATCGAGGCATTACAAAATATCTTGCCAAGCATGGCCCAGGACAGAGTTTAACTGGCAGCGGAAGACATAAACGAGGCAACGGCTTGGAGCGGCTCCACTCCACAGGTATCTGGCTGGACTACTGATCCTAGCACACTCTTGCTCCATCTCCTTGCTAAGGTAGAAGATGAATCCTCGACAAAACCTGGCCACAATCACAAGGCCCGTGAGTACATTAATATGCACTCAGCAAGAATCGCCCCTCATTACAAACAATCCAACAATCATGCAACAAGATATACATTGGAGATGAAACACTACACATAGCAAGGTGTACTCTAGATACATGGCATAAAAGTAGCATGGCATTGACAAGCAAAACATGGCATAAGCAAACAATGGGGTATCACCAGTGCAGAGTCCAAGCCAGGTGGGGTTGGATCGTACACCGGCAATCAAACAAAGAGATTACCTGTGACGAGTAAACGAGTGTACCAGTTGGTACCAAATCTTATAATTATTCTAGCCAACTCTGGCCATCAATCCAGCCAACTCTGGCTATCATTCCAGCCAACTCTGGCTATTTCCTGGGCATGCACGGTTGATGTGGGCTCTGGCCTAACTATAGGCTTCCCAACGCATCACACCGCCATCCCTAATCACGGTTCACATCTCAAGTAACATTCCCTGCATCATTTTATTGTTCACTTAGTGAAATCCGGTTGTTCATCTCTTTTTCAAACAAGCTTTAGGTTTAACCTCCTGACACGACACGGACACACAGTGTGACTGACACTGAACTGTTGTTCCATAACCTTGGAACAAGACTAGACATCCAGATTTGACACTCTCGAGAGGTTGCAGATACCACCCATCTAAGTGCACCACACTCAGCCGGTACTTTAGGATATCATCCTTAAGGCGAACTCAGCAAGATACACTCACCCGACCGTCCACGCTACCAAGACACTCCCTGTATAGCCACCGACATAACTCTATGCCTTATGCAGAAGTGAATCCGGCACGTCCCCAACCCATGAGCGACGCCTAACTCTGGAACCTTCGCAAGACTAGCCCCGACCAACTATGGTACCGACTAGACTTGCCAAAATGGTAGCATCAAAGGAGGCTCAATAGGTTACGTAGGTCAAGGCCCGCCCATGTGAGCGACAGTGGCAGTGCTTTCGATGTTCAGATTAGTGGCACCGTGGACTGACCCTATCGTTGTTTGGAGGGGAGTTTCATTTAATCAAGTTTCATTATTCACAAGTCCAAATAACAGAGGATTAGTCCAGCATAATAATCACGACATCAATACCACATATCAACAAACAACAAGGCATTAGCAACATAATATTTCAAGCAATAGTTTAGTTGGTTTGCGTTGACCGGGTGACTATCGCGGCGATTCCGCCGACAAGCGCCGCCACAGATCGACGTTAATGTTTTAGTGAGACGGCGGCGGTTTCCCCAGTCCATTGTCTCAAGAATGATGTGTATGAGAATTATTAACAATACAAGATACAACCAAGCAGGTATGATAATAAATAATCAACATGACAGGAGTAATATTACGAGTCTCCAAAATGAACCGAAAAGCAATCATAAGAAAGAGAGCATCCATTCCACTCGAGGATTACCTCGACGTGGTGTCAGCAATCTTAGCAAAAAGAACCAAATGGAAAGCAAATGTCCCAAGCGTCGCAATCCAGGCGGGCTTACGCCAACCACGTTTGACGGAGAGAAGAAGCAAATAACTCTTTTGGCAAATGCCCCCAACTCCGAGGATCATAAGACGACATTCGTCCGCTCCTCACCTCGGCGAAGAAGAAGAAGCAAACAAAGCCCCGCCAGCGCGAGACGCACAGTTGTAATATTTCCCCCATTCCTTTGACTGAGGCCGTTCCTCCGGCCATTGTCTCGGGAACGGGAGTGATGCGCAGATAAGCAATTATAAGGTAATGCGAAAATTAAAATGCAACATGATATATGCAACAATACAAGGCTCATATAAAATATGGACAACAAACAGACATGCAACAATAATAGTAGACAGACATAACAATATAACAGTAGACAGACATAAACACCCGGCATGGTATTAAGCAGATAACCAAACAAACATTGCGGGACTACTCATAGCAAGGGTTAGCTTGCCTCCGGAGATGGTCTTGAAACGGTTCGGAAAGTCTCGGACTCGCCGGGGGTCGGAATCCCGGAGAACGCCTAATCCACGAAACGACCAACGACGTATTAAATAAAGGCTGTGAAACTAAATTGCTCCAAATATAATAAAACTGGTACCACTGGCTAAATCTCGTCAAGATACGAATTTAGAAATTTGAATCGGCTAAAACGGAGCTACGGTTCAAAATCTAGGGGCATTTGAAGCTACTCACCAGGACGAAAGGAAAACAAATTGCGCGAAAAAAAACTGATCGGGCTGCCGGCCGCGCGACATGGGCCGTCGCTGGGCCGGTGAGCGCCTGCGCGCCGCGCGCTGTGCTGTGCCCTGGGCTGGACCGCTGGCAGGCCGAGGCCGCTGCGCCTTAGCAGGCCGAGGCTGGGCCGCTGCCGCTGCTGGCCCGCTGGGCCAGAAAATGCTTCGGTTGGAAAAAAAACGAGGCAACAGGAGAGGGATCGATGCAGGTCATCTTCCTCCTCCCGATCCCGTACTGGACGGCCATGTCCGGCTAGGGATGGCCAGGAGGCGGGCTCGGAGGGTCGGCCGATGGTGGGGACGGCGCGGCGGCGGCTCACCGCGGCCAGGGAAGAAGGTTTAGGACGTGGGGAAGGCTGGGGGCTCGGGTCCCTCCGTGACATGGTCACGGCGACCAAGGCCGAGCTCGAGCTCGGTTCCCTCTGTCGAAAAGGGGACGTGGGGAGGCTCAGGGGGGAAGAATGGGGTGCGGTGCATCCAGGGAAGGAGCTCGGTGGTATCTTTTATAGGCCAGAGGGGAGGAGAGGTGGGTGGTGGCCGGTGCTGCCATTAATGGCCACCGAGTTCACCGCTTACGTACTCCGGCCACAGGGAGGGGATAAGGGCAGCTCAGGTTCGAGCCAGGGGAGCAGGAGAGGGCTGGGTCGCGGCTGGGTTGAGCTGGAACGCGGGAACAGCAGGGGGACCGGAGGAGCAGTGCGGCGGCGCTGTTGGGCACGGCTATGCCGGTGGTGATCACGCCAGAGGGCATGCCAACATCGGCATCGAGATGGCTCTCTCGTCCTAGGGCGCCACAGGAAAAACCAATCGTGTCACCTTGCGCCAAATTGAAAAACCAACAACTTTGCTGACTAAAGTTTTGCCAAAACTCAAGTTGGTACGACTAATTTTTTTGAAAACAGCACTGGACTAATTTTAAATTTGTTGTTTGGAGAGGCAAACGATTTTTGGTTTGATCAAGACTTGGCCCAGAGGTGTAGGCACTACCAGTGCTTGCATCTAAGAACTCTCCTCCCACTACAAAAATCATTTGGCTTGTTTTTGAAAACAATTGGGTTTTAGGCAGAAACTTGCTCAGGGAAAAAGTCCAACATTTTCCTAACAAGGTCCCAAATATTTTTGCATAAATGGGTTACACACTGCCTAGGGATCATTCCCAAATTTTCATAGAATTTTTGGAGACACAAAAATAGAGGTTCCTTTGGAAATTGCAAAAAGGCATGAAAAGAGCATTACAAAGGAAGTACCTCAAATATTGCTCAAATGGATTTGGCACCAAAAGATGAAAGGTAGGGAATGCCAAAATATTCATCCCCTGAATTTATCAGAATTTATGGAGATTCCTAACTTGACTCAAACATTTCTGGACCAGAAAGGGCATTTTGGAAAATAATGCCCAACGTGGAAATATTGCACTGGAGTATGCAATATTTTTGCATGGAATGTCTTCATATGGATATGGGAGTCCTCTGGTATTTTTAGTGGAACTAGCTGGGTGGCCCGCGCATTTGCACGGCTAGATTTGAGAATAGCGTATTCGACAATGAATTTATCATTTTTATGTCGTCCACAAAATTAATATTTAACTCAGCGGTTGCTACAATTATCGTGGTTTTATTTGTATGTAAATATATCTCCATTTAGTTTATAAGATTATCCCTTTAGTCACCCATGTTAGTTTCCAGGTTACATTTATTTCTATCGAACAGAAAAGCTCATTTGTAAAAGAAACAACAAATTGCTAATTTTTTAATCCCATATTTTGTTATTATTTCCATGTACAACTAAAGGCCAATAACATTAAGACACGCTTGCTGCCCGCCGGGCAAAACTGTATACCTCAAAAAGTTGCACCTATTGCACCACATTAACGATACTATTTCTCTACCAATATTTTTCCTTTCCTTACTTTATTATCAGTGTACAAATTAGACATGAGAAAGGACATTACCTCGCTTTTATTTTTCCTCGTGTGTATTCTACACATTAAAGGTGTAGCCCAGTATACCAAATGAAGTTTAATTGGCCTGCTAATACACTTAGTTAGTTTGAAGATCTGCAGCTGCCTTTTACCCAGGAGTTCAATCATCCATGGCAACAAATTCGTGCTGGACATCGTGAGAGTCTATGCCCACGAAAACAGATTATTTCGTAGCATAAATTAGCATGGAGAATGGCACTTTCTGTATGTGCGGACAATCGGTAAGCGCGGCGTAAAGCATGGCCGATTGGAGTGCAAGAGCAGCAGGTCAGTAACCGGTAAGCTTGCTCATCTACTACTCAGGCGCTATCGGCTTGTCGGCAAAATCATGACAGCAAGCTCATTGTCCTCCGTGCTTATGCATGTGTGCATATATAATCTGTACGCGACTCGCTGCTCCTTAATTTTCTTGTCATTTCTGCCGGCGTCAGGCGATCAACACATGGGGTACGCGACGACATCTCTAGCCGAAACCTGCATCTGCATGTATGTGGAGCATCGACATAAACTCCTCCATGAACGCCGCCTCTGAAACGATCAATCAACGCATCACAATCGTTTTTGTTTCCATAGCCGGTCAGTGCGTCCGCAATTGCTCTGTTGCTCTATTTCACTGCTTGCTGCCAAGAAAATCGATGCACTACTTCCTGGCTACGCCCCTGTTACCTGACGGACTGCCTTGCACAGTTGTACTGCTACCGGACGGACTGGTCTGTCGAGGACTGGTCTGTTGAGGCGGTGCCGCGTCGTGCAGGCTCAGCAGCGGTAATGGAGGTCGAGACGGGCGGCGTCCGCAGCTCAGCAGCGGTACTGGAGGTCGCGCGCGCGGCGGTGTCCGTCGCATGGCGGCACCGAGGTTGCACGACTCGGCGATGTGGAGGCTCAACTCATGTTAGTCTCTCTGCTGTGGTAACGCCGCCTCTGAAACGATCAATCAACGCATCACCGTGCGTGAGCAACGCCTTCTATGAGCACGGTCTGAAGGATAAAACCCTGCCGCTGCCGACATGGCATGTATCGACATGACCGACCGTCATGAACACAGTAAACTTTGATCGATCTAATCTTCAGCATAGCCAGCAGCAGATGATGCAAGTTGCAATCCATGAATCTGTAGTAGGAACATAAAATCATCTACACGAACCTTTATTGGAGAATAAATACACACACATATATACATAGGCTGTTTGCTAATTTATAAATCATGTGTAACACGCTTTTAACAAACTCACCTGGTTGCTGCTGCCAAACCAACAATACTGGATGCTACTATGCGAAGTCGACGATCACATATACCTAGAAGCGTGGTAGGAGATTCTGTTTGGGGGCGGAGAGTCAACAGCGGTAGAGGCAGTCACTTGCGAGGCAGCAGCCTGAGCGTCCATGGTGCGGCGTGCCTGACTGCATGAAGCACAATGTGTATAGATTACAGTGCCAGATGCTCCACGAACCTTGAAGCCGACGGAAGATGCTCGACGAACCTTGAAGCCGACGAACGTTCCGTCAGCCGGCCGGCCGGATAGAATCCGCATGTCTTCACCGTGTACATATCGATTTTGAGATTGCATATATCCGGCTTCTTCTCTCTGTGTCCTTCTCCAGTACTTTAACTTCTCCGACCCTCTCATCCATATTAGCGTGACCTCCATCGATTCTAGGTCATCAGTGCCGCACACGGTAGGCTCGGCCTTTGTCGCTACGTCGGAGCAAGATCGTCAAAGGTCTTGCCGTCGTCGCCTCGATTTGAAACCCTTTTTGCCGGCTGTTGCTGGAGACGATATTGGCATCCAATCGATTTTGACGACGCTTATGACGTCTTTCGCTTTTTTTTCTTTTTTTTTGCGAAAGCACGTCTCTCGCTTGCCGACCGATATGCGTACGATCGATAGTGCGGATCCTTTATCATACGCTATCCTCTATCACGTGTTGAAGCTGGATTCTTTCTGCAGCGTTGTTGGGCCGGTCCCCGTTTTCTTTCCAGAATTGCACTTGTGTGATTTTGGCAGATCCGTTCCTGCCTTTTTATATGTGGCTGTGCGTCTTTAATAAATCGTACGTGGCTGCGCCTGTTTAATAAATCTCCACCGTTTATACCTCTCAGTTTAAGCATATCAAATCTCCACCGTTAATTGTTTGTTGTTTTAATAATATAATAGATTTATCTAGCTATAGAAATGGGCTTCCCTTTGTAGGTGGAGAAAAAGGTTTAAAAGGTTCGATAATTAGGGCTAGGGTTTTCGAGAGAAAACTTAAGCAACAAAATTATCACGGGCATTGGAGGGTTCGTGGATCACCGGGAAATTTTGAGAGAGCAATTCTGAAGTCAAATCATCCCCAAAAGATTTGAAGAAACATTCAGAAAAAAGAGAAAAAGTTTTTCCGGTGTCAGAAAACACCGCTAGAATTAGGTTCGAATTTTCGGGGTGTTACACGACTAATCCCGAGTTTCCTTCCTCGTTCTTACGCTTGTTGTAACTCGCATTAGCATTGCTAGCTTGCTGCTGTTGAGGCTTGCTACTGACCTTCTTTCCCTTGCCAGTATTTTCCTCGTCTTCTCCATCAGATGCGTCCCCAGTTTTATCCGAGCTAGCGTACTTGTTGGCCGCTACCATTACCTCGCTGAGGCTCTTGACTTTGTCCTTCATGCGACCTAGTTTGTGGACCAGCGGCTCAAACTTACAATTTTCTCCATTACAAGGACTGCTGAACTTGGTGGTATGTTATCTGAGGAATGTATGATTTCTGCTACCCTTCTCATCCAGTGGCGACTCGACTCGCCTTCCATCTGCACGCAATGCTCAAGGTCCTCTATACTGCAGAGCCGCTTGCATGTTCCTTGAAAATTCTTGATAAAAGCTTCCTTCATCTCATCCCAAGAGTTTATTGAATTTGGGGCAAGTTCTGCAGCCAGATGTGAGCTGCGCCTTCTAACATCATGTTTAGGTACCGTGCGCAGATCTCTTCAGATGCATTGAGGATGCTCATGCCCATCTCATAGTGGTTGAGCCAAGTAACAGGATCCATGCTTGCGTTGTAGTTGGCGACCTTGCGAGGTCCTTTGAAATCTGCAGGAAACGGTTCAGACCTAATTCTCTCGCTGAAGCAGACTGGGCCTTTGAGTCGCGATGATAGGTTTGATGGAGCTGGCCTCCCTACTGGATTAGCCATTGTGCGTGGCTGCGCAACTTCTGCGGGTTGAACTTGATGTGGCTGATTTTGGGCCGCCGGCTGGTTTTCTCTCTGTCGCCTTGACGAACTTGAAGTCGCAGCGTGCGGCGACTCCGCATGGATACTTCTTTCCGCCATGGCTCTGCTGTTATAGGGGGTGGAGTGCAGCCGTCCCGCGTGTTCAGACATGTTTGCTTGCTGGATCACTGCTGTGCTCAGCATCTCAATGGCGCGCCGCGCCTCTCTGTCCATTGGTGTGTTTCCTGCTGGTGCTAATCTGGCCAGGATGTTGGTAGCCGCAAAGAGATTCTCCACTGGGCTAACATAGTGTCCTTGCGGCGTATGGAACCTTTGAGGCTGCTGTGGCGGCTGCTGAACAAAAGTTGGCTGTGGCAATGGAGGGGGCATGATGGCCCTGTTGTTAGCTTGTACCATGGCCCCTGATCCAGGTGCTTCCGCTGCTCTTGGCGCTGCGAAGGACGGAACTGCTGGTGCGACTGATGGTATTGCAATTGTCTGAACCGCTGGCGCGGCTAACGGTGTCGCGGACCGCATAACCACGGCGGATGGTGCCATGTGTGTAGGTACTGTGACTGATGGTGGTGCGGCTCCTGACCATGCGACTGGGCGCACCGTGTTGGTGGCGACTGATGGGATCGCGTTGGTGGTGCCGCGGCTACTGGCGTTTCAATCGCGGGAACCGCGACTGTCGGCCCAGTGGTAGGTGATTGGAACAGCTCCATAGGATTTACTGTTCCTGGCTGCAAGCGACTCGCATGGCGTCTATGCGGCAAGGTGCCCAACCCTCCTTGTAAGGTGCTGGCGTCCTCCACCAGTTGCTGTTGTTCTTGTTGGAGGCGCTGTTCCTCGCGCGCCAGCCTGGCTCTCTCATCTGCGATTCTCTGGACTTCATCATACAGCCCGATCCTGGTAGCTTCCAATTCTGTCACTCTGGCTGCCGCGTTAACCGCAGATATCGGCGTGAGCAACACACTGCTTTGTGGTACCGTAGCCGCCGCGTCGGAGGCCAGTCTTGGCCCTGTTTCTGTGTGCACAACTCCGGGCGGGGTCTCCCTGTTTGCGACTCCTGAGGCCGCGACTCCTGGTGTAGTTGCAACGGATGCTGCGACTCTTGATCCATCTGGCGCGGCTTGTTCCACTGCTTCTGGCGGCGTGGGGGCTAAGCTGCCTGGTGGCATGCCCAGCCCTTCGTCCGCTTCCGTGGTCCTGTAGACCCCTTCTAAGTGCCGATCTCCTACAGAGGGCGAGTTGCCGCCCGCAGGGTCTCCGCATAGCCTTTCCTCAAGGACATACTCGATGGATTGGCCTTCTTCGTCTTCAAGAGGTAGCGACTCGTGGTTGGTAGATTCTTCTTCTTGGTCCACCGTTACGGCGACTCCTTCTTCTGAGTCGCCATGTTGTGATGGATCTTCTGACTCGCCGCCAATGAAGCCGACGAAAACGTGGACAGATCCAAACGGGATGATGTGGCCGGTTTCTAGGTAGTCAGCTTCCGGCCCCCAGCTTGAATCGTCTATGAGGGGTGTGCCATCGACCGTGATGATACGGCCAACAGCAAGATCTTCAACTCCTTTCATCGATCCTGCACGGAACGTGACGCTCTTGACCGCAGGCCCCATGGTGGGCGCCAACTGTCGTGGGTTTGTCACGTCAGGTGTCATGAATGACTTCGTAGGTGTGGGATTACGCGAGTCAAGCATCTCCGAGCTTGGGATCGCAGGAACAAAGATCGACACAGATTTACCCAGGTTCGGCCCCCTCAATGTGAGGTAAAAGACCTACTTCTTGCCTACCCTAGAATGGTATTGATATGATATTCGAGGTGTTACAATGGAGGCGATCCGATCTGGTACTCGCCGTATGAGCTAGGGTTTAAGGGCTTGGCCCTCTCTAAGTCCTGCGAGTCCTCTTTATATACACAGAGGCTCGTCAGGTTACAAAGGAAACTTCCTCCACAAGGAATATATCAACTGGAACCTATGAGGAAACTATTAGTCCTTACGTCTTCCAGGATACGTATTCTACATCCTTCTTCTTGTGGCGGTTCAATATTGGCTCGCTCTCATGTGGGCTTTTGTCTGTGCGAGTAAAGTAAGTCGCACATAGCAATATGGGCTGCGAGTTAATCCAGAAAGTATTCCCCCGACACCGCTGGCGCCGCGTCTCTCGCCGCCTTGGCCTTCTTGTGGCCATCAGGGCGCCCATCTGCGCACCGACCGCCGGCGCGTCCGGGACATATGCCTTACCCTTGCGAGAGAATGACGCACTTGCGCCCACTTCTCGCACCCCTCGATGACGATGAAGGCGTGGAGGAACTTGAAGTTCGCCTTCTCGTCGTTGCGGTACGTCTCGAACATCCGACCATCTACATGTCAAACCGGCCGGAATGAGCAAACCGGCGAAGTCAAAAAGGAAATGACGGTGGGAATGAGCTCACCTCCATCTCGTAGTTGGAGCCGCTCCTCGGCCGATTGGCGACCTCCTCTTGAATGGCATGCCATTTGTTGCAAGCGTGTTGGATGTTCGCCCAATGGTTGGCCATGGCCTTCTCGCCGCGCGGAGTGACGCACAAGAGTACTCGGGGTCGATCATCGGCGCTCATCGTATGCCAACTTGACCCTCTTCCAGTAGTTGTCCATGTTCTGGTTGGCGCCGACGATCGGGTCGAGGCTGACCGTCTTCCATGCTTCGGCGAGGAGAACATCTTCCTTCGCCGTCCACTTGACGATCGGGTCGAGGCTGACCGTCTTCCATGCTTCGGCGCCTTCGGCACCTTCTTGGGTCGACGACCGCCGGCTTCGTCCCCCTTTGGCTGGTGCCCCTCCTTCGTCCACGACCGCCGGATCGGCCGCCGCGCCGCCACTAGAGCCGCCGGAGCCACCAAAGCTGCCGGACTCCCCGCCGCTTTGTGAGAAAAATTCCCCACCTTGCGAGAGAAAGCCCGGGCATGCCGCCGTCGCCATCGAGCCAGTGGTGATGATCTCTTCCATGAAGGAGTCGGCGTGCATTCCGCCGAACAGGAGGCGGGGGTCCTGCTGAGGGGCGAAAGGGAGCGCGCGGCGGTGCGACGGCGAGGTCGAGTAGCCCGGCGAAGCGTACATCGTCGGAGGAGGGTGGGGAAAGGCGACGTTGGGGTTGAAGCCACCATGGGGGTTAGCGTCGGCGTACCCAGGGGAGGAGTAGCGGTGCGGGGACGCGCTCCAGCGAGGCGACGGGATGCAGAGTAGCCGGTTGGCGACGTGACGCTGGCTTGGCTGGCCCATCCGGCGAACTAGGGATGAGGAGAGAGGCCGACCCTCAGCTTGGCCGGCGGCGCCGAAGCAGTCGGCTCCTCCACCGCCATCTCCACCTCCTCTTCCTCTTCATCCTCTTCCTCTTCTTCTTCGGCGGCAGCCTCGGCCAGGCCCTCGGCCAAGCGCTTCTCACGCAGCCTCTTCTCCCTCGCCCGACGCTGAGTGTTGTCGGACTTCCGGCGCGCCTCGTCGGCGATCCACTTGGCGTTGGTCCAGCCCGGGGGGCCGGCGGGGGAGGGTATATGTGGGGCGAAAATGGAGGGAAGAGCAAAATTATGGAGGGAAAGGCCAAAATATGGAGGGAAATCGCCGTGGCTCGCCGACAGGTCTGGCCACGGACGCCTTTTGCCCCCCCCCAAGCGAGCCCTGGCGCGCTGGGTTTGGCTTGGGTGCGCCGGCGCAAAACGGCGCTAAAAACGGCGCAAAGCGGCGCTAAATGAGGTTCTGGGGGGCGAGTGGTAGAAAACGGCGCAAAGCGACGCTAAAAAGGCCTCCTGGGGGGGACGACTAGAGATGCCTTAACAAGTTCACAAGCTTTCAACTTCCACGAGTCCTCGTGGAGAGCACAAACCGATGCACAAAGCAATGGCAAGAGCACAAGTGCTCAAATCCCTCACTCTCAAATCCCACCAAAAGCAACTAATGCTTATGGGGGGTGAAGAGAGGAAGAACAAAGAAGAACTCAACAAATGAACTCCAAGATCTAGATCCCCTCACTTAGAGGAGAGATGGATTGGTGGAAATGTGGATCTAGATCTCCTCTCTCTTTTCCCTCTAATTTGAGTCAAGAATCATGGAGGAATAGAGAGAAATCAAAGCTTCAAGAGGTCAACAATGAGGGGCAATTTCGTGCTTAGAAGCTCCGCTCACTTTGGGGAAGAAGGGGGCCTTTTATAGGTCCCCACGAAAAAGAGCCGTTGTAGCCAGAAAACATAGGATTATCCGATTCAATTTTGATAGGATAATCCGACTATTGGATAATCTGATTGATAGGATTATCCGATCCAAGTTAGGATAGGATAATTCCGATAACCTCCAGAGAGCCACAACACAAGTCCTTAACCGTTTTCGCGCAATCCTTGAGAATCAGATAATCCGAATCAACCTGTATCGGATATTCCGAAAAACTCCAATGCGCCACAACATAATTCCTTAGCCGTTTTCGCGTCCAGTAAATTTGTGGGTCGGATTATCCGATTCATGTTTGAGTCGGATTATCCGATAGTCTGAAAACTGACAGAAACAGCAAAACGAAAACTGCAAGCACTTTTTCATCCGGACTCCGATTTCGATGATCTTGGGCTCGTTGGAATCGTAACGAAGAGCCCTTCAAGATCATGCAGAGAAACATCATAGTCCAAAGATGGAGGATTGTAACACCCCAAAAATCTAAACCTAATTTTAGTGGTGTTTTATGACACCTGAAAAACTTTTTCTCTTTTCCTAAATATTTCTTCAAATCTTTTGTGGATGAGTTGACTTGGGAATTGCCCCCTCAAGAATTTTCCCAGCGATCCACGAACCACTCCATCAGCCGTGATAATTTTGATGATTAGGTTTTCCCTCAAAAAACCCTAGACCTAATTATCGAACCGTTTAAACCCTTTCTCCACCTACTAAAGGGAAGCCTATTTCCATAGCTGGAAAAATTCCACTAAAAAATACCAGAGGACTCCCATATTCATATAAGACAATCCATGCAAAAATATTGCATACTTCAATGCAATATTTCCAAGTTGGGCACTATTTTCCAAAATGCCATTTCTGATCCAGAGATGTTTGGGTCAAGCTATGCATCTCCAAGAATTCTGATAAATTCAGGGGATGAATATTTTTACATTACCTACACTTCATATTTTGGAGACAAACCCATTTGAGCAAATTTTGACCTACTTCCTTTGTAAGCTCCTTTTTATACCTTTTTGAGATCTCCAAACCAACCCCTAGCTAAACAGATCCAATGGCAGTGAAACTTGACCACATTGTTCACAATGGATCTAGACACAACCCAACCAGAATATCACCTCAAGATCATACATGAAACACCATCTTGTCTTGATCATGCCAATATGCCAATTGGTGGGCACATTGCCAAAACCCAATTTACCCATGTTTAATTGAGCTCAAACTTCTTGGACACACTCCTTGTACCAAATAAACCCAGTGGTGAATTTTTGGGATTTTCCTGAACAGTGCAAACCCCCTGTCATTTCGTCGAGCACCTTCTGTGCATTGAGTTTTCTGAAAATGTCGCACTGCAAAGTGTTGAATTCTTGAGTGTTTCTTGCTTGGGTGTTTTGGCCTTGCGGTTAGGAACCCAGTGGCACATTTTTCGTGTCCAAGTGACCACGGTTTGGTCCAGTGGCAAGGGCATGCCGCTCCTGTCGCGCCCCGGGCGCCAGAGCAGGCATGGCCGGCGTCCAGTCGCCGAGCTGTTCCTCTGGCTCCCCTCCTGTTCCTTCGTTCCCGCCCAACCCAGATGAGCTGAGCTTGCCACTGCTCCCAAGATCAGCTCGCGCTCGCTCTTATCCTCTCCCATTCAATTCTTGTCCACGGCTTGGCGTACCGGCGCGCATTCAGCGCCGTGCGCTCGGTTGTCCGACGTGCTCGCCCCCGGCCATAAAAAGGGCACTCGAGTCCCCTCGCGCGGAACCCCATCCTCCTCTCCCCCTCCTGGACCTCTCTGCTCGTTTAATTGGAAAACGGCGGAGCCCTGCTCCGATTCCGGCCGAAGTCGTCGCTGTCGAACCTCGACCGTGGCGGGCTCTAGCCCGAGCCGTTCTCCGATTAAACCGCACGGCGCCTCCTACCCTCCTCCCATGTCTCCCAGTGCAACCAGTTGAGCAGTTGGTGCACGGTGTGCTCGTGTTCGTCCGCGACCGCCATTGCCGAGCCGCCAAGCTTCTGGATCTCGCGGGCGTCACGTCCCCGGGGTTTTCCCGTACCCTGGACCCTTCCCCTGGTGCGGCGAGGCTCGCCAGGCCTGACTCCGCCCTCTCCCGGAGTTCCCGTGCGCTTAGCATCCCGCGCCGGCGGCGCCCGTGGCCCTCCCGTGCATCCTCGGCCGGAGGAAGGAGAAGAACTCTGGAGGGAAAAGAAATAAAGGGATAATGTTTGAATCCCTGACGCGTGGGCCCGGCCCCACCTGTCAGCCTAAGTGGAGATGCATTCCCAGCTTCCCTCTTTCCAGAGCTGAAGACGGCTTTTCACGAAGTGCGCGTTCAGCCCAGCCCAGTTCAAAAGCAGCCCGTTCTGTTTTTTTTCTCTCTCGGGTGAGCAGCAGATAACTATCTGTCGCCCTGCAATATCTTTTGAACCGTAGCTCCGTTTGGAGTGATTCAAATTTCTAAATTCCTATTTTGAAAGGATCTGTCCAGTGGGACAGGTTTACATTTTTGTAAAATACTTGTATGCTCAGCACCCTTGTATGCATGCATAGGTGTATCTCGCGGTACCGGCAAACCGAGACCCTAAACCGTGACGTTCGTGACCCTCCAACCCAAACGGTGTCGATCTTCGAAGGCAAGCTAACCACTTGCTATGACCAGTCTTGCAGTGTTGTTTGCTTGATTGATTACCTGTTATCATGTCATGTATGTGTATATGTTTGCCTGTTATTCATGAACTGTGCGTCATGAGATATCATGACTTTGACATTTAATTTCCGTAGAGTTGTGGTGTGTGTCTGGGGGTACCACTCCCGTTCCCGAGGCGATGGACTGGGGGAACCGCCACAGTCGAAGGAATGGAGGAACGATGCCCTACTTTTTTTTGTAGTCAGACGAGATGGCGCTGGTCGGAGGTAGCTCGCCACAGTCGTCCGATTGACGCTATTTTCTTTTGTAGTCGAACGAGATGGCGCTGGTCGAGGTAGCTCCGCCACAATCGTCCGGTTGACGTCACCTTCTTTTATAGTCAAACGAGATGGCGCTGGTCGGAGGTAGCTCCACCACAGTCGTCCGATTGACGTTTTTGTTTTGTCAATATGATCTATTTGCTGCTTGGAATACTATGTGAATGTCATGTGTTGCTTGGCTCATGTTGGTAACAGAAATTCTGGTGTCTTGTTGTCTGATGATTATTATTGTGATATTGTGGTTGTTGTGTTGGACTAATCCTCGGTTGTTTGGACTTGTAATGATGAAACTTGACTAATCGAAACACCCTCCAAACAACGATAGGGTCAGTCCATAGTGCCACTAATCTGAACTTTGAAAGCAGGACCATCGTCGTCTCAGGGAGGACCGTGATCTAGTAGGTTGTTGAGCCCCTTTTGTGCCATCCATTGGGCACAGTCGTTCGGTTGTGCTGTCCGAATGTAGTGGTCGACAGGCACGGGTTCGATTGTGCTAGGGAGTCCGGAGCTAGGCATACCCGGTCGCGCCGGGGGATGTGCCGGATTCACCTGCCCGTTGTACCATGCGTATAGTGTTGTGGGTTTGTCACGTCAGGTGTCATGGATGACTTCGTAGGTGTGGGATTGTGCAAGTCAAGCATCTCCGAGCTTGGGATCGCAGGAACAAAGATCGACACAGATTTACCCAGGTTCGGCCCCCTCAATGTGAGGTAAAAGACCTACTTCCTGCCTACCCTAGATTGGTATTGATATGATATTCGAGGTGTTACAATGGAGGCGATCCGATCTGGTACTCGCCGTATGAGCTAGGGTTTAAGGGCTTGGCCCTCTCTAAGTCCTGCGAGTCCTCTTTATATACACAGAGGCTCGTCAGGTTACAAGAGTTCTATACGAAGCCTGATTGTCTTTCTTGTCTTCCAAGGCAAGTTTGCACCGACCTTCTAGAGTCTTCTTTATCAGGCCATAATGCGAGATTGGCCCATCTTCTACGTGGCCCAACAATAATGGCGCGGTCTTGAGTCGCTGTTGTTAGATTCGAATAAGTCGCGGGTTAATTATTCCCCCACATTAGCCCCCAAGTGTGGCCTGAACTTCATGGGATATCTTGTCATGTTCTCGTGATCTTGAATGTTTAGGCCGCACTTTTCTTATCTTACTCGCATTTCCTTTCTTTGCGACTTATAATTACGCTGGATTGGCCTTGACTCGCACCTGGAAGATCATCTGACTTCGTGAGCTTCTTACTTTGTTAGATAGCTTCAAAACTTGATGACGATCCATCTTCAAATTTTTGATGATAATATGGTGTAGCCCCCAAGGATTGAGAGGATGTAACTTGATAATCATCTCAATTCTTCTCAGAAGGTTTTGAAGGTCGTCACCTGTAACTTGATATCATGAATAAAACAATTGTTAAGATACAAGTAATTGCAATTGGTGTTGCCGTACTATAAGCAGTACATCGACCTCTCGTTAGGTCTATCTGAATCCTATAAGTGGGCACTCGCGTGACTCAGTATTTCCTAGGAACATGTGTGTTCAGGGTCGAGAGCGGCCATGATAGGCAATCAAGCTCGATTGACGCCACACCCCAGTACTTTGGCCACATAATGCGAGTAGCAATCCAACTTAAGGTAAATTTGATAATTGCCAGTAAGTTGGCTGTTTCAGGGTAACAAAGCCCCCAAGAAACATAATGATATAGCTATGATAAGCTAAGCTATGATAAGCTTTGATTATGATGACACATAAGGTCGCGCCTGGTGGCAACCGAGTGTTATACATAGGGTTGGATCGCTATAGGTGGCGATCCATTGTGATACATGGGGTCGGTCGCGCCTAGGTGGCGACCAGAGGTGATACAAAGTTTACGGCCGCGCCTAGGTGGCGGCCGGTTTCTGATACAAGGGTCGATCGCGCCTGGGTGGCGATCAGATGTTGCATAGGTCGCGCCTAGGTGGCGACCAAAGTTGAAGCTAGCCCTGAGTGGCTGTGATGATACTCAGCTATGCAGCTGGAAAAGATGATGCTTGGCTCTAATTAGCCTTTCTTATGTATAGTACGGTCGCAGTTGTGCGACGTTCCAGGGCGAGGCGCTTCAAGACGATCTTCAAAATCGTGGCGATCGCTTCTTTCTTCCCTTACGTCCAGCAGATAGTATGAGCCATTGTTTAGCTTCTTGCTGATGATGTAGGGTCCTTCCCATGGGGATGATAGCTTATGCATGCCCTTATGGTCTTGCTTGAGTCGCAGCACTAGGTCTCCTTCCTGAAAGGTGCGGGTTTTGATGCGTCTGGCATGATAGCGTCGCAAGTCTTGTTGATATACCGCTGACCTTGATGCTGCCAAGTCTCTGACCTCTTCTAGTGTGTCCACCGATCTTGCCGAGCTGTTTCATTGTCTGCTTCGACATAGGCTGCAACTCTTGGTGAATCATGTATGATATCGCTGGGCATAACTGCTTCTGCCCGTAGACCATGAAATATGGTGTAAACCTGTGGATCTATTAGGGGTTGTTCTCAAGCTCCACAGTACTGCTGGTAATTCTCCACCCAACATCCTGGAGATGCTTCAACCTTTTCAATAAGGCGCGGCTTAATTCCATGGAGGATTTCCTGGTTAGCTCGCTCAGCTTGTCCATTGCTCTGTGGATGTGCTACTGATGTAGGTCCAGCCTTATCCCATTGTTTGCACAAAATATCTGTGTAGCTCCTTCAGAAGTGTTACTCCCATTGTCTGTGATGATGCTATGGGGATACCCGAAGCGGAATATAACCTTCTTCAAGAATTTGACTGCTTTTCAGCCTCACAATCTCCCACGGGTTCTGCTTCTATCCACTTTGTGAATTTGTCCACCATGACCAGGAGGTGAGTTTTCCCTGTGGAGGACCGTCTGAAGGGCCCTACCATGTCAAAACCCCATACGGCAAAAGGCCATGTGATGGGTATTGTGCGAAGTGCTTGAGCCGGCATATGATCTTGCCTGGTACCTTTGGCATCCATCGCATACTCTGACAATTTGCTCTGCATCTGCTAACGCTGTTAACCAGAAGAACCCATGTCTGAACGCCTTTGCCACCAAAGATCTTGACGAAGCATGATGGCCACAATCGCCTGCATGAATTTCGTGCAAGATTTTTCGTCCTTCTTCTGGTGATACGCATCTCTGGAATGTTCCTGAAACACTGCGTTTATAAAGCTCGTTGTTGATTATTGTGTAGGCCTTGGATCGCCGTTGGATTTTGCGCGCTTCTACCTCATCATCTGGTAGCACTCCGCGACTCAAGTATGTCATGTATGGCTCTGTCCATTCTGGCTGTTCGTGCAGGGCCGCGACTAAAGTTGAATCGTCTTCTGGCTCTGCGATGTCAATTTCTGCCGGAGGTTTAACTGACGGATTGTGCAACTCGTCCAGGAAAACATTGGGCGGGACGGACTGTCTATTGGATCCAAGTCGAGACAGGGCATCTGCGGCTTCGTTTTGTCTCCGATCAATGTGTTCGACTTGGTATCCAGTGAAGTGTCCAGCAATTCTGTCCACCTCTCTTCTATATGCAGCCATATTTGCATCCTTACTGTCCCACGTTCCAGAGACCTGTTGAGCTACTAAGTCTGAGTCTCCAAAACATCGTATGCGACTGATGTTCATCTCCTTTGCTATACGGAGTCCATGAAGCAATGCCTCATACTCTGCCACGTTATTTGTGCAATTGAAGTGTATCTGTATCACGTATCGTAGCTTGTCTCCTTTGGGGGATGTTAGTACAACTCCAGCCCGCGAGCCTTGCAGCTGCCTTGCTGTAAGCGACTTGGATTTCTGTCCAATCGTTGATAAAATCTACAAGGGCTGCGACTTAATTGATGTGCGCGGCTCATAACTGATATGATGTGGTCCCAACTCGATTGCCCACTTGGCGACTCTTCCAGTAGCTTCCCGATTGCGGATGATATCTGCTAACGGCGCTGAACTGACCACAGTTATTGGATGCTCCTGGAAGTAGTGCTTCAGCTTGCGACTTGCCATGAACACTCCAAATACCAACTTCTGCCACTGGGGGTAACGCTGCTTGGAAGCTGTGAGGACTTCGCTCACGTAATATACTAGTCTTTGGACGGGGTATTCCTTTCCAGGCTCTTGTCTTTCCACAACCATGACGGCGCTCACAGCACGAGAATTGGCGGCTATATATAATAGCATGGGCTCTTTATCCTTTGGAGTCGCCAGAACTGGAGCATTTGCAGTTGTTGTTTCAATGCTGTTAGAGCTTCGTCGGCCTCTGCATCCCAAACGAATGTGTCTGATTTTTTCAGCAATTTGTACAAAGGTAGTGCTTTCTCTCCAATCTTGATATAAAGCGACTCAAGCTGCGACGCAACCGGTAAGTCGCTGCACATCTTTATCTTTTCTGGTTTTTGGAGATCCATCACGCCTTTATCTTGTCAGGGTTGGCCTCAATGCCTCTTTCTGATACTATGAATCCCAATAGCTTTCCTGCTGGTACTCCAAAGACGCACTTTGTGGGGTTGAGCTTCATGTTGTATTTTCTGAGATTTGTGAATGTCTCCAGGTCACAATAAGATCCTGGCCAACTTGCGACTTAACCACAATATCATCCACGTAGGCGTGAACGTTGCGACCTATTTGCTCATGTAGACAATTTGAATGCTTTGGTAAGTCGCACCTGCGTTCTTCAACCCAAAGGGCATGCTGACATAAAAAGCTCCAAAGGGTGTGATGAAGGACGTCTTTTCTTGGTCCTCCTCTTCATCTTGATTTGATGGTAGCCTGAATAGGCATCCAAAAAGCATAACAGCTCGCACCCAGCAGTTGAATCAATCACTTGTCGATTCGTGGCAAAGCAAACGGATCCTTTGGACAGGCTTTGTTAAGACTGGTGTAATCAACGCACATTCGCCACGTACCGTTCTTTTTCATAACCAAGACTGGGTTTGCCACCCACTCCGGATGGTATACCTCGTGATGAATCCTGCAGCCAAGGCGAGCTATTTCTCCCCTATTGCCTTTCTCTATCATCGTGGAAACGCCGTAGTGGCTGCTTCACTGGTTTAGCCGCAGGGTTCACTTTGAGGCTATGTTCTGCTAATTCTCTTGGTACCCCTGGCATATCTAATGGTTTCCATGCGAAGATGTCCTTATTTTCCTGAAGGAAAGCGACGAGGGCCTTCTCCTGCTCTTCTTCCATGTGTGCTCCAATGCTGGTTTGCTTGGATGAGTCGCCAGGAAAGATTTATCTGCTTGGTGTCCTGGGCGCTTTGAATTTCATGGTGGCTCGGCAGACGGCGTGGTAACTACGCTCATGTCGT
The DNA here is from genome assembly GCA_947311845.1 of Poa pratensis. NCBI lineage: Eukaryota > Viridiplantae > Streptophyta > Magnoliopsida > Poales > Poaceae > Poa > Poa pratensis. Next base: position 39,662,442 of record CAMZMU010000063.1, read on the forward strand.
TGGGTCCACCTGCGACTTATAACCTTTTAGCTCTTCCGCGGCGCAGGCTGATTCTGCGAAGGCCGCATCTCCTTCTCACATTCTATGCTTTTTCTCTACCGTACACTGTGATGACCCCTTTGGTCCTGGTATCTTCAACTGTAGGTACACGTAGCGGCCTGGCCATAAACTTAGCAAAAGCCGTTCTTCCAAACAAGCGTGATATGGGCTTTGGAATTTTACCACTTCGAACATAGGAACTCGCTTCTGAAGTTCTCTCTGTCCCAAAAGTTACCCTAGGGTTATTTTTTCCACTGGCTGTGCGGACCTTCCTGGGACAATGCCGTGAAACACGGTTGACGTGGGCTGCAGGCTGGAATCCTTGAGTCCTAGACGCTGGAACGTATGTACAAGATATTAATGCTGCTTCCTCCATCCATAAGCACTTTGGTCAGCTTGTATCCTGCTACGTAGGTGCCACAACAGCGCCAACTTGCCAGGTTCCCGTACTTGTGGCGGGTGATCGTCGCGACTCCAAGTTACTGTTGCTCTGACCACCTTAGCCAATTGGGCGTTGCGGTATCACGGCGTTCCTGCTGACTTCTGCGCTCAATTTCTCTTCCCTTTGGAGGTGTCGATAACTATTGTGTGATACTGCCCCGTTTTTGGGGGTTACTTGCGCTGTGCTGCCCAATCATTTGCGTATGAGCCGCCAGGGTTTCCTCGTGGGAATTTCCCCTGTTGTGTTGGCTTTCTCTTTCCACTTCTTGTAATAGTGCATTGCGCCTTGGTATGGTCCGCTGGCCGTCCATCACCTGTTGCATGAAGGTCGCACGGCCGATTAAAAACTTCTTCCATATTGATTGGACGGGAGCCGTATCCTCGCCCCTTCCTCGCTGGCCTCTGAATCCTCCACGCGTATTGGCGACGAGCCCTGAGTGACCATCTTCTTTTTGCGTTTGTTTTGATTCGCGTTGTTGTGGCTGTTTGTTGCTGCTGGGGCTTGTTGGAGTTTTTCTTTCCTTTGGCAGCAACCTCCTCTTCTTCTCCGTCTGACGCGTCTCTGGTTTTATCTGAGCCGGCATATTTGTTAGCCGCAGCCATTACCTCGCTGAGGCTCTTGACTTTATCCTTCATGCGACCCAGCTTATGAATCAGCGGCTCGAACTTGCAGTTTTTCTCCATACCAGGACGGCTGAGCTTGGTGGTATATTATCTGAGGAGTGTATTATTTCTGCCACCCTTTTCATCCAATGGCGACTTGACTCGCCTTCCTTCTGGACACAACGCTCGAGATCTTCTATATTGCAGAGTCGTTTGCAAGTTCCTTGGAAGTTCTTAAAAGCATCCTTCAGTTCCTCCCAAGTATTTATAGAGTTGGGAGGCAAATTTTGCAGCCATATGTGCGCTGCACCTTCTAGCATCATGTTGAGGTACCTTGCACATATTTCCTCTGAGGCGTTCAAAATGCTCATCCCATCTCGTAATTGTTCAGCCAGGTGGTTGGATCCATGCTGGCGTTGTAGTTTGCCACCTTGCGTGGCCCTTTGAAATCTTCAGGAAAAGGTTCCGATCTGATCCTTTCAGTGAAACATGCGGGCCCTTGAGCGCGAGGACAGGGTTGTGGATGTGCGTGGTTGTTACTTCTGCGGGCCGCGTTTGCATCACTGGCATATTCGCCTGTGCTTCTGCGACTTGCTCCTGCTGCCTCTGTGCGACTCCTGATATGTTCTCTGGTGGCCTGCTTTGGACGCTTCTTTCTGCTGCAATCCTGTGATTGGCTGGTACGAGGGGCAGCTGTCTTCGGCTTCTGCCCTATTGGCTTGTTGCAGGACGTATGCTTAGCATCTGAATCGCGCGCCGCGCCTCAGCATTGACCGGGTCATCGCCTGTTGGTACCATCTGAGTCAAGATATTAGCCGCAGCATACATATTATCGACAGGGTTTTGGTAATGGCCCTGCGGGGTGTGAAACCTCCTTGGTTGTTGCTGGGTCTCTTGATTTGTTGGTCCCATCCTTCCGCACTGTCTGGACCCGCTCCCGCGGCTGGAGTAGCGGGATTTCCACTGTTGGTTGAGTCGCACGCAGTTGTGTTTGCGAGTCAACCTGTCGTTGAGTCGCAGCAGCGCGGCTACTCTTTGCCGCTCCTGTTGGATTCCTTGGTTTATCTGATCGAGCCTGCGGCGCTCTTCTTCCATCCTTCGAACCTCATACAGGAGCTCGGCCCTGGCGCCTCAATTTCTGTTGCACGGGGGCGGCGTTTGTGGCTGACACAGGGACAAGAAGTGGGTTGCTTGGGGTGCCGATGCCTCGGCTTCTCCAGCAGTTCCTGATGCACCTGCTCCTCCGGTCGTGTAAACGCGACTTGCGCCGTCTCTCGATCTGGTGATAATGCGATTTCTGGTGGGTACCAGCAACTTTCTTCAAAGGCAGGTATAATGGACCCAAACTCTTGAGTCCATGCTTTCATGGATTCTTCCCATCATCGGCGACTTCTTCTGCTGAGTCGCCTTCTTGGACCGAGCTAAGACCTGCCACGATGAAGCCAACGAAGACGTTGATGGATCCAAACGGGATGACGTGGCCGGTCTCTAAGTAATCTGCTTCCGGCCCCCAGCTTGAATCGTCAATGAGAGGTGTGCCGTCGACCGTAATGATACGGCAACGGCGAGATCTTCAGCTCCTTT